>OX345648.1:2648095-2835595 GCA_947044365.1 Petrosia ficiformis
CTACTCTCTTCAAATCGTCAGGTCACTGCTGTTTTCTTCGACGTTAAGAAAGCTTTTGACTCTGTTCCCCACCATCTTATTCTGAAGTCACTTTCCAACATTGGAATATCAGGACCACTTCTGGCCTGGATTTCAAACTACCTCACAGACAGACATCAAAGAGTTGTGCTTGATGGTACCTCTTCTTCCCTCACCAACGTCACCTCAGGTGTACCCCAAGGTTCTATACTTGGACCACTGCTTTTTATCTGTTTTATGGACTCCATTACACAACTACCCTTTTCTCCAGGTTCTAAACTTATGCTCTATGCCAATGATGTTGTCCTCTACCGCCTAACCAATTCTGCTGCAGATGTTGAACTCCTCCAGAGAGATATCAATCTGATTGCTGACTGGACTAAGAACAATGGTCTCTCTTTAAATTCCTTGAAGACTAAGACTAAAAAAAACACAAACAACTGCAGTTCTAGTTGTCTAATCTTCTTAGAAAACTAAGAAGATTAGGTGAGGTCATTGCAGTTAACTCTTAGAAAACTGATGTCACATATATATATATATATATGTGTGACATTTCACCCCTACGTGGTTCGGAGTGTGCTCCTAGCATTACAGAGCACTCCAAATACTTGTAATTGGTGTCAGGCACAAGGCCATGAAAATGGCTAAAACATTGAGGGGAAGTTTTAAAGGGGGTGTCGCCCGTTAATAGGGGTTCGAAGGGGCTCCCCTCTTCCTTACTGTAAAACTTGAAATCGTGGGTTTGCCCTACGAAGCGCTTGGGAACTTTTGAGTCCCGGTAGTAAGCAAGTTGGTAGAAGTAGTACTCCATGTCGGAAAAGGAGCCAAGTTTGGGGTAGAGAAAATGAACGGTGGCCAAAATAATTATATGCATTAGAGTCGCCAGTGTTAGTTGCAGGAAAGAACCCAGGCGAGTGTTTGAAAGTATAGCTCTTTCAGTTTTGCAACAGAGACATATTCGAAATTATTATAACCACACCCACCTTGATCAAGCATATAATGTGTGAGGTGTGGCTCAGCATCACAAATGCACAACTTTCTGGACCTCCTGGAGCAATCTAACACTCACCTCAACCTTGCTTATCAATTGCTGCAAGCACAGCATCCACTCAAGTCTGCAAGCGAACGGTATTTTTCACTTATGCTCCCAACATCCCTTTCTCTCTCACTAGAGCCAGCTAGAAAGCAAGTCTATACATCAGACATACATCAACATCCCATTCTGATCTGCTTCTACTTCAAAGTAACATCAAAGGGCGGACACTTGAATCAAAGCACCGCCCGACCACATCCAACAAAGCGTGGGCGTTTTTGACCGAAATGCCGCCACCACATTGGCATACTCTCGTAATGTACAGTAATTTGGGCCGTGGTACATCCAAGATCCCGTGAATTGCAGTTTGAATTCAGTATTCTATTAAGTTGGATACACTTCCTCTCTGACAGGATGTTGTAAAATTACAACATTAAAAAACTGAAAGGGATAGTCAGTGAAAACGCACGCTTACACGGAGCAAAAATTAATTAATTGCGGCAGCGGGCGTGTTGAAACCACACCCACGTCCGGTTAGTATGAAAACACACAGCATTTGGTACTTTATCAACCATTCAACGTCATCGATTGCACAATAAAGATGGAACACGAGTTAGCCATGGCCCTTAGTTTGGGTACCCACCTCAAGCGAAGGGGCAGGTACCCAGACTAGGCCCTAAGCACAGTGAAAACAGCAGAATGATTGGGATATATATACAAGAAATTGAAGGCACAAAAGTTTTTAATAAAGTAAACAAGGGAAGAGATGTATTTGCCACTGGATTTGACCCTCCACCTCTTACCGCGAGGGTCGGTCTAGCTAAGCATGGCGGTTTATAGAGGCAGCTCTGATGTTCTGCTTAACTTTCAAGCGAACGTACGTCTAATGACAGAGTTAAAACACCTCAATGCATTTGTTAGGGATACTGTTAGTGTGGCAGAGAAAGAACTAAGTGAATCAGTATACAGGAAGAAAAGAGGTAATTGTTATTATAGTTATAACAGGTCGCTAGTTTTGATTGTTGTTTGTGTCAAGATATTCATTCCACATAATGACCATCATGGAAGAAAGAAACTTTATGGTTCAAGCTGTGTAGACATAAAGAAAATATTAGCAAAATAAGCAGTGAGATTTAGAGATTCAAATGCCTTTATTTGGTACAGATGTGAAACTGAATAATTATTGATTAATGTTCAAAAACTGGAATCAAAAATCAATATACTTACTGCAAGACAAATTATCGAACTGCACTAAGTATGTTCCAATGTAGATTACATCATACCAATAGTGCAAACTAGCACATAAGCCAGGTTTGTAGTGAGGAAGCAAGTTGAAATTTATTTGGATTTGCCCTACACACTTTTTTTGCATGAACAATGTTTTGTGTGAATTCAATAATGTTTCTATATTATTTAGGATATAACCTCAGTGATGTTGATGGTCTGACATTTGCTGTTAAAGATAACTTGTGTACTAAGGATATAAAAACCACTTGTTCATCAGAGTTTCTAAGAAGTAATTGAATTATACTCTACCTGAAATGAATTATTGCCTATGGGGAGGGGGCGAATAGATGAGGAGATGAATTGCAAAAACTCATTTTCCTGGTTTAGTTATATATATGGGATCATAATTAGTTTCACCAATGTTCAGCAATCATTTCATTAATAGCCCAATGACATTACATGATTTACATTGTATCAGGTTCTCACTATGCTCCTGTAGCAGGGTGCTGCACCCTTGTATTAGCTGCCGGCACCCTTCTTTAAATATCTTTTATAAAGGAAACTGATAATGCATGGATGATATTGATATGATAAAATCTGCCAATTGAAAATCCTTTAGAATCATGCTGTCTTTCTTCAGCATGAGTCATTTTTGACCTTTGCCTTATTTTTTGGAGGGATTCTTATACCCATGTACATAGATGGGCATGGCTATACGTATATAATGACTCGTGAATAATTTATATTGATTTATTTTGCACCCTTCGATTTGAAAATCCTGGTGAGAATTCTGCATTGTATAGCTAAATAATTTATATATTATTATAATAATTGTTTACTGTATAATTAAACTGAACTTTATTCTGTTGTATTTCTATAGATTACACCCCTTCTTATACTGCTAGTGTGGTTCAATCACTGCAGTCATCAGGTGCTATTATAATGGGTAAAACTAATATGGATGAATTTGGAATGGGGTAATTCTTCTACTTGTATTAAATTTATTCTAAAAGGCATAGAAATGTCAGGTTTTTGCTATCATAGACAGTAGTTCCAATATTGCAATAACTGCAGGTCACTATTAGGCAATAATTGCAAAACTTAAATTTGAATTTTGCACAACCCTAGTACGAGTTCAAAAGTACTTACCCATGTCTGATATCCTGTAACCTATTTGTTGTTTGAGTTGTTGATCCTGTAAATAGTTATGCATGTGTGCTTGTGTTAATGTTCACTGTACTCACTGAAATCCTGCCGGATATTTAAATCCCTGAGTAAAATACACTAAGGGACAGGCACTTCTGGAACTCCAGACTTGGAAAGATACTCCTCTCTAATGTGGGAACTAAATTAGCTCATTAGCATAGTCAAATGCTATATTAGATTCCAACTTCACTGTTTATGGCAGAGCTATTCAAGTCTGTAGATACTATAAAAGTATAATGAATATAACTGCTTTTGATCATGAACAACAATACATATTGAAAAAAACAATTTCTGGATTATATCAACTTTTAATTTCTAGATCTACAAATCTCCATAGTTGTCATGGTCCAGTTAGAAACCCTTGGTCTTCCTCACATAATGTTACTGGTATTGATTCAAATGATGATAGGGTAGTCAGTGGAGGAAGTGCTGTTGCTGTAGCATCTGGAATGGTCGACTTGTAAGTGACTGATTCGTATGTTTGAAACAAAATAGTTAGTCTTGAAATGTAAACTTAACAATGAGGCATTATTGTTTCAAACCAGTCACTCACTGCACCATCTTTTTCAAATAGTGGTGGAAATTAGCACACTAAAAACAGTATTAATTTGATTAATAACTTATCATTTTGTATTAGTGCATTAGGGTCAGACACTGGAGGGTCAGTTCGAATTCCAGCATCATTCTGTGGTACTGTGGGTCTCAAACCTACATATGGTCGTGTCTCTCGCTATGGATTAATACCACTGGCCGGTTCAATGGACACTATTGGTGTATTTTCGTTGTCTACACTTACAGCAGCTAGTGTGTTCGATATTATCAGTGGTTGGGATATGAAGGACTCTACAACTAATCGAATGAAACACAAACCATGTTCTAAGGGTGAAGTCCCTTAGAACATGGTTTGTGTTTCATTCGTGTGCATGATGTCAAACAATTATTAGCAGACATTAAGATTAGTGTGTTAAGGGTAAGAATATTTTCAGTGTATTAACTGCATGTTCGATAGGACTATACACTATATTCATTATTCATCTATCTGCTCTTTTCTTAATTTGTCCATGAATTTTGTTTATCGATATCAATATGTCGATCTGTTTATTAATATAATGACCATCCACATTTTCATGAGCTGGGACAAAAATCGAAAACTACATAATTACTACCGTATAGCAGGAAAATTTGGCAACGAATATAATTTGGTGATTTGGTGAATCATGAAGAAGTCGCCAAATTACCAACTTTTACATTATAGCTCCACCCATTAAAGGTGTGGCCAACCAGCACATGTCCAAAAGATAGTGTAGATATGAGACAAGCAGCCGAAATTTCCTTGTGTATGTTTCACAGCCACAGCATAAGGATATTCAGTATTGCTATATAGTTTAGTTGTCTTCCAACAGTGTGGCTCCAAATGTCCTTGTACACATGAAATCCCTGAATACAGCTTCCCACCTGAAATTGTCTCCATTATTGAAGTGTGTCAAGATTATGTCATTAATTAATTTTAATTATAGAAACAATGAAACGATGGAACTGCCAAATTTAATATTCACCAATATTTATTTCGAACCGTTTTTGGTGATTTAATGACCACCCCATTTTCTTGCTATAGGGTATTATGTTAATTTGTTTGATACATTTTTAGTAGGGCTGGGACGATTAATCGATTAATCAATTAATCAATCGATATTGAAAATTCTTTTGATTATCGATTATAAGTCTGTGATATCGATTATGCTAATTATTCCAAACAACATACTTTTCAAGCATGTGACAGCAAATAATGTACAATATGAAAGTGATAGGAAGCCTTTTTGATCATCAAATGGGAGTTTCCTGTATTAATTGACTTAATTGGCCTAATTACTTCCACTAATTTTAAGCGATTATCAATCGACTTGGAGTTAGCGATAATTGAATACAGAATCTCAGCCAATTCCCAGCCCTAATTTTTAGTGCTTAAATTGTTCATTCAAAGTTGTATTTTTAAGTGTTGGTCATCTGGATGTGTCGTGGAATTAGTGTTGTAATAGTAAACTAAAACTAGAACCCCTTTTAGTTGATCAATATTACTTTTAGTTAACTAACTATATTTTGTTATGATTAAAGTAATGTAAAACTAAAAAACTAAAGCAATACTACATGGAAAACTTGTACTAATTCCAGTGGGACTACCTGCTAACTCTTGCTGATTTAATTTACACTAACGTTGGCACTCCAGAGTGGCACCAACATTTCAATCATTTTACCAACTCATCTACTCTACACTACAGAGTTTTGCACTGCTTAATCCAATCTTATAATATTCATTATCCCTTTCTTTTCTACAACACAGGTCTGCACCATACCTCAACTTAGTCTTCATTACAAATCTTTATGGCTGTCTATTGCTGATAAATTAAGCAATGCAGGGACTGCATTAGTTAGTGATGTTTCTCTCCCTCATTTCAAGTCTGGTGTGCCATGCTATAATGTCATTTGTGATGCTGAAGTAGCTTCTAATATGTCGAAGTACTCAGGAGTTCAATTTGGTTAGTATCATTGTCATGTGTGTATCACTAAATAAATGGAGCCATCCCCCATTCTACAAGCTGTTAAGGATGTGGTGTAGTTTTGTATTTATATTACATGTATATGGAAAAACCAAATATTTTGGGGATGATAATTATATTGCTTATTCCTGCTATTAGTGTACCAGTTGGTTTTTGCAAAGAAGGATTTCTCCTTGGGTTACAAGTAATAGGAAGATGGATGGATGAAGTAACTATGATGAAAGTGGCTAGAGCTATTGAATTGATAATAAATTCTTGAAAATACCGATATTTCGTCACTTATTTAAACTAAAATTAACCTTTTATTTTGCTTTGAACTTGATGTTAAATGCTTGGTGAGGCAATTTACACTGGGGACATTTGTACATTACTAATGAGATATACTAGAACTGTTCCAGGGAGATGTTCTGCACTAAATTAATCTGTCTGAAGATACTATCGAAAGACATGTCTAGGGATAGAGAGAATCTACTCTGAACTGAGGAAAGTTCAGAGTTACTGTTTAATGTAAGATTTATAGTGTGTAGGACTGACTGTCACATTTATATTACCAAACATTATTCAATAAACATGCATATATAAGCTATAGCTGAGTGAGAGTCTATGATATAATTAATACAAATTATTTGTGTCAAACTGATGAATTTTGTTTTTCATTATGAAACCATGGAACATTAATCATTGAACAAAATCTTATAATATAGTTTCATTAATAGTACTAAAAAAATCAGAAACAATTTCCAAATCCTTTTTATAATAGCAAAAGAAAAGATATGAATAAAATCAAAAACCACACAACTAAGACACAAAATCTTGATTTTTCTCCAAATACTGAATTTGAAGGTCTTCCACGGAGCAGCAAACCATGTGAATGACAAAGAAGGACGGCTGTGGTAGAAATATAAAGCAATTGAGTGCTCCTTTCGAATATTTCAATCAGTAATCAAAGTTAAATTACAATGATATTTGGGTTTCAAACCTCCTCTAGAATTCAGGATAATTTGTTTCAGCATGCAACACAAGCCTTCTGGGGCCTAAATTTAAAACATTTCCTGGGGGAGCATACCCCCACAACCTCTCAGGAAAAGTATGCTTCACATGAGTGATTCTTTCCCTTCTCTAACCCAAAATCCTATATCCCCCTTGCTGTATGCAACCCTGCTGGGTAATAATTATTACTAGGGCTGGGATGATAATCAATTGATATTAAAAATTCTTCTGATTATTGATTATAAGTCTGTGGTATCGATTATGTTAATTATTCCAGAAGATGTACTTTTCAAGCATGTGATGGCAAATAATGTATACAATATGGAAGTGACGGGAAGCCTTTTTGATATCAAATGGGAGTAGTATCAATTGACTTCATTGGCCTAATTACTTCTGCTGATTTTAATCGATTATCAATCCATTTGAAGTTAGTGATAATCAATTTCAGAATCTCAGCCAATTCCCAGCCCCTGTACACTTTAGACAGCTTTGTAATAATTATCTTATTAAAAGGAAATAATAATGAAAAATGCACGCATTGTTACTTACTCTGGTTTTTTTCAATTCAGGGTATTGATTGGGTTCCTCTCTTCCTTTTCCAGCTGGATGAAGTTTTCCTTCCTCTTCTGTCAGCAACTCAAACCAAACATGTAGCTTGCCCTATTAAGAAAATGACACTGAATTCTGTTTCTACATTCATAAAGTTTTGACAGTCTAACTTGAAAGTGGAGCGCTCATACCATTTTGCATTCTATAATCTATATGGAACGCCAAATACGACTAAAATAACGAAACAGCTTTCTTACACATGAATGTTTTACTGAACATTCATTTGAACGTTTTCCTGAACGTTCATTTGAACGTTTTCCTGAACGTTCTCTTGAACGTTCCTGTCCAATCAGATGATATCCCTAACAATCCCAGGGCCTAAACTGGGGGGAAAGGGGGGCTCCGCCCCTTCCAGTTTGCCAGTAACAGCACTGGGCCCATGCAATAATGATAGTGATTTAGTAAATTCCACAAGCATGTTCAGGAAAACGTTCACAAGTACGTTCAGGAAAACGTTCAAAATGAACGTTCACAAGAACATTCATGCGTAAGAAAGCTGATTCGTTAGTTTTGTCGCATTTGGCGTTCCATAAATCTAATCATAGTAAGGTTTTGAAGCATGAGTCAGGGTGGATTCCAAAATGATTAGTGTTTGCACAATAAATGTGTCATCAAGCCCTAAAACGAAACTGCAGTGCCAAATAAGAAGCTCTTTGGACACATTGAAATACTTAATTTTCCTATTTTCAAGGGTTGACTAATACTCGCTATTTTGTCTACTCCCAATTGTCTACTACAATTTCTTTTGTGCTGGAATAGCTAGCTTTCACTATTATTTCATTCCTAATAAATTCTTCATTGTTATACCAATAATTCAATCATTTGATCGATAGACTAGAAGAGAACCATAGGGTCTCACATAGTTAGGGTTCTACTCTGAATCAAATTTCTTTCAGATTGGAACCCTAACTATGTGAGACCTTATGCTAGGTTATCGTAGTACTTCATATAACAATGAAGAATTTATTAGGATTCAGCATCAACATTTTGAAACAAATGGCACAAATGGCACAAATGGCACACCATAAATGTAGGTAGAGGAAAGTTGTCATGAATTCCGTTAAAGAAATTGCTGCATTATGGAAATTTCAGCATGAGCGAATTGAGTTTTGTATGCTTGTCTTTTCCATACATCTCGTGCTGTAATTTCCATAATGCACTTGAAAGGATACTTTAACTATTACACATTATGTTCATACAGGGGCTAGCTAAGTGTAATACTACCTGAATTGATATACACTTACAGTAAGAGCCTTCTCTCCTCTGCCTTTTAATTTATAGACAGGTAGCCAACCTCTAGCACGTCTCCTCTCAACAAGATTAATATGCCTGCAGATATTCAATAGGTATAAAATGAAAATGAAACAAAATGTCTAATCAGAAAGATGAGAAATACTGAAGCCAAAGAGACTGAATGAATTGTGTAATAATGTTTGGACACAAAGAATATTCACTGATATAATTATGTGATGCAATACATGAGAGAATCCATTGGCAATTATCTCATCCAATTCAGAAGCTAATACTAATTTCAATGCATGGTTGTCAATGACCTTTAAAAATAATATTAATTTTATTACAATAGAAACTTCTGGCTTATATGCCTTCTTTAGCTGATACAAAAAGTCCTTACATAGACAGCAGCTGACAGTACAATGTCTGATTGGAGCAGGTGAAAGTAAAGTACATGGGTGCTGGTACAGATAAACAATGATTAATTAATATGACAATTAAAATTTGTATATCTAGTGCATTTTGTAACAGAATTCTCACAATCCATCATAAACTCCCAATCATCTGTATAACCACCACTGGGATCCAAAGGGGGCATACAAAATATTGGCTGTCATGACAATAAATAGGTGCTTACTCCCTCCTGTTGTCTAGAATATTCAAGCCACATTCTCGTTTTGTTAGAGCAGGAAGAGGCATGTTATGCAAGTCCACTTCAACAGTACCTAAAAGACAAGACAATAATCAATTATATGGCTCAAATTGACAACCCTATATTGTTACCTTTATTGTTACATGTATTATTAAAACAAGATTTATTATCCATTTGATTGTTGATGTGTTTCTTGTATCTGAAACCCAACAACTTACAAATGTATTACTCACCCACATAGGCAAAACAAAGAGTAGCTGTAATCATTTTTTTCTGTACCCCAAAATGTGCATTGACTTTTCAAAAGACTTCAAATCTTCAAAATAAAAGATAGGTTTTTTAAAAAAACATTTGAGTTTAAAAGTTACCACAGAAGACTCGAGACTTTTATTCTCAAAGCACTGCTTGATATCACGTACAATTGAGGTAGTGGCCATTACAACATAGAGCACTGGGTCTAAGCTATATGTATATATAGCAATAATTAGTTTCTGTTAATACTAATTGGGAATGTTTGTTTTCCTATTATACTTCACACTCGCATGTGGCAATGGTTTTGTACTGCAGGTGCTTTTATTTTTCTACCCGTCTTCCTTCATGAAGGTTATTGTATACTTTTTACACTGTTTTTCAGTTATAACAGCTATTAGATGTAATTATCGATCATTAATTACACAATTTTTCTAGTGGATTCACTGTGTATTATATAAAGAATTTTGTCACTCCTAGGAGTTTGGTCAATTAATGAGTGTGGCATAAAGAATACAAGCTCAAGCTACTGTTAAGTGTTGACAGCATGAAAAAAGTAAACTGCAAAACTACTTCTAACAGAGTCAACCAAGACAAAAGTAAAAGAGTAAGTAGCTGACAGATAAAAAACAATTTTTCAATAAAAAAAATCAATACCAATTGAAGAAATATAGCTAAAAATACCAGCAGGCCTAGGCCTGCAGAGACAGTTTTGCTACATACCTGCTGATTTCCATGTATGAGTATAATTATTATATATAAGCATATTTATTAAGGAACTCAAACAATATAACAGTATATATAACCTAATTGTTAATTGTCAATAATTTTATACATTTATACTGGAGCATCAAAATAAAAGTAACTCTACTTCCCCCTTCTTGTACGTAGTCTATACTTGTCTTTAAGACTCATGGCAGTGCGACCTTCTTGAAATGGATATGCTGATAAGATGTGTTTCCATCGACGGCCTAATTTACTGACACCTTTAGTTACAAAGTGTTCTTCCTCTTTAGTGAATGGAAGATTGGGTTTTTGAAGCTGGAAATGAAATGGAATGAAAACTAATATATACTGTGGGACAGTGTTCTCGTTAGGCTTTTTTGTGGTGGTGTTGCACCACCAATATTACTGTCTGCAACAGAGGTTCAAATTTTAATTTTGCACCACCAAGCATTGTTATACTTAATTACCATGAAACCACATGATATTATTACCCAATCTACAAACCACATTGTTTAAACAATCAACTTTGAAGATAAAATCATTTCATTATTTATTTAAAAGCGTGGGTGGCACCACCAAATATGAAAATCTTGGCTAGAACACTGCTGTGGGAGTACATAGTGTTAGTGAGAGCCCTCTCAAGAGAGCTCTAACTATTATTACATAGTGACTGTACCAAGGTGTACCACAGACTTCCATGTACATATACATGAATTACAGTAACTAAGCAAATCTTTGCATATGGCAACAGTACATAGTTCTGTAACAGCCCTGAAAAAACATTTATTGTCTGTGTATGTCTTGTATTTATTGTTCTTATGAAGCCGTATCATGTTTCTGTTCTGTATATAAGTAGTTGCAACCTTTTGATTCTTTGGTGAAATACTTCTCAATCAGAGAGAACGTTATAGTTCTATTGACAGTTTGGTATACATACAAGTGAGGAACACATTATGTATTCTTACGTTCACCGTCTTGATACCATCATCCACAGGGGTAGCTGTTTTTTGTTCATCAATTATCATTGGATTAACATGTTATGAGGAGGATTGTCCATTACAACAAGTAGTCGCTAACGAGAAAGTATGGGAACGGCTGTTACACTGTTACAGACGTTGTCCGCCGCGTTTTCAATAATTTAGTATTGCTCACATGATCAGTATACGTAGTCTACAATCTATGATTTTGTCATTTATCTATGATACAATCTTAATTAACTCAGGAGTACGCAATACCCGGCCATGGCGTATAGCAGTTTTGAGGCGCTTTGGGGAAAGAAGAACCAAGGTATAGAAATGACCGAGGAGCAGCAAGATGAACCTGACAGCCCATCTACACAGTTTGACCTCACTCCACATGTCTACAATCATGATCTACAATCTTTTAATTAACTCAGGAGTACGCAATACCTGGCCATGGCGTATAGCAGTTTCGAGGCGCTTTGGGGAAAGAAGAACCAAGGTATAGAAATGACCGAGGAGCAGCAAGATGAACCTGACAGCCCATCTACACAGTTTGACCTCACTCCACATGATGATAGCGTTAATGAGGTTCTGAAAGAATTAAGTGACAGGATAGTGGCAATGGAGAAGCGATTACAAGAGCTAGAGAAGATGGGCAAGAATCTGTGCACAGAGAGAATGGAGGGAGAAATAAATACAGAGACTGAAAGAACTTTCACTACTACTTGTGATAATGATCAGAGCACTTCATGTGATGTTGTATCAAGAAGGTGAAGGTAAGTATACATAATGTGTTCACACTTGTATGTATACCAAACTTGTCAACAGAACTATGTACTGTTGCCATATGCAAAGATTTGCTTAGTTACTGTAATTCATGTACATGTACATGGAATTCTGTGGTACACCTTGGTACAGTCGCTATGTAATAATAGTTAGAGCTCTCTTGAGAGGGCTCTCACTAACACTCTCCCACTAACACTATATACTCCCACAGCAGTGTTCTAGCCAGGATTTTCATATTTGGTTAAGAAATGATCTTCAAAGTTGATTGTTTAAAACAATGTGGTTTCATGGTAATTAAGTATAACAATGCTAGGTGGTGCAAAATTTAAATGACAGTAATATTGGCTTCAAAGTTGATTGTTTAAACAATGTAGAATAAGGAAAAAGGTTGGTTTTATAATAAGTTATGAATTTTTGTGCACATAGCAAACACAATCAATGTACATGTAGCAATTCTTAGGCTATTATCTAATGTGATTTAAATATGATTTCTAAGGATGATGTCAACAGTTGACCTAATGTGTATGAAATATACATTTATTTGTTAAGTCTCTTTCATTAAGTTGTATCATTGCTTTTCACAGACTCTGAATCTCTCCTTCCACTCATAGCAGACGGTATTAGACTTGAAGCATGTGTCCAGAGAAGATATTTAAAGCCTCCCTTCAGAGAAAAGTACATACATGAACATAATTATATTGCATACTGTACTGTTCAATTATGTCCTTAATTTATCACTTGTATCTCTTCAGATCTTTAGATGTGAAAAAGGAAGGTTCGGATGACTCAGGAAAGGAGATTACATCAACTGAAGAGCCCCTAGCTCTAACAAAATGGAGAACGGCAGTTGGTGATGCCAAGTCTGCCTCACAATTAGGTGTTTGTATGAATGAACTAGAGAAGAACATAGCTTGGGAAAAAAGTCCAATGAAAGTGGTATGTAAACATGTAATTCACATGGTAGATACTATAGTACAACCAGAACAGCAAGTGTAACTGCAACTACATGTACTTTATTTGGTGACACAACTTTTCCTTTATTTGGATCACTTTCTCAGTTCCTTCTTGCAAATGAAATTGTTATGTTTTGAAGTACTTGCATTAACTTACATACATGTATGCAGTGTACAATATTACAGTCGGCCATCGGCCATTTTCCGAGCAAATAATTAGAATGACCATTCAAATGTGCACGTGGTCGGTCATTTTAACCGGTAAATTTTTATAAAAATTAGAAAAATGTTGGGTTGATTAGTATCATATTGTAAAATTTAGAAATTATGTTTAATGATAATGTCACTAATAATTTGTAACATATATATACATGTATGCATATCGTAGAAACGTCGTTTACACGCTACGTAGCTAAAACGGTATGTGTTAACTACACAACGGAGCGTTCCGTACTACGGTCATAGTACAAAGACAGAACGTGAACTTTTTTTTTATTTTTACTGTATGTATGATTATCATTGGATTAACATGTGCTTTGACCAATCAAGATCTCATTTTCACAAGCTGTAGTAGTAGTTTTTTCTGTCTCTTCAGCATGTGGGGGTTCATCTCCCTCGTCATTATTATCAGTGGACAAAAGAGGAGAACTGTGCTGTGTATTTGTAGAATAATTATTGCACTGTAAAGATAGTTCACTTCCTTCCATTCTTTCTGTGCATTCTGTGTCATCATGTGGAGCTTTGACCAATCAAGATCTCATTTTCACAAGCTGTAGTAGTAGTTCTTTCTGTCTCTTCAGCATGTGGGGGTTCATCTCCCTCATCATTATTATCAGTGGACAAAAGAGGAGAACTGTGGTGTATTCCCTCATCTTTTCGCTTAGAATTTTCACAACCTCGTTCTGTAAAGATAGTTCACTTCCTTCCTTTCTTTCTGTGCATAGATTCTTGCATATCTTCGGTGTGGCTATAGTGGGTGGGGCCGGGAATACTGTATGTCTGAGTAGATGTAGTTAAGGATTGAGGGCTCCCTGTTTAAGATTCTGCGTTTTCGCACAGCAGACCAGTCTTTCATGCAGCATTGATGATCCTTCCAAGCTGATGAGTAATAATGAGATCAAGGACTGGTTGTAAGACGAGAACGATTCTTAGTTTTTATTCTATCCAAATTTAGAACATAGTGTGCAGAACATACCTGGAGGATCCTCTACACAAAGCAACCAAGTTGCTGGAAGGCCTACTATTTTTGGTCTTTTGGCAATAGGCAGGCTTACTGCTTCTCCAAACAAATTGTATTGTTTAGCCATGGGATATAGCACCTGCTTCACCTGCCAGCCACGCCCTCACATAGTTTTGTAAACATCTAATCACCTATAAATTCGTGCGAATAGTTTACTAGCAGTTTACTACCTTTTTTTCATTCATTTTTAATTGAAGTATTACACATCTTGCATTAATCAAATGTTTTCTTGCTATTTATATCAATCTTATTCTGTCTCCTCAGTTTCGTGTGACGTACAGGTGATAATGAGTCCTTGTTGTTATTATGTGATAACTGTGACAGAGGAACACATACTTATTGTTGTAAACCTAAACTTGAGTCAACACCTGAAGGTGACTGGTACTGTCATGACTGGTACTGTCATGACTGTGTTATTAATGTAAGTCCAACAAAATTATTTATTTCTGTAGCCAGAAGGACCATCCCTATACTGTATGTGCACATGATTCAAGCATAATTAGTTTGTTCATGTGGATGGATGGATGGTCTTGTTTCTAGGAGGACAGTACACACTAAGACACACATGTACTTGTAATATTACAATAATATTTCTTTTATTTTTTTATCACTGAATATATGCTCCCTTTTCACTAAAATATATACATTTGGTAAAGCTTGTACCATGGGTTCTTCACTATTTTGATAAATTTTCTTCTTTTTTTTAGGCATCACGGAAGAGCGTTTGTAATGTTTGTGAAACTGCAAGAGGTATAATGCTACATTGTACAGAATGTCCAAAGGTCATTCACAAAAGATGTCATAACCCTCCATTGACAAGGTAATATTCATGACGTTGTATATAGTTTAATTAACTATTCTTGTCTAATTAGCCCTCACTCGCGTAGATAGAATAGAGAATTACTGTAATGATTTTGTGTGTCTGTGTATTATCACATTTTGTGAAAAAATAATGACATTGGCACTTTGTGGATCACAGAAGGAAATCTTCTGGTTAAAAAGTTATAACAATGTTTGTAACTCACGGTTGCCTTTTCATTTCTTTCAAAAGGCTTCTGATAGCAATCAAATACAAGGGAACCTTGTTTGAAGGCTAATGGTGTCAAATCACTGCTTGAAATGGAATACATTTCAGGGAGTGCCTGCTACATCATCAAACATAGTCTCTTAGCTTTCAGCCATTATGGTCACTTTCTCATATATTATTTCATGCACATGATTTAAACCATAAAACTGATTTCATTATTATAAAAATGATATTCCATGTAATGTAATTATTATTGGTATTTCTCCCAAAAATCCTTAGAATATTGCATTTGTTTTCTAAATGTACAGAGAGCCTTCAAACATTTACAACTACTGTAAGGGTACAAATTATTTATTTTCGTTATTTTCGTATGCTACAAATATGCAATCAAGGAAAATTTTACTCCACCTTTTTGCCATTTACACACGCGCAGAGTATAACGAGCCTCATGACCAAGAAGGCACTGTTTAAGTACTTCAGTCCAGCGGATCCATTATCTTCTTCAAACTTGTTTTTGATCACAACTATTAAAGAAGTAAATAGCAAAGTCCTACACAATAAGGAGAGAGGACAAAAGAGAGGTGAATACCTCAAGTTATCTGAAGAGGGAAAAGCCATCGTCGGAAAATAATGCTAGTAGTGTGAGTGAATGTATGAAAATGAGTTAAAGAAGAAGAGTAAATCAGCTGTATGTAGGGAAGAAGTCATTGTTGAATCCCTCCCTATGAAAAAGCGTGATAGACCACCACAGGTATCATCATCAGTGTAGGGCATGGAATAATGCTTAATTGTGATAGACCTTCACTAGAAGAATTGGTGGTACAGTTCAGCTTAATAAAGAGTGGGCTAAAAGCATATTAAGGAGAATGGGCATTACAAAAAGAAGGGCCAATTCCAAAGCAAAAATTTTACCTGGAACCATCATAGAGATAAAAGAACAATACCTAATGGGCATTAGGTATTGTTGTTTTAGCAATGTGAAGCATATCATTGTGCCATACATAACTCAAATGCGATAAGAACTCAAACTAAGTGATGATCATCCTGCTCTTGTTCTGTTTGATGTTTTCAAAGGCCATTGCACTGATGAAATTTTCAAGTTATTAGACATCTTGTATGTTATAGTCTCCTACCCAATACTACAGACAGACTCCAGCCAGTGTTCTCGCCAGGATTTTCATATTTGGTGGTGCCACCCACGCTTTTAAATAAATAATGATCTTCAAAGTTGAGTTTACTTGATTGTTTAAACAATGTGGTTTGTAGGTTGGATAATAATATCATGTGGTTTCATGGTAATTAAGTATAACAATGCTTGGTGGTGCAAAATTAAAATTTCAACCTAGTGCAGACAGTAATATTGGTGGTGCAACACCACCACAAAAAGGCCTAACGAGAACACTGTCCCACAGTATATATTAGTTTTCATTTCCAGCTTCGAAAACCCAATCTTCCATTCACTAAAGAGGAAGAACACTTTTTAACTAAAGGTGTAAGTAAATTAGGCCGTCCATGGAAACACATCTTATCAGCATATCCATTTCAAGAAGGTCGCACTGCCATGAGTCTTAAAGACAAGTATAAAAAGGCTACTTACAAAAAGGGGAAAGTAGAGTTACTTTTATTTTGATGCTCCAGTATAAATGTATAAAATTATTGACAATTAACAATTAGGTTATATATACTGTTATATTGTTTGAGTTCCTTAATAAATATACTCATACAGGGAAATGAGTGTTTTCCCTAGAAAAAAGTCCAAGCGCGCATAAAATCACACCTCTAATTAATTACATAACCACACCCTTTACCACACTTAACTTCAGTACATTGCATTACCTCCTTATCTAACAGCCCATTAAATCTAATGTATATTAAACTTCGCTTTTTTGCAATCAAAATCTGTGGGTTGAATATCAGTTTAATAACTAACTCATTTCAGTTATATACCTCTCTTTTTATAAGATTCAACATTTTAAGTTAGCTTGCTGGAAAAAAGATTTCTTAAGAAAGCCATTGATGTAAACTTTATGCTTTGCTAACAGCAGGAAGACAACAGGGCTTACGTTTGAAGGGCAACGCCCACATTTTTAGATATCTGTAAAAATTTCAAAATTTAAACAGTAGAGACTTTCAACTCACTTAGTTAGACTTAATCGATAGATGTGATGTGGGTTAAATGTGGTGAGGTCTCAATTAAAACCTTTGAGTACTATCAGAGAGTACGGTAGTACTCTCTATGTAGGGATGGCACGGAAAAAAAATGGCTACCCATACATTTCAATTGCAAGTGATAAGCTGGAATCTCTATACATATAAGCTTTAATACACACATACCTATTCATATCTAGTGTTTTTATGACTACCAACACTGTCTAGATGGCCAAAGATTGTCGTTAAGGTAAAGAACAGCCGAGTGGCAAAACTGGCAAAATCTGCTTCATATTATTATTATTATTATTATTATTATTTTCCTGACAAATCATTTTTTTGTTTGTTGAACTATCACAATGATTCCATCACCATTCCAATCGCATTCTTTGTAAAATTCTGGTCTACAAGTATCGAGATGATATGTTCAGATGCCATGAAAGAAGACAGTCTCAACGACAGCTAAGATTTGATCTCATAATTGGACGCCATTTTTATAAGTGTATTCATTAATTTAGCCATAATTGCTCATGCGCATTTGTGTCCTCACTCCTCAGAACATGAAAGCTGTTTACTGAAACTGCCTGATACGTTGGAATCATAAGAATAGTAATAAAGTTTGTGAGCAAATTCATTCTTAAACTAATGTGCATAATCATAATATTAAAACCATGGTATACTGATAATATAATATTATATAACTATGATAAGTACTGGAATCTTCGCTGGAATCCCAAATGGTGACACAGAGACTAGCACTACTTCTTGTGGCAAAGCTGTAAGTGAAAACGAATGATAATCATATTGTATACAAAATTCTGACCTTCAATGATCAAGCCTCATAGCAATCTACATAAAATAGTCACAAATCATCTACCATTAAAAAAAAAAAAAAGCAATGGAAACAAGAATAATAAAAACATTTTCAATGAAAATGGAGAAAGATGTAGGGACGTCAAAACCCAAAAAGCATGCAAACAAGGTTGGGAGGTTGAACGTAAGACCTAAAATTAAACAAACCACTTCCATATTACCCTACATAAGTACAGCTCTTCGTATTTTGCTTTGTAGCGGTGTAAGTACTTATGTGCTTTTGGTACAGTAAATTAATATTTGATTAAGCAATAGTTCTGCTGTACCAAACTTAATTAAATATTAGTATTTTATGAAATTAATGTTCTGAATTATATTTGTAACAACAAACAAACATTATTAGAATATTATAATTGAAACAACAAACAAATATTATTAGTAATATTATAAAGAAACAACAAACAAATATTATTGGTAATAATATAATATACAAAATTATAGTACATATAAATCCAATTAAGAACCTCCCTGTAGCTAATTAATATCCTGTTGCTTTGCCTTCTAACTCTATAACACGTGGAATTACTTTTCTAAGGTGATTAATGTATTTAGTACACTTAGCAACATCAACTGTCTTCCAAAAGGCTAAAATACCATTTACTAACTCAGCTTTCGTCTTGGGCTTCACCTCACGCCGGATATATTCTTTTAATTCATGCCAGAGGTTCTCTATTGGATTTAAATCAGGAGACTCTGCAGGAGTCTTCCACCAGTTAATATCTTTGTTTTCAAAAAAGTCTGTAGCAACCCGAGATGTGTGTTTTGGGTCGTTGTCTTGCATATATCGATGTTCATCAGGGAAAACACTTTTCAGGAAAGATAAAGAGTCCGGTCGAGGATTGATACAAACAGTACTGCGTCCATTGTCCCATTAAATATACAGATTAGCGTGGGACCTTTCTTGGTTATACCTGCCCACACATGTACTTTCACAGGATGTTTAGGTCTATAAAGAAAATAATAATAATAATTATTATTACAACAATAAGAATGGTAATAATACCTTGGCTTAGGCTTTGCAGCTTGTCCTAACTTTCTACAGCAAAACCTTCTGTGTGTCTCCAATTGAATACTAGTTTCATCAGTCCATATCACATTGTCAAACTCCATCTTCATATTCTCTTGGGCCCATAATAACCGCTTCACCTTGTTATTTTCTCTTATCATCTGACAGTACGCGGTCCCTCTGAATGTCCAACCAAGCGATGCTCTACATCTTAAAGTAGTTCTTTTCGAGATGTTGAAACCACGTTCACGAAGAATATGATAAAGTTGAATCGCCGTCGTTTCATCATGAAGCTGCATCTGGCTATCAACTATTCTTTTAATGTCCATAGTTATTTTTGTTTGCCTCCCTGATCCTGATCCTGATCCTGGTCTTCGCGCGATCGATCCACTCAAAAGGTATTTTTTCACAAGGTTCCTGACTCCTTGCCTCGTCGTTGCTATCTCTTCACGTCTCAGAGCTTCTGTGATGGCATATGGTCGTAATCCCTGAAAATGAAAATAAAGAATTCGTTGCTGTACGTAAGTACTATAAACCATGGTGAACTTATCTCTCTTCTTTTCTTGAATCTTTGAGTAATGGACCACGTGTGCCACGTCTACATTACGTCTTTACCGTATATACTCCGTACCGTAATCCGTGCGTAATTCCGCTTTAATCCTTGTACTCAACGGAGCGCACGTAGTACTTTTCCGTTACGTAAGTTTTTATTGTCCTATACTGTATATTTATTCTAAATGTACATACTGGACCCAGGTATTAAGGGTATAACATGATTTTGTTTCTTACCACATTTGACCCACATCACATCTATCGATTAAGTCTAACTAAGTGAATGAAAGTCTCTACTGTTTAAATTTTAAAAGTGTCTACTGTTTAAATTTTGAAATTTATACAGATGTCTAAAAATGTGGGCGTTGCCCTTCAAACGTTAGCCTTGCTGTCTTCCTGCTGTTAGCAAAGCATAAAGTTTACATCAATGGCTTTCTTAAGAAATCTTTTTGCCAGCAAGCTAATTTAAAATGTTGAATCTTATAAAAAGAGAGGTATAGAGCTGAAATGAGTTAGTTATTAAACTGATATTCAACCCACAGATTTTGATTACAAAAAAGCCAAGTTTAATATACATTAGATTTAATGGGCTGTTAGATAAGGAGGTAATGCAACGTACTGAAGTAAAGTGTGGTAAAGGGTGTGGTTATGTAATTAATTAGAGGTGTGATTTTATGCGCCCTTGGACTTTTTTCTAGGGAAAACACTCATTTCCCTGTATGAGTATAATTATTATATATAAGCATATTTATTTATTAAGGATCACATAAGATAATGGTTTAATTTATTCTAGAGCATGAAAATAAAAGTCAATAATTGTCGTGGAGCATCAACATAAAAGTAACTCTACTTGCCCCTTCTTGAGTTTTCTGTATTTATCTTTAAGACAGTAGTAAATTCTTCTGAACAAAATGGTGCAATGGTAGTGTGTGTGGATCTTGTCCAACAGCAAGATAGGTAGCGATTGCTATGGCAAACAAACCGCAGTCTTTTTGTTTTTGAATAGGAGGTATTGTGTACTTGATGGTTGACAAGGAAAAAACATCTACAATGCCTTTTCTTTGGGATGTCATCAACAGAGGTGTATAATGAACACAAACTTCTCCTTCATGGCAGCCGATTGTACTTGCAGTTGTCCAATGATTGGTATGGCTTGGAAATATTTGTAAATAATTATTAACCCAGGCTCCAAGATTAGTTATGGGTGACAGTGTAGAGCGTAATCCTTTTATTGGTGGAAATTGCTGATGTAAAAGCTGTTGAGAAGCACTTAGAATCATGTCGTTCAGTTCCAACCCATTCAGAACCACTTCTTTATCAACAACAGTTAAGTGAATTCGTCCTACTGAAACCCTTTCATATCTACCTTAAGGACAGGTTTAATTACGAGTACTTAACTTTGTGATTTATCTACCCCTCACATTTTGCTGGTACTAATAATTGCGGAATTGCAAAAATAACAACCACACCCACTAATTATACCCAAAATTATTCTTCAACAACAGTATAATAATATTATTGTAATCAACAATATAATCAGTTAATAAGAGAATATCTTATTGTGTCATTATTTCATGAAATGGGTCTTCAGGTGATAGGATTGTACTTCCATCCAGAAGTCCTACAATCTCAGACTTCTTCCACCCCCTGGCAATTACTTCCTTGCCTCTGTTAGAGGTAAAAAAATTGAACAATTTAACAAGCCATTTTGCATGTAGTGGCTTATGCACTGATAGACGAAAATCGACTTCAATATCTTGAAGTTGCTTTCCTGAGTGAAGCTGTTGCTTTACATCACTCGAATAATATGTAATAAATTCTTTCCTCATTCTTTGCTTTGCACATCCATTTACTGTTAGGTCCAAAGGTTGAAAAAAGTGTGACATGTTAGCAGGTACATACACACATTCAATGTTAAGTTCAGTAAGCCGCTCCTTGACTTTGTCAGTCATCTGCCCTCTGAAAACATCCCAAACAAGCAAAGCCTTTTGGTCTATAGCAAGCTTTAGCTCCTTTTGCTTTTTAGTGAGATTAAGGTGATATGATTTTATCTATCAGCTTTAAGGTTTCGATTTCGTTTGACCAATGCTTTGGATTTTGTGTAACACAGAATTCAGAAGGAAACTTGAGATCACGAGGTTGACTAGCTTTAGTTTTGCTACTATATATTACTTGCATTGGTAGAAAATCATTGGCCAAAGTGACAACAAAATTTAAAGTTATTGCACGTTTATCTGTGACACCTTTGATGGGAATGGCTGTCGATCCCTTTGGAGCCATAGTTGATTTGCCAACAGACACATACGATGATGGAGTTTGATCTGAGTTTAATACTAGTTCAGGGGGAATTCCATATTTCTTGATTTTGCTGTCAATATCCTGCAAGTAATCTCTTCTGTTTTCATCGTACAGTCCTTGAGGGACAGGTGGTCTTGAAGTAGTGCTTTCTCTTCTAGTATACCCCATGCGTCGGTACAATGACTGTACCCAGGAACATGGGTTGCTGAAATTCTGAAGATGCGTGGAAGAGGATGCGTTACTAGCAATGAGTGCATCTGTTGCAGCTCGGACAACATGAATATTCACTACACCACCTTTTGCTGTTACTGCTTTTAGAAACTTTATCAGCTTTTCATCAAGATCAAGAAGAACTGGAGGACGACCTTTTGGTTTGGCAGTGATTTCTACCACATGCTGTGGATCAGATTTCTTTCTCTTCTTTTCTAGCTCCTCACAATAAGCCTTCTTGAAGTATCTTATAGTGCTCTCTGGTAGATTAGGGAATTTAGACAAGAAATGCTTTCTGGCTCTCTCATTACCATTTTCAAGTGCGTACTTTCCAATCATTGCACACTGTGTAGGTGTGTAAATTGTGTAAGTCCCACTACAACATCTCCGTTTTACTGGGAGGTGCAGTAAGTTCTTTGTTGACAGCTGTTGCAACTTGCTGATATTCAACTACTCCTAATCCTGACTCACTGAGTGTGGGAAGAGTGGAACAAAAGTCAGCATCATTGATTTCAGATGTAGCTGGTGATGTAGCGGAAGTTAGAGGACTAAATCCGAATTGAAAAAGAGACATCGTCAACTTTTGACTCCAGACAGCTGCTTGATTGTCCAGGAGGATAAAAACGTGGCCACGTATGCGTATTAAAAGTTTGACGCTTGAACTACTAGCTAGTATGTCAGATAGCTTAAAGATTCGATTCATTTTTCTTTGTGGTTTGAGGGGATACCACGAGTATCGCAGTATCTGGACTCCAACCTTACATGAAGTGCTAAAAGCGAAACAAGAGTCTGGCAACACTTATGATCGCTTTGCGATTGCCTGCACTAAAAAGCTACCATCACGTGTGACTGAGTCTGTTGTTGGACATCTCCCCAAAGAAATGTCAAGATACACTTACTACATTATTTTACTCAGTGCAAAAGTCACTGCAATGGTTATGGATACTCACCATGGAAGGTTGCCTCTAGTGCAGGGTGGCTTAGAAATCCCAATCCAGGTCACTGTAGAAACGGATTTGACTGAAAAAAAATTGACAGTGCCTTGACAGGTATGTGACTCTAGTTGACGAAAAGTGCAAAGAGCCTGTGGATGGTAAATTTGAAGACGCAACAGACTCTATTCTACAAAGATTGAGCCAGAAAACAGTGGAGACGATGCGGACTCGAACTCTGACCTAGACTCATAGTTCATGTTTGTTCACTTTTTCTAATTGGAAAATTCGAAATTACTTTTACGAAATATTAAATATTCGCGGGTTTTAAGTATTGCGGTTTTGCCCCAAATCGCAAAATTGGCAATTAATAGTACCCGTTATTTAACGTATCCCTAATGTATCTTCTATTTTTCTCTTTTTTTACTGTCTCATCTACATCAGTCAAATCAATCTCATCATCACCATATGTATCTGTTGTATTCTTTGCTTCAGGTATTGTAGCATGATCTGTTAGAAGCTTCTTTACCTTGTTAATTTGTGCTGAGACCCCAGTGAAAGCATACACATACTAAATTGTTTTGTATACATTATAATATTCATTTAATATTTTATAGAATTCCAATTGGTCCTTGGCAGTGTTCTGAATGTCGTCGGCAGACTCGTAGATCAAAACCAACTCGTTCCCGTCAAACAAAAGATGAGCTAATCATGTGTCAAGCTCTGATTTTAGAACTGGAGAACCAAGACAATTCGTGGCCTTTTCTGGAACCAGTAGATCGCAAGAAAGTCCCAGAATATTTCAAAGTTATAAAAAAACCTATGGATTTCTCGACAATAAAGACTAAACTACAAGAGGGAAAGTAAGGAAAACGTAGTGGAATATGTACATGTACATGTACATGCAACCACCTTATATCTAATATACATACATACATGTACATAATTTAATAATTATTAGAATTGATGTATTATATATTATATAAATAATAGGGTTGTGCCTATACTAGTATAAAGATCTGAATAAGTACCTATGTTAAACATATAGGCAGAGTATCAATATAGGGAACTGCATAACTATACATTGCCAATACACCATACACAATATTTGTTAGACTTTGCAGATTACATTGTTATCTAACTACACAAGTAAAGTCGGTATGATGGCAAAGCTACATGTGTCATAAACATTTTTGATCAAATATATCTCAGTGTAAACAAGTGTATATAGAGAAAAAAAAACATCCCTATATTTGCTTTGTGATGACTATGTATTAAGCATTGCTGATGGCACTAGTGTCTCTACCTTTCTGTGTACTCGAAAGCTGGGGCCTGAAGAAGTAAGTGTAAGCCTGACTGCAGTCTAAGTACACAGATCTTTGATGAACTGACTGAAGTACTCCTACAAGGTTCTAAATGATGACTTCCTCATATCTGAAACTTAACAACTTATTATACTTACTTGTTAAAGATTCTTGCATAATATTTATACTGTTTCTCTGCTATATACAACAGTTATTAGCAGTTTCTGAATCTTCCTGGCTTGTCTGTAGCTCGTCGAACGCGCGTTCTTTTACGTGCCACGCCCATTAATTGACCGAGCCCCCGGGAATGACGCAACTTCCTTAACTACGTATACAACGCATAGTCGCGCAAGTGACACAAACATATATATATATATATATACATTAAACCCCGTGGAAAGCAATTATAGGGATGGCCCTACGGGCCATAAAAATAGAATAATTAGCATAATGCCCATGTGTGTGAATGATTGTAAACTATATAGCATGTTATATTGTATTGGATCTGAATATAGGAATTTGGATTATGAAATGTAGGCAAATTGCAGTATAGATGCAACTGTAATGAATAGTCGTATGTGATTGTGGATACAATTTGGAGACTCTTTGTTGATCTAATGAGTATACCTTAGGAAGGCAACTAAATTTAAGATCTAGATAGAGCAAAATTAATTTTCATGGGTACCCAAATTTATTTCACATCCTGTACAAAATGGCTCAGTATGCTGGGTATAAAATAAAGAGTGAGTGTTTCATTATTAAGTTTTAAAGGTCCCTTTGCAGCCACTTTCACATAATTGGGACAGCATGGCCAAAATATCTTGCTACAAATTGAGACTTTTGATAATCAGATTTATTCTTTATTCTTTCTGTATTAGGTATTCTAGCAAGGAAGCATTTGCAGCAGATGCCAGATTGGTATTTGACAACTGTGCTTATTACAATGAGGATGAATCAGAGGTAATTGTGTGTATGTATTAGGGCTGGGATGAAGGTTGCAAAACAACATTCGAAGCTTTGTCAGCAAAAAGGAACGAATATTCGAAGGTTTACATGTGTTTTTATGCTCTTACCTTGATTGGCTATAGATAGCCTCCAAAGCTGAATTATTGCTTTATAATGAGTACTACTCTTGTTCTTGTTCCTGTCGCTGTTTCTACTTGGATTTAGCATCGCTGGACTGAGAAATGAGACAGAAGCAGCCAACAACAAAGCCTCAACTTTTCTGGAACAGGCATACATTATTGACTGCATGATTAGACTGCACAAGTGCACATGTGCAAACATTAAAGTGGGCGTGGCAGCAAAGCTTAAAAGGGAGAAATGTACTACAAAGAAGTAATGGTGGTTGCTGATGTTATACAGTATTGTGGTAGCCACATTATCATTAAAAAATGATGATGAAGTTAATGTTCAGTACTTACCATTACTGGAATTACCTTCAGTATTATTATCATATTGATAAACTGGTGAAAGAAACTGTTGGCTCACCTAAAAGTTGATAAAAGTATCACTAAAACATGAAACATTGTTATAAATCATCATTAAAGGTTATTCACATGCTCCGTAACTGGAGAGCAATTTGGCAGTAGCAATTATCGTATCTTCGGTTTGGCTGCTGCTTTTTTTTTTTACTTGTGTGTGTCAAGGTTTAGAGCCCTGTAAAAATCACTACCAGTTAAAATAGCATTTGCAGTGTCTGGAAACCGAGGACAAGTTTTTTTCCCACGTACAAAACGATGATAGTACACATTATTGTTCTCGGAGTAATTATGTTTGTAGGTGATGGAATTATGATTGAATGCTCTAGTTTTACAAATTTGCATCATAAGCTCTTGTGTTACTGTGAGCAACTATCAACCTTAATGCTGTTGAGAATGCTCCAAAGAGTACTTAACTCACTTTACTAGAAGCTTTTCTAAATAGCAACTACATGTGCTACAGTTTCTTCGCATCTACAATTTTTTAAGCCTCTGCATAATAATAATTACAGGGGTGGATTTAGTGAGGTCTAGGTTGGCAATTGACCTCCTCTCAAAACATTTTTGAAATTTATTTTTGCTGATTAAGTACAATACTCCTATAATTATTATTTAAAATTTCTTTAAAACTTGTGGCTTGACCTCCCCTCTAAAAATCCTAAATCTGTCCTGAATTACATATAATTTTGCAGAATACAAATTTGTTAACTTATTAAAGCAAATAAAGGTAACTCTACTTCCTCCTTTTTGAAAGTAGTTTATACTTGTATTTAAGAGTCATGGCAGCGCGACCTTCTTTAAAAATATAACAGTATATGTGACTGATCAAGCAAAAAGAGTACTATCATAATTTTTTTCAAAAAACTTTTTTTTCTCCCAATTCATTCTACAATTATCACTTCTTCACAAAAAAATTTCAGAGCATGTTGACATTTCTAAATGACATTATTAAACAGTACAAAACTGTCTATCAATTTAGAAGTTTGGGACAAGAAATTTTGCCTTTCTTAGTCTTGGTGTGCCCTTCTTCATAGCAATGACTGCAAGTTCGTTTCCTTTTTTGACTGTTACCTGTATCAGATGTAGTTTGGGTGCCTGGCTTTGGCTCAGATGGATGGGGGGGCAGGTCAGATCTGCACTTTCTGATGACATACATAATGGTCGTATTTCTTCATAGAGATATATACCACCTTCGTTTAATGTCCATTCCTGCTGGATGAATTTCTTCAGGAAGATGCGTTGAGTTCAAGATAGTACCAGTATTGACCATCTTCACCCTTTCTTCAGTACTGTTAGAAAATTCCTTTAGAAAAACGAACCCTGGGTGTTGCGAGTCAAAACGAAAGTGATGATAGGATGTAATTCGGGGTATGTGCTGAAACTTATCAGCAAGGAATGATTTCCAATCCCTCCAAATAACCAGTCTCTGACCATCAACATTTTTGGTGAGTTGAGGGAAATTGCAACCACTAACCATTGATGACTTGACCACATCAACCATATCTTTCAATGAGAATACAGTTGTTCGTCGAAACTTTCTCTTAATCAAACCGAGGAAATGGTCTGGTGCAAATTTTGTATGCCCAGCAAGCATGAAAGAGATAACAATGCTTCTATTCTTCCCTGTCATGACACGCCAAAGTAAGTATTACATGAAAATATTGTTTTTGCACAATTGTCGACATGCAGTGACAGTTCTTGTTCTTGGACTCCATGTTCATAAAGGAAGTGATCCAGCAAACTGATTGCAGCATTAGCCCCCTTGCCAATGTCATCATCTTCATCAACTAAATAGTTGACTTGAAAACCAAGGGGTTCACATGTAATACCAAAGAGACCACATCGACGTAAAGACTTGAAGTATGCTGGCCCTGGTTGTTGGGGATTTGAAGGATAATGTACATTTTGGGCATAGTCAAAGCTATAATGCATTATACCACTATACCTACCTTCAGATTCAATTGCTTCATTTTTATAACTTTTCCACACACTCTTAGCCTCAGAGCATGCCTCATTATAGTGTGTACGCTGCAATCTGCATCTTTTGAGTCTTTCAGACTTTTCGTTCTCTGGTAAGTTGACAGATTTTATGATGCTAGCAACATTTTGTTGACACACAAATCAAAGATCAGTGGCAGGCTTTATTGTACTGATCTCAGGTACTAGCATTGACCAAAGGGATTGAAATGTTGCCCAGCTTAGGCATATCCTGCCCTCAACAGAGCATGCTTCCATGTACTGCCAGTGCGCTGACCTCTTAGACATATCTGAAGGTAATAAAAGAGCCTTATCTTTATGCCCTGGAATTCTTCCAGGTAGTGGTATTGCATGAGTGCTTGCAAGGTTACGCATGTACTTCACTACGGCCTGGATATCATCAAAAGGTATTCTGTTGTGAGGCACTTTATGGTAGTTTCCATGATCTCTTGGAACCATCCCTTTACTGGAAAAGTGCTCTAAAAGGTTACGATAGTGCTTCTGACTAATTGTATACAAAAACAAAAAAGTTTTTCGACAAATACGTTTCCCCTTGAAGTAAACTCAATGTACTTGGATCGTTGTGAATCATCAGCAACATCTTTTCCAAGAGCCTGTAATTGGCTCAACACTACCAAATCTAGTTCTGACTTCTCTAATGTAAGGCAATGTTCCCTTTGGTCAGTAACTTCTTCTGCGGTAAAATATGCAGAACATGGACTTTTCTTGGGCCCCAGTGAGCAATTACACGTATTACATACAAATTTACTTATTAGAGCACGTTCTTGTTTTGTTTCTTCATTATCTTCCACTTGCAGAGATCTATTCATAGTATTAGGCTGGAACTCACAACAGAGCAATTCTGTCATCTCCTCTTCCCCACTCTCGCTATTTCTAGTTGCTTGTTCAGTATCAGGCATCACAAAAGTGTCCTGGTTGATTGAGTATTCAGCCTCGAAAGCATGGAATTCATCCTCTACTGCTTCACTGAAAGTTGACTCCATCTTTTGGGTAACACGTGGTCTTTATTTTAAATGAATTTAAAACTTTTTTGTATTCTATTTCTATTTAAGTGAAATCTAATTCAATTTTTTATGTATACTTACCTTTACCTTCTTGATACCAGGGGTAGCAATTATCATTGGAGTAATATGTGATGTTGATGAAGTGCTTTGGTCACAACTGGTTCTTTCAGTCTGTTCATCTCCCTCATCATCATTACGAGAGGGCAAAAGATTAGAACTACGCTGTGGATTGCCCTCCATTCTCTCTGTGCTGATTTTTTTGCACAATGTTTCGACTTCATGTAGTCGCTTCTCCAAATGCGCTGTCTTGTCTCTTAATTCTTTCACAACCTTCACAATGTCATAAGGGCTTCATCTTTAAACACACAAGAACTGAAACCTTCGTGATTTATTTTTATACTTTTTTTATAATTATGTTTATATGCACCTGGTTATTATGTAATCTTCCCAAATGCTGTATTTTCTTGCTCAAATATATATTATGTGCATGCTTATAATGTGCAGAGTTTTTGTTGACAAAGTATTGCATAGAAACTGTGAATGAGTAGCATTGAGTATGTTTCAATATTGTCTTGTCAGCATTCATGTCATTTAGCTTTTTTACTGCTGTAGCCAATCTTCACTCTTGCTTCATGAGTAGTAATTTCTTCTCAAAGTAGCACATAAGCCAGGTTTGTAGTGAGGAAACAAGTTGAAATTTATTTGGATTTGCCCTACACACTTTTTTGCATGAACAATGTTTTGTGTGAATTCAATAATGTTTCTATATTTTTAGGATATAACCTCAGGATGTTGATGGTCTGACATTTGCTATTAAAGATAACTTGTGTACTAAGGATTAATAGTACCCGTTATTTAACGTATCCCTAATGTATCTTCTATTTTTCTCTTTTTTACTGTCTCATCTACATCAGTCAAATCAATCTCATCATCACCATACGTATCTGTTGTATTCTTTGCTTCAGGTATTGTAGCATGATCTGTTAGAAGCTTCTTTACCTTGTTAATGTGTGCTGAGACCCCAGTGAAAGCATACACACACGGAATTTCTAGGCCACCCTGAGGCAAATCACTTTTTGTCCTGTAACTCGACATTGTATAGAACCATTTGGCCTTTAAAAAAGGGAATATACAGCTGACACTTTTCTGGGTACGTCTCCAACACCTGTGAATTAATTTTGACAGCAACAGCAAAGGGGTCACCCAACGCATGGCAACACCTCTCCTGTTGGTGCTCTCCAATTATCCTTGTATACATGATACTTATGAACCATTGAACTGTAACAGAAGCTAGTAGCAGCCATATCCTGCAATATGTGAAAACAAAAACACGTGTATACGTGCGTACAACTGGCCCCTCCCTGGCAGGAGGAGTGGCTAGAACTACTGGATCAACGAAAGTTAATACTCCAAACAAATTTGAATTAAAGCGCACAATCTCAAATCACGAAAAGTTAACCCCACGAAAATTTGCACCCATACAGTATATAATAATATGTTAAGGTGGCGTTACGGTGATGTTAATGATATTCATAGTTCAAAAGTTTTTTATGGCCCATAGGGCCATCCCTATAATTGCTTTCCACGGGGTTTAATGTATATATATATATATATATGTTTGTGTCACTTGCGCGACTATGCGTTGTATACGTAGTTAAGGAAGTTGCGTCATTCCCGGGGGCTCGGTCAATTAATGGGCGTGGCGCGTAAACGAACGCGCGATCAAGCTCTACACACCAGCAGAAAGAAAGCTGTTGAACTTACGTAGAAACTGGAACTAATAGCTAGCTATTCTGCCTGAAATATATTCCTAAAGTTCTACAAGGTCCTTTGAAAGGTCAGGAGAGTAGATAATCAAAATAATAACTATAATAAGCTGTTGTCTTTCATGCTTGATAAAGTCAGCCATGATTACTGAATTCTGCACACCACAAAGCAGTCATATCTTCACTTAAATTTGTAAAGCAATCATAGGGATGTTTTTTTCTCTATATACACTTGTTATTATTATCCATTACCTTACTGTTGTTTATTGATGGTGAAAATTTCAAGTTGTTACCTTGTTGCATTCAAGAGTTACAGATCTACAGTTCTATGAAGGTATTTCTTGATACCTCTTCCTGTTCCAAAGATATTATACATAGTCAACACGTATCTCCACATATCTTCAAAGAATGTAAGAGTATCGCTAAATCGCTTCATAGAATTGTTTGCCCACGTGTTTTGGTTCTTTGATTAATTTTTCGTAGCTGTCGTACTATTAGAGCTGAGAAAAATGTACCTCAGTACAACCCACTGATTTCGATTCATTATAGCAGAGATAATACCACAGGAATGTATATTTAACGCAGTTGTGTATGCGCATAGTATTGTACTGCAACCACAAAATGAATATCATGAATAAAGTATGAATATAATTAACGGGCAATTGTATGGTTTCTCACTTCCACCGTAACGCCACCTTAACACCAAGTTATAGTGGGAATGTGTTTACTACAGGTATAGTCATTGTGTACTGTTTCATTAGTCATATATGAACAGAAAGTTGTCTATCAGAAAAGGGTGTCCTGAAGGGAAGGGTGGGAAATGGGCTTAACAGTGTCTAGTGTATCAGTCATTAATGCTCACCAGTCACCACTATACATCTATTGTGCTAGATACTCTAATACTCTTTTACATGTTTTGGCACTCTAAATCATTAGAGGACTACGCAAAAGTTACTGAAATACTGTAATATGATACTAAATTGTTTTGTATACATTATAATATTCATTTAATATTTTATAGAATTCCAATTGGTCGTCGGCAGACTCGTAGATCAAAACCAACTCGTTCCCGTCAAACAAAAGATGAGCTAATCATGTGTCAAGCTCTGATTTTAGAACTGGAGAACCAAGACAATTCGTGGCCTTTTCTGGAACCAGTAGATCGCAAGAAAGTCCCAGAATATTTCAAAGTTATAAAAAAACCTATGGATTTCTCGACAATAAAGACTAAGCTACAAGAGGGAAAGTAAGGAAAACGTAGTGGAATATGTACATGTACATGTACATGCAACCACCTTATATCTAATATACATACATACATGTACATAATTTAATAATTATTAGAATTGATGTATTATATATTATATAAATAATAGGGTTGTGCCTATACTAGTATAAAGATCTGAATAAGTACCTATGTTAAACATATAGGCAGAGTATCAATATAGGGAACTGCATAACTATACATTGCCAATACACCATACACAATATTTGTTAGGCTTTGCAGATTACACTGTTATCTAACTACACAAGTAAAGTCGGTATGATGGCAAAGCTACATGTGTCATAAACATTTTTGATCAAATATATCTCAGTGTAAAAAATAGAATAATTAGCACTATGCCCATGTGTGTGAATGATTGTAAACTATATAGCATGTTATATTGTATTGGATCTGAATATAGGAATTTGGATTATGAAATGTAGGCAAATTGCAGCATAGATGCAACTGTAATGAATAGTCGTATGTGATTGTGGATACAATTTGGAGACTCTTTGTTGATCTAATGAGTATACCTTAGGAAGGCAACTAAATTTAAGATCTAGATAGAGCAAAATTAATTTTCATGGGTACCCAAATTTATTTCACATCCTGTACAAATTGGCTCAGTATGCTGGGTATAAAATAAAGAGTGAGTGTTTCATTATTAAGTTTTAAAGGTCCCTTTGCAGCCACTTTCATAATTGTGACAGGATGGCCAAAATATCTTGCTACAAATTGAGACTTTTGATAATCAGATTTATTCTTTATTCTTTCTGTATTAGGTATTCTAGCAAGGAAGCATTTGCAGCAGATGCCAGATTGGTATTTGACAACTGTGCTTATTACAATGAGGATGAATCAGAGGTAATTGTGTGTATGTATTAGGGCTGGGATGAAGGTTGCAAAACAACATTCGAAGCTTTGTCAGCAAAAAGGAACGAATATTCGAAGGTTTACATGTGTTTTTATGCTCTTACCTTGATTGGCTATAGATAGCCTCCAAAGCTGAATTATTGCTTTATAACGGGTACTACTCTTGTTCCGGTCGCTGTTTCTACTTGGATTTAGCATTGCTGGACTGAGAAATGAGACAGAAGCAGCCAACAACAAAGCCTCAACTTTTCCGGAAGAGGCATACATTATTGACTGCATGATTAGACTGCACAAGTGCACATGTGCAAACATTAAAGTTGGTGTGGCAGCAAAGCTTAAAAGGGAGAAATGTACTACAAAGAAGTAATGGTGGTTGCTGATGTTATAAAGTATTGTGGTAGCCACATTATCATTAAAAAATGATGATGAAGTTAATGTTCAGTACTTACCATTACTGGAATTACCTTCAGTATTATTATCATATTGATAAACTGGTGAAAGAAACTGTTGGCTCACCTAAAAGTTGATAAAAGTATCACTAAAACATGAAACATTGTTATAAATCATCATTAAAGGTTATTCACATGCTCCGTAACTGGAGAGCAATTTGGCAGTAGCAATTATCGTATCTTCGGTTTGGCTGCTGCTTTTTTTTTTTACTTGTGTGTGTCAAGGTTTAGAGCCCTGTAAAAATCACTACCAGTTAAAATAGCATTTGCAGTGTCTGGAAACCGAGGACAAGTTTTTTTCCCACGTACAAAACGATGATAGTACACATTATTGTTCTCGGAGTAATTATGTTTGTAGGTGATGGAATTATGATTGAATGCTCTAGTTTTACAAATTTGCATCATAAGCTCTTGTGTTACTGTGAGCAACTATCAACCTTAATGCTGTTGAGAATGCTCCAAAGAGTACTTAACTCACTTTACTAGAAGCTTTTCTAAATAGCAACTACATGTGCTACAGTTTCTTCGCATCTACAATTTTTTAAGCCTTTGCATAATAAAAATTACAGGGATGGAGTTAGTGAGGTCTGGGTTGGCAATTGACCTCCTCTCAAAACATTTTTGCTGATTAAGTACAATACTCCTATAATTGTTATTTAAAATTTCTTTAAAACTTGTGGCTTGACCTTCCCTCTAAAAATCCTAAATCTGTCCTGAATTACATATAATTTTGCAGAATACAAATTTGTTAACTTATTAAAGCAAATAAAGGTAACTCTACTTCCTCCTTTTTGAAAGTAGTTTATACTTGTATTTAAGAGTCATGGCAGCGCGACCTTCTTTAAAAATATAACAGTATATGTGACTGATCAAGCAAAAAGAGTACTATCATAATTTTTTTCAAAAAACTTTTTTTTCTCCCAATTCATTCTACAATTATCACTTCTTCACAAAAAAATTTCAGAGCATGTTGACATTTCTAAATGACATTATTAAACAGTACAAAACTGTCTATCAATTTAGAAGTTTGGGACAAGAAATTTTGCCTTTCTTAGTCTTGGTGTGCCCTTCTTCATAGCAATGACTGCAAGTTCGTTTCCTTTTTTGACTGTTACCTGTATCAGATGTAGTTTGGGTGCCTGGCTTTGGCTCAGATGGATGGGGGGGCAGGTCAGATCTGCACTTTCTGATGACATACATAATGGTCGTATTTCTTCGTAGAGATATATACCACCTTCGTTTAATGTCCATTCCTGCTGGATGAATTTCTTCAGGAAGATGCGTTGAGTTCAAGATAGTACCAGTATTGACCATCTTCACCCTTTCTTCAGTACTGTTAGAAAATTCCTTTAGAAAAACGAACCCTGGGTGTTGCGAGTCAAAACGAAAGTGATGATAGGATGTAATTCGGGGTATGTGCTGAAACTTATCAGCAAGGAATGATTTCCAATCCCTCCAAATAACCAGTCTCTGACCATCAACATTTTTGGTGAGTTGAGGGAAATTGCAACCACTAACCATTGATGACTTGACCACATCAACCATATCTTTCAATGAGAATACAGTTGTTCGTCGAAACTTTCTCTTAATCAAACCGAGGAAATGGTCTGGTGCAAATTTTGTATGCCCAGCAAGCATGAAAGAGATAACAATGCTTCTATTCTTCCCTGTCATGACACGCCAAAGTAAGTATTACATGAAAATATTGTTTTTGCACAATTGTCGACATGCAGTGACAGTTCTTGTTCTTGGACTCCATGTTCATAAAGGAAGTGATCCAGCAAACTGATTGCAGCATTAGCCCCCTTGCCAATGTCATCATCTTCATCAACTAAATAGTTGACTTGAAAACCAAGGGGTTCACATGTAATACCAAAGAGACCACATCGACGTAAAGACTTGAAGTATGCTGGCCCTGGTTGTTGGGGATTTGAAGGATAATGTACATTTTGGGCATAGTCAAAGCTATAATGCATTATACCACTATACCTACCTTCAGATTCAATTGCTTCATTTTTATAACTTTTCCACACACTCTTAGCCTCAGAGCATGCCTCATTATAGTGTGTACGCTGCAATCTGCATCTTTTGAGTCTTTCAGACTTTTCGTTCTCTGGTAAGTTGACAGATTTTATGATGCTAGCAACATTTTGTTGACACACAAATCAAAGATCAGTGGCAGGCTTTATTGTACTGATCTCAGGTACTAGCATTGACCAAAGGGATTGAAATGTTGCCCAGCTTAGGCATATCCTGCCCTCAACAGAGCATGCTTCCATGTACTGCCAGTGCGCTGACCTCTTAGACATATCTGAAGGTAATAAAAGAGCCTTATCTTTATGCCCTGGAATTCTTCCAGGTAGTGGTATTGCATGAGTGCTTGCAAGGTTACGCATGTACTTCACTACGGCCTGGATATCATCAAAAGGTATTCTGTTGTGAGGCACTTTATGGTAGTTTCCATGATCTCTTGGAACCATCCCTTTACTGGAAAAGTGCTCTAAAAGGTTACGATAGTGCTTCTGACTAATTGTATACAAAAACAAAAAAGTTTTTCGACAAATACGTTTCCCCTTGAAGTAAACTCAATGTACTTGGATCGTTGTGAATCATCAGCAACATCTTTTCCAAGAGCCTGTAATTGGCTCAACACTACCAAATCTAGTTCTGACTTCTCTAATGTAAGGCAATGTTCCCTTTGGTCAGTAACTTCTTCTGCGGTAAAATATGCAGAACATGGACTTTTCTTGGGCCCCAGTGAGCAATTACACGTATTACATACAAATTTACTTATTAGAGCACGTTCTTGTTTTGTTTCTTCATTATCTTCCACTTGCAGAGATCTATTCATAGTATTAGGCTGGAACTCACAACAGAGCAATTCTGTCATCTCCTCTTCCCCACTCTCGCTATTTCTAGTTGCTTGTTCAGTATCAGGCATCACAAAAGTGTCCTGGTTGATTGAGTATTCAGCCTCGAAAGCATGGAATTCATCCTCTACTGCTTCACTGAAAGTTGACTCCATCTTTTGGGTAACACGTGGTCTTTATTTTAAATGAATTTAAAACTTTTTTGTATTCTATTTCTATTTAAGTGAAATCTAATTCAATTTTTTATGTATACTTACCTTTACCTTCTTGATACCAGGGGTAGCAATTATCATTGGAGTACTATGTGATGTTGATGAAGTGCTTTGGTCACAACTGGTTCTTTCAGTCTGTTCATCTCCCTCAGTCTGTTCATCTCCCTCATCATCATTACGAGAGGGCAAAAGATTAGAACTACGCTGTGGATTGCCCTCCATTCTCTCTGTGCTGATTTTTTTGCACAATGTTTCGACTTCATGTAGTCGCTTCTCCAAATGCGCTGTCTTGTCTCTTAATTCTTTCACAACCTTCACAATGTCATAAGGGCTATCATCATGTACATGAGTCAGGTCCAACTGTGTAGATAGGCTATCAGGTTTAACTTGCTGCTCCTCCGTCATTTCTGTTTCCTGGTGTATCTCTTCAATTCCACAAAGTGCTTTCAAAATCTGAAAAGCCATATCGTAGTTGATGTATTAACACTACTGTTATATCTATATATAACTGCCTTTTACGAGAACCAGCTATAGCTGAATACAGTAGTAAAAGCATGCTAAATTGGTGATGGAGGGTAGGCTGGGATGGTAAATTTTCTGTCTTGCTCTGACTGTAGTTTCGACTTCAAACACACGTGTCTGCTATACGCGCATGCTCCCAACACCCACGTGTTAACTAGGTTTAAAGTTCACTCTAAACCACATTGAAATATTATCCTAGAGATTAAATACATGTACTTCATTAATTTGTATACACAGGGATCTCAGAAAATGTACGAAGATAATGTTTGTGACAATAAATTGGATAAGAAAAAAGGTTGGTTTTCTAATAAGTTATGAATTTTTGTGGATGGATGGTCTTGCTTCTAGGAGGACAGTACACACTAAGATATACATGTACTTGTAATATTACAATAATATGTCTTTTATTTTTTATCATTGAATATATGCTCCCTTTTCACTAAAATATAATTATACATTTGGTAAAGCTTGTACCATGGGTTCTTCACTATTTTGATAAATTTTCTCATTTTTTTTAGGCATCACGGAAGAGCGTTTGTAATGTTTGTGAAACTGCAAGAGGTATAATGCTACATTGTACAGAATGTCCAGAGGTCATTCACAAAAGATGTCATAACCCTCCATTGACAAGGTAATATTCATGACGTTGTATATAGTTTAATTAACCTTTCTTGTGCAATTAGCCCTCACTCGCGTAGACAGAATAGTGAATTACTGTAATGATTTTGTGTGTCTGTGTATTATCACATTTTGTGAAAACATAATGACATTGGCACTTTGTAGATCACAGAAGGAAATCTTCTGGTTAAAAAGTTATAACAATGTTTGTAACTCACGGTTGCTTTTTCATTTCTTTCAAAAGGCTTCTTGTAGCAATCAAATACAATTAAACCTTGTTTGAAGGCTAATGGTGTCAAATCACTGCTTGAAATGGAATACATTTCAGGGAGTGCCTGCTACATCATCAAACATAGTCTCTTAGCTTTCAGCCATTATGGTCACTTTCTCATATATTATTTCATGCACATGATTTAAGCCATAAAACTGATTTCATTAGTTATAAAAATGATAATCCATGTAATGTAATTATTATTGGTGTTTCTCCCAAAAATCCTTAGAATATTGCATTTGTTTTTAAAATGTACAGAGAGCCTTCAAACATTTACAACTACTGTAAGGGTACAAATTTTCGAGGGGGATTTATTTTCGTTATTTTCGTATGCTACATATCCTTTTGCCATTTGCACATGCGCAACAGTATAATGAGACTGATGACCAAGATGCCACTGTTTAAGTACTTCAGTCCAGTTGATCCATTATCTTCTTCAAACTCGTTTATGATTACAACTATTACAGAAGTAAATAGCAAAGTCCTAAACAATAAGGAGAGAGGACAAAAGAGAGGTGAATACCTCAAGTTATCTGAAGAGGGGAAAGCCATCGTCGGAAAATAATGCTAGTGAGCATGGTGTTGCGAGAGCTGTGCAACATTTTAAGACAGAGAATTTGAAAGCTAGTAGTGTGAGTGAATGTATGAAAATGAGTTAAAGAAGAAGAGTAAATCAGCTGTATGTAGGGAAGAAGTCATTGTTGACTCCCTCCCTATGAAAAAACGTGATAGACCACCTCTTTTAGGATAAAATAATGACATCTGTTTGAGAAAGTTACTTGTATCAATGAGAAGTAGAGGAGCACCAGTAGGAACAAGTATCATCATCAGTATAGGGCATGGAATAATGCTTAAATGTGATAGATCTTCACTAGAAGAATTTGTTCAGCTTAATAAAAAGTGGGCTAAAAGCGTATTAAGGAGAATGGGCATTACAAAAAAAAGGGCCAATTCCGAAGCAAAGATTTTACCTGGAAATTTCATAGAGATAAAAGAACAATACCTAATGGGCATTAAATCAGTCGTGACTATGGAGGAAATTCTGTGTGAGTTAAATTGGGACCAGACTGCAATGAAAATTGTCCCTTCCTTGCAATGGACCCTGGAAATAGTAGCTACAGATGATAAACACCAGCTCACCGCTGTGCTCACATGTTCGTTGGCTGGGAGTTTTCTACCAATTCAGCTAATTTACAAAGGAACAACAGCAAGATGTCTGCTTAAGAATGTGTCTGTTTCTGAAGATCGACATTTTACATATTATAGCTATCATTGGTCGAATACTGCTATAATGGTAGAATATGTGAAGCGCATCATTGTACCATACATAGCTCAAATGCGACAAGAACTCAAACTAAGTGGTGATCATCCTGCTCTTGTTCTGTTTGATGTTTTCAAAGGCCAGTGCACTGATGAAATTTTCAAGTTGTTAGACATCTTGTATGTTATAGTCCTCCTACCCAATACTACTGACAGACTCCAGCCAGTGTTCTCGCCAGGATTTTCATATTTGGTGGTGCCACCCACGCTTTTAAATAAATAATGATCTTCAAAGTTGATTGTTTAAACAATGTGGTTTGTAGGTTGGGTAATAATATCATGTGGTTTCATGGTAATTAAGTATAACAATGCTTGGTGGCAAATTTGAACCTCTGTTGGCTGTGCAGACAGTAATATTGGTGGTGCAACACCACCACAAAAAAGCCTAATGAGAACACTGTCCCACAGTATATATTAGTTTCCATTCCATTTCATTTCCAGCTTCGAAAACCCAATCTTTCATTCACTAAAGAGGAAGAACGCTTTCTAATTAAAGGTGTAAGCAAATTAGGCCGTCGATGGAAACACATCTTAACAGCATATCCATTTCAAGAAGGTCGCACTGCCATGAGTCTCCAAGACTACTTACAAGAAGGGGGAAGTAGAGTTACTTTTATTTTGATGCTCCAGTAGAAATGTATAAAATTATACCTCTAATTAATTACATCACCACACCCTTTACCACACTTTACCTCCTTATCTAACAGCCCATTAAATCTAATGTATATTAAACTTAGCTTTTTTGTAATCAAAATCTGTGGGTTGAATATCAGTTTAATAACTAACTCATTTCAGCTCTATACCTCTCTTTTTATAAGATTCAAGATTTTAACTTAGCTTGCTGAAAAAAAGATGTCTTAAGAAAGCCATTGATGTAAACTTTATGCTTTGCTAACAGCAGGAAGACAGCAAGGCCAGCTGTGGGAGTACATAGTGTTAGTTAGAGCCCTCTCAAGAGAGCTCTAACTATTATTACATAGTAACTGTACCAAGGTGTACCACAGACTTCCATGTACATATACATGAATTACAGTAACTAAGCAAACCTTTGCATATGGCAACAGTACATACAGGGTGTCAGATAAGAAAACAGAAATGGTGAGCAATTGTGCTCACCTTATGCCCTCTTGAGTAATAGTTGGGTGAGCATTGAGCACCAACTTGCCACAAGCTAATTCTAATAATAGTCATTATTTAATATTAATTTTTATTTCTATGTTCATAATTATAAATAGCGTAGGAACACATGTACCTGCAGCTCTTCATACACTTCAGATTATTATAATCTTTTATCACAAATTCATAACAATGTATTTACGTTTATTAAATTTATGCATGATTGTAATTATTCATTCATTAGTTAAATCATCCTTAAGATCTAACTCAGAATCAGAAGTAAACAAGGTTACATCAGACTGATCAGAGACTTCAGAAAGTGCGCAGTCACTATACATACAAGTATCACTGTCATCATCAATTTTAGCTGCTTTCGGTTTTCTGTAGTTTGGCCTACGATGGACAGTTGATGCCCAATAACTCATAGCAGGTTGAGGGTTGAATGCCTCCAAGCTGGGCCCATTTATAGATATAAACATTAGGGAATTTAATGTAGACCTTAACATCACAGCTCTACCATCTGACTTTATCCGATTCAACATGGAAAATCCTCTTTCACATATGGCAGTGTTCATTGGCAATAGCATAACAATCGAAATGACCTTCATGACACTAGAGAATCGAGAATCTTGTGTAATAATTCGAGGCCACAATATATGAAAGTGTCGTTCACTCAATGGGATTCTTTTGCATACAAACAATTTTAACCTTAGCCACTGTTCTTCTACTTTCCTACAAAAGTCATCATCAAAAAGTGGTTTAAAGTGATTCAAAATATTGACCATCTCTTTTCTACCATATCCAACAACCTTCTCTCGATCATCTCCTGTTGTTGGCCAGTTAGTGGGATCAAATATATCACAATCCCTTAGAATATCGTAAATCGCTTCTGAATGTATGTAACAGCTCCATCTGTAAGGGCTTTGGCATCATGGCTTGCTAAATCAATTCCTTCCTTACCACATGTAACGTGAAGGCCACGAAATGTCGTAGGTTGCTCAATGTTGTCAAAATCTTTTAAACATTGAGAATATGTTATACCAGGTGATGACTTTAGCTGTTCTAAGTACCCAAGGGTAGCATCTAACTCGTCCAAAACAGAACTTAGAGACAGATCATCTGACTGAAATGCTTCTGAAAGCTTGGAAAGAGCTGTAGTAAAATCGCACATAAACCCAAGAAATGCTATGAACCTAACTGAACGACACGTCCGCAAAAGACCTTTTGCAGTGTTTGCTTCACTGCTATTACTTGAAGCAGCCTTCTCTTCTAAATGTGTAATGGTACTTGTCCAGTTATCATTTACTGCCTTCATTACTCTCACTTTAGATGCAATCCACCTTGTTGAATTCCACTTGCCATACTTTCTAAGTGTAATATCTAGAATCTCACTAACTGCTGAAAGTTCTCGTAATCGTTTGCCAGAATGGGAATAGAATTTCAGTAATGATTTGATAGTGTTCTGAAATTTTGAAAGGTATGCCACACCTTTGCATGCATCTAAAACTCCGAGTTCTAGTTTGTGAGCCACACAATGTATCTGTACAAGATAAGGGATATCTTTTTTCAGGAGCACACCTAGGCCACCATGACAACCCATGTTTACACTGGCACCATCCGTACCTAACCCAACTATTCTGGCTTTCCAGTCAACAATACCCAAGCCGGTCAAGAACTCACCAAGTTCTTGTGCAATGTCAGCAGCAGAAGCACCATTAACATTCATCAATCCTAAATACACATTTTCAGGTTTGCCATCTGTTAAAATCCTTGCATACACAATCTCTTGTTCTACTGTACCTTTATCAGTTGAGCCATCTATATAGGAGAATAGAAAAAAAAGCCTGATTGTTAATTTTATTTATTACTGCCTGTTGTTCAACTGCAACAATAGAAGATACGAAATTTGAAACTGCATCTCTGTTTCGATAAGCTGATCCAAGAGAAAGCCCATTACACTCCTGTAAACTTATTAACACTGGAAATGACCTCAGGGAAAAGTTATTTTTCACTATGCAATAAGCAGTTCAAAACAGCTGTAACATCTTCAGATTTTGCTGCTTTGTCAAACGAGCAACTACAGCATTTAAAGGAGCCTTTTCAGGTTCTTTTTGTACAAGACTTGCTTCTACACATCTTTGGTGTTTCTCACTGCTGTCATGCTTCTCAAACGTACGACAATTTGAATAGTTGCTTGTTCCTTTATAAAAGGCTGACTCAGTATTAGCTACCTTAGGCCACTGAAAGTTAAAAAAAAGTATTAATAAAAGACTGATAGCAAATTTTCTTCCCCCCAAAAAAAAACATTCGTACAGCTTATAGACTTCTGGATATAATAACAGAAGCAATACATACTATATATTTATACTTACCTTTTTACAAACTCGACAGAACATTACATCTTTCGTTGTGTCGTGTTCTAAGAGCCAAGGCCATTTCTCGGCCCATTTACACTGGAATCCTCTCTTAGGTTTTTTTTAGGAGGCTCCTCTGGTACACTATCATCAATATCTATCTCATGTTCAGATGTTTGAGAATAAGAGCCAGCGCTGTCGTTTGAACGAGTAGATGTGAAACCAAAGTGAAACAAGTTTGCAATTTTCTAACACTATTACACTAATAATTGCAACGTTGTGAAGGCGTGGCAGTTTACTCCCACGTAAATTAATTGCAATGAAAAATTCTTAGTGCGCAATCATGCCAACCATTTGTACTGCAAATGTTAAAATAAGTACGCATTGCACTTCTGTAAGTGCGATTATGCATACTTGCGCACTGTTATTCGACACCCTGAGTACATAGTTCTATTGACAAGTTTGGTATACATACAAGTGTGAACACATTATGTATACTTACCTTCACCTTCTTGATACCATCATCCACAGGGGTAGCTGTTTTTTGTTCATCAATTATCATAGAAGTAACATGTGATGCGGATTGTTCATTACAACAAGTAGTGATGCTCAATGGATCAACATCACATGAAGTGCTTTGATCAATCAAGGTCTGATTATCACAAGATAGGAGTTCTTTCAGTCTCTTCAGCATGTGACAGGTGTTCATCTCCCTCATCATCATTATAAGAGGACAAAAGAGGACAAAAGAGCTGTGGATTTGTAGAATTGCCCTCCATTCTCTCTGTGCTCAAATTCTTGCACAACTTTACTATATCTTGTAATCGCTTCTCCATTGCCACTACCCTATCATTTAATTCTTTCAGAACTTCATTAATGTCTTTAATGTCATCAACCATGCAAGGGCCATCGTGCGGAGTCAGGCCAAACTGCGTAGATGGGCTGTCAGGTTCATCATCTTGCTGCTCCTCGGTCATTCCTTTTCCACAAAGCGACTGGAAAATTCTATACGCCATGATATATTAAAAGTAGTAGTTTTAAAGTACCCAAAATGAGAAATGAACCGGTTAGTTGGACTGGATAAGGAGGTATTAAATTCAGGCTTCAGATACGACTTAATTACACACACACAAAAAAACTATGTAAGGGCTATAGGGCTGTCACGATATGAAATTTTATTGTATCATATATCAAGGAACTTTCTATCGCGATATGATACATATCACGATATAATTATTGTAATATATATGCAAAAATTGTTGTTTATGTAGGAATGATCGAAGTTGTATTACTTTTACCAAATAAAAGGAAGAGAACAAAGATGAAAACTATGTGTACAATGTATAATGGAAAAAAATATAATTAATTACTGAACTGGAATATCTATGTCATCATTTTCAAAAAGAAAAATGAGTTTGTCAGCATTCTCTGGTGTCAAACAGTTTCGTTTAGAAGATATAACGTTACCAGCAGTACTGAACAATCTTTCAGAGGGAACACTTGTACCAGTCAATGAAAAGTACTTTTTCACTTGTTGACTAATTATTGGATACAAATGCTGTCGGTTTTTCCACCATACAAGTGGATTTGAATCTAGCTCATCAGGTGTCTCTGTCTTGTAAACTGCTATCTCCCGCAATATTTTGTCATGAGATTGTATATCTTGTGAAGTGCCATCCTTCTTGAACATGCTTCCAAATAAACTCTCGACTGGGCCTTTGTGTTTCTTTGTTGGGGGCTCACTACCATCGCCAGTTTCGTTAGTTGCACTTGAAATGGATGTGTCTTCATTTTGTTGATAGTTACTTAACTCAATATGTAATTTCTCTTCGATATCAGCTATAGTACTAGTACTATAAAATGGAAGTTGTTTATACCTTGGATCCAAGTATGTTGAAAGATCTAGCAATCCCTTTAGCTGTGGAGAAGTATACCGACAAATCAGATCATCCTTGATGGCCTTCTTAACAGACAATATAGCTCTGGAGTCATCATCTGCTGTTGCTAGAGTTTGGTTCACTAACATGTACAAAAGCGGCTGGATTGTTGATAAAGAGGGATATTTAGCTGTAGACATCATCTCGGTGGCCTTTTGAAAAGGTCTCAAAACAGTTACTAAACTTTCAATAAGTGTCCACTCGTCATTATCAGGCATAAGATAACGATGTTTAGAATCACCTTCAATTAATACAAGTTAAATCTTGGGTCAGCAGTGTGAATAAGTTGCCTAAAACTTTTATCATCAACCACAGATAGTGGGATCATGGCTTGAGAAATAAATTTTCCAGTAGCATTTACTACGTTTTTGTGTCTTATAGATTTCTCATCATATGGCACAGCATTTAGGAAGGCTTTCTCAACTGACAGTTGCTTAGGTAAGTTTGGATTTCCACAATCATTTTCACTCTTACTTGATCCTAGTCCTAACGCTCTGTAAAATAGAGGATGGTTCTTACCAAGGTGATAGCTCATGTTTGTTGTGTTTCCCGAGTATGTGATAGACATTCGACATATTTCTACAAACTACTTTATCTTTTGCTAGTTTTCCATCGATGTTCTTACGAAACCCAAAGTGCATCCACACCTTACTCTTCCCTGCAGGATGACTGTACAAGTGCTCTTCGTCTTCGTCTGCATCGAAGTTTTCGTCCATCTTCTTACGCACGTGTTTACTAATTAATTACTAATTTACTATTGACTCCACCCACAATTAAAAATCATCGATAACAAAAATTGTGTGATATGATATCGATAGAAAGTATATCGCGATAATATCGCAATGGCGTCATATCGCGGCAGCCCTAAAGGGCTATCATCATGTGGAGTCAGGTCCAACTGTGTAGATGTGCTGTCAGGTTCATCTTGCTGCTCCTCGGTCATTTATATGTCTCGGTTCTTCTGGTGTATCTTTCCCTAAAGCACCTCGAAAATAGTAGCCATTAGCCGGAGAAAGATAGCCAAATTACGCGCATGCGCATAACTCACAAACCCACCTATAACCACCCCACGTGGTACATGTGTTATCACAATGCAGTCTTTCAATGTTGAAGTACTAATGCCACTTGGTATAAGTAATACATCTAATAACTGCTTTGCCGGCAGTGTTATTCACTGTCTGTTTAACCATCCTGTTTTCTTGTCACTGTCATCAAAGATAACAGAAGATCATCAGTTATGTACAAAGTGTGGAAGAAATGGTAACAAACATTACTCTGTTTATAATCAAAGCAAAACTGTACATGAAATTTATTAAAATTAGAAACATGTTTCTCAAACACTATTCAAAACTTGTTTGAGCAGTATAACTATAATAATACACCCATTCAGTCCAAGCTATTCACTGAAACCCTGCAAAGTGAGAAAATACATGAAATATTAAATAAAGCAAATACTTTTAAAATAATTTTAGCAACACACCAATCTTTTATACCTGGGGTTTATCAAGATGCTCATGAATATTTCATCCAGCTAATTGATAAGCTACAAGGGATAAGATCCCATGCACTGGAACTTACCCAACTGCCTAGGTAGGTAAGTGAGATGGTAATGGTGCAGGGCTGCCAAGCCAGCCACACTCTCCCATAATTAAGGGGGGTGCACAGAAAAACCCTACCCCTATGATAAGAGCCCTACCCCTAACAATAGAAGTATACTAGTACCATATATACTCTAATTAGCTATATTTCGTGAGCTTAAATGATGCATCAACCCTTCAAACATTTGCCTTGCTGTCTTCCTGCTGTTAAAGCATAATGTTTACATCAATGGCTTTCTTAATAAATCTTTTTTCCAGCAAGCTAAGTTAAAATGTTGAATCTTATGAATAAAGAGGTATAGAACTGAAATGAGTTAGTTATTAAGGTTGTAGTCTTTTCCGTGGGCGGATGCTACTCCAATCAGTTTCTAGTCTTGCAAGCTTCTTGCTGCATACAATCTGGTTCCATTCTGTATTTTTTGGAAGCCACACCCACCCGGGGGTATAATTATTGGGCCTAAATGTTTTGACTGATAGTTTATTTTCAGAAACAAACCTAAACACGCCCCACGGGTGGTGGAGGGGGCGGTGGGTGGGAAACAATGGCGGGTAACTGTAGTTGGTGTCTGAGAAAGATCGGAGTTTGATAGTGCCTAGAAAGGTAGATTTTATGGTTTCAGTGAAAAGCTACAGAATTCAGCTTTCTTCAGCCTCTTGTAACTATAAAAGTAAAATGAATTTCCAGAAAACGGCTCTATTTGTTTTCTCTAAATGCATTGTACTTGGTGCACGCCATGATTGTGGGCGTGGCTTTCTCCGTTTTGTACTTATTAAGATGGCAAAAATGGACATTTTATATATGTTTTATCAATTCCAGGACCCTATAAAGGTGATTAGAAGATATGAAGGTTGCCATTACACCAGGTTAGAGTCATATTATATAATATTCTATTTTGAAACTGATTGGAGTCGCATCCGCCCACTCCCTAGTACCACCTTAAACTGATATTCAACCCACAGATTTTGATCACACTGATTAGATTTAATGGGCTGTTAGATAAGGAGTTAATGAAGTAAAGTGTGGTAAAGGGTGTGGTTACGTAATTAATTAGAGGTGTGCACGCTTGGACTTTTTTCTAGGGAAAACACCGATTTCCCTGTATGAGTATAATTAATATAATATAATATAAGCATATTTATTTATTAATAAGGAACGCATAAATAAAATATATAAGATAATGGTTTATTTTATCTAGAGTATGAAAATAAAGTCAATAATGTATAGTGGGTAACACTACTTGCCCCTTCTTTTTTTTAGTTTTCTGTATTTGTCTTTCAGGCTGCAGGCAGTGCGACCTTCTTGAAATGGGTATTTCTTTAAGATGTCTTTCCATTGATGGCCCCATTTACCAACACCTTCAGTTAGAAACTGTTCTTCTTCTTTCGTGAATGCAAGATTGGTTTTTCGAAGCTGGAAACGAAATGGAATGAGAACTAATATATACTGTGGGACAGTGTTATCACTAGGCCTTTCTGTGGTGGTGTTGTACCACCAATATTATTGTCTGCACTACCAACAGAGGTTCAAATTTTAATTTTGCACCACCAAGCATTGTTATACTTAATTACCATGAAACCGCATGATATTATTATCCAACCTAAAAACCACATTATTTAAACAATCAAGATACATCATTTCATTATTTATTTAAAAGCTAAACCAAATATGTAAATCCTGGCTAGAACACTGCTGTGGGAGTACATAGTGTTAGTGAGAGCCCTCTCAAGAGAGCTCTAACTATTATTACATAGTAACTGTACCAAGGTGTACCACAGACTTCCATGTACATATACAGTAACTAAGCAAATCTTTGCATATGGCAACAGTACATAGTTCTATTGACAAGTTTGGTATACATGCAAGTGTGAACACATTATGTATACTTACCTTTACCTTCTTGATACCAGGGGTAGCAATTATCATTGGAGTAATATGTGATGTTGATGAAGTGCTTTGGTCACAACTGGTTCTTTCAGTCTGTTCATCTCCCTCATCATCATTACGAGAGGGCAAAAGATTAGAACTACGCTGTGGATTGCCCTCCATTCTCTCTGTGCTGATTTTTTTGCACAATGTTTCGACTTCATGTAGTCGCTTCTCCAAATGCGCTGTCTTGTCTCTTAATTCTTTCACAACCTTCACAATGTCATAAGGGCTATCATCATGTACATGAGTCAGGTCCAACTGTGTAGATAGGCTATCAGGTTTAACTTGCTGCTCCTCCGTCATTTCTGTTTCCTGGTGTATCTCTTCAATTCCACAAAGTGCTTTCAAAATCTGAAAAGCCATATCGTAGTTGATGTATTAAAAGAACCCAAAATGATAAGTGAACGGAAGATACCGCTTTTTTAAAACGGTAAGAAGTCGTATCTATATCGACGGAATGTCGTTGAGGCTCGCCCCAATTATGTCTATGTGTTCTCTCTTGTTTACAAACTATTATTTCTACCGCCAGTGAATATGCATGTCCCCAGACCCTCCGCCTCTGTCTAGCTAAGCATGGCGGTGATTAGAGGCAACTATGATGTTCTGCTTAACTTTCAAGTGAACGTACGTCTAATGACAGAGTTAAAACACCTCAATGCGTTTGTTAGGAATACTGTTAGTGTGGCAGAGAAAGAACTAAGTGAATCAGTATATAGGAAGAAAAGAGGTAATTATAGTTATAATATTATATATAGCGTTTCAGGTAGGGGAAATGCATGTATGGAAGTTTGTCTCAAGTTACCCGAACACATACTTGTCCTTGAGACACATGCCCGGAAAGACTGTTACTAGTCTCATGTAGTCTCGTTCCCAGACTCCCCACTTTTTGTCCTGAGTATGGAATGTGACACGGGTGTTGGTATGCATGTTTGAAATCATAGATATCATTTTTTTAATGGAAGATCCAAAGCAAATTGTTTTATTACCCGAGTTGTGATGCTTGCCAGGAATTTCTTCGACAGAAAAAGTTGTGATAATCGTAACATCCTGTGTTAAACATGGCCGCTAGTTTTGATTAGTGTTTGTGTCAAGATATTCATTCCACATAATGACCATCATGAAAAAAAGAAACTTTATGGTTCAAGCTGTGTAGACATAAAGAAAATATTAGCAAAATAAGCAGTGAGATTTAGAGATTCAAATGCCTGCCTATATTTGGTACAGATGTGAAACTGAATAATTATTGATTAATGTTCAAAAACTGGAATCAAAAATCAATATACTTACTCCAAGACAAATTATCGAACTGCACTAAGTATGTTCCAATGTAGATTACATCATACCAATAACAAGTTTGTAAAGGCTAACTACCTTTAAATACATATCCATAAATAACTGACTTGCCATAACCTGTTGGCAGGGAAACAAAAGTATCATTCCACTGTATGATTGAAAGTATAGTGTCTGTGCTTGTCTTTTAACTTGTCAATATGCAACAGTTTCACATTTTCTACTATAATCTTGCTCACGTCAATTTTAATTAAAGTCTGCAGCCAGCTACTTATTTTCACACGTTCATACCACGCCCATCTGCAGACGACTTTTACAACTCAGCTATGCGAGTTTGGCCAGACTGTTTTTCTGTGTGGTGTGTAAGAGTCTGGCTGGCAAGACAACAGTTTTCTGCTGGATTAAACTACGTCTAATTTTCTGTTAGGGTGACTACTATCGGAGGTACAGTGGTGTTCAAGTGGGTGTTAACAATGGATAAACCTTCAAACACTTGCCTTGCTGTCTTCCTGCAACTAACAAAGGATAATGTTTGCATCTGGCTTTATGGCAGCTCTTCTTTCCAGCAGTGTAAGTTTGAATCAAGAGTCTTGTAAAGTTCAACAGTAATAGAGCTGAAAAACTTGCTCCATCTAACTAACTAACATCTAACTTGAACACCACTGTACTTCCAGTGGTTCTACATACAATAACTGTATAACAGACCCTCCTTTCTCGTTTTAAGTGGCAGGTGCTGGCTACACAAGACTACCCAAGATAATAAGGAGATAACTGTAAAAATTTTGTTCAAATTTAAATCTACTCTTCCTACACTGTGGTTCAGTGATCGTGCCAACACTTCATTCCTGCTTCTGTTTCAAGCATCTATAACTTGAATTAACTTCATCTTTAAACACACAAGAACTGAAACCTTCGTGATTTATTTTTATACTTTTTTTATAATTATGTTTATATGCACCTGGTTATTATGTAATCTTCCCAAATGCTGTATTTTCTTGCTCAAATATATATTATGTGCATGCTTATAATGTGCAGAGTTTTTGTTGACAAAGTATTGCATAGAAACTGTGAATGAGTAGCATTGAGTATGTTTCAATATTGTCTTGTCAGCATTCATGTCATTTAGCTTTTTTACTGCTGTAGCCAATCTTCACTCTTGCTTCATGAGTAGTAATTTCTTTTCATACTACCACATAAGCCACCATGCTCGCAACAGGTTTGTAGTGAGGAAGCAAGGTGAAATTTATTTTGAATTGCCTTACACACGTTTTTGCATGAACAATGTTAAATTACAATGATATTTGGGTTTCAAACCCCTCTAGAATTCAGGATAATTTGTTTCAGCATGCAACACAAGCCTTTTAACATTTCCTGGGGGAGCATACCCCCACAACCTCTCAGGGAAAGTATGCTTCACATGAGTGGTTCTTTCCCTTCCCTAACCCAAAATCCTATATCCCCCTTGCTGTATGCAACCCTGCTGGGTAATAATTATTACTAGGGCTGGGATGATAATCAATCGATATTTAAAATTCTTCTGATTATTGATTATAAGTCTGTGGTATCGATTATGTTAATTATTCCAGAAGACGTACTTTTCAAGCATGTGATGGCAAATAATGTATACAATATGGAAGTGATGGGAAGCCTTTTTGATCATCAAATGGGAGTAGTATCAATTGACTTAATTGGCCTAATTACTTCTGCTGATTTTAATCGATTATCAATCCATTTGAAGTTAGTGATAATCAATTTCAGAATCTCAGCCAATTCCTAGCCCTGTATACTTTAGACAGCTTTGTAATAATTATCTTGTTAAAGGAAATAATAATGAAAAATGCATGCATTGTTACTTACTCTGGTTTTTTCAATTCAGGGTATTGATTGGGTTCCTCTGTTCCTTTTCCAGCTGGATGAAGTTTTTCTTCCTCTTCTGTCAGCAACTCAAACCAGACATGTAGCTTGCCCTATTAAGAAAATGACATTGAATTCTGTTTAAAGTTTTGACAGTCTAACTTGAAAGTGGAGCGCTCGTACCATTTTGCATTCTATCAGAGAGTACGGTAGTACTCTCTATGTAGGGATGGCACGGAAAAAAAATGGCCGCCCATGCATTTCAATTGCAAGTGATGAGCTGAAATCTCTGGTAATATATACACATAAGTTTCTATACACACATGCCTGTTTATATCTAGTGTTTTTATGACTACCAATACCTTCTAGATGGCCGAAGATTATTGTTAAGGTAGAGAACCGGCGAGTGGCAAAACTGGCAAAATCTTCATCATATTATTATTATTATTAATATTATTATTTTCCAGACAAATCATTTTTTTGTTTGTTGACCTATCACGATGATTCTAGCACCATTCCCGTCGCATTTATAGTAAAATTCTGGTCGTAAAGTATCGAGATGATATCTTCAGATACTATGAAAGAAGACAGTCTCAACGACTACAAAGATTTGATCTGGAATTGGACGCCATTTTCCTAAGTGGAATTTAATTACGCATGCGCATTTGTATACTCTTAACATGGAAGCTGAAAAGGTGGAAGTGTTTGGCATTGTAATAACATTTGTGAGTTTGTGAGCAAATACTAATAATGAATATAATAATTATTAATATTAAAGCAATTGTATAATAATATTGTATACTATGATAAGCATTGGAATACTGAATGGTTGACACAGTGACTGACACTACTTCTTGTAGGACTGCAGACAGTGATGTAAGTGAATAGAGAATATACATCATCTGTAAGTGAAAGAGAATGATAATCAATACATAAACAAAAGACTGACCTTCATTGATGAACAAATTTTAATGCATTTTTGATTGCATGATTTCATAATGATATATATATAGTATTTCTGCAATCTACAAAAAAAACATTCACATCGTTTAGAAAAAAATCAATGAAAACAAGAATAATAAAAAACATTTTCAATAAAAATGAAAGAAGATGTAGGGATGTCAAAACCCAAAAAGCAAGCAAACAAGGTTGGGAAGCTAACTTAGGACCCAAAATTAAACAAACCACTTCCATATAACCCTACATAATTACAGCTCTTTGTACAGAGGTGTAAGCACTTATGTAGGGTTATATGGAAGTGGTTTGTTTAATTTTGGGTCCTAAGTTAGCTTCCCAACCTTGTTTGCTTGCTTTTTGGGTTTTGACATCCCTACATCTTCTTTCATTTTTATTGAAAATGTTTTTTATTATTCTTGTAATCTATATGGAACGCCAAATGCGACTGAAATAACGAAACAGCTTTCTTACGCATGAATGTTTTCCTGAATGTTCCTGTCCAATCAGATGATATCCCTAACAATCCCAGGGCCTAAATTGGGGGGGGGGGCTCTGCCCCCCCAGTTTGCCAGTAACAGCACTGGGCCCATGCAGTAATGGTAGCGATTTAGTAAATTCCACAAGAACATCCATGCGTAAGAAAGCTGCTTCGTTAGTTTTGTCACATTTGGCGTTCCATAAATCTAATCATAGTAAGGTTTTGAAGCATGAGTCAGGGTAGATTCCAAAATGATTAGTGTTTGCACAATAAATGTGTCATCAAGCCCTAAACCAAACTGCAGTGCCAAATAAGAAGCTCTTTGGACACATTGAAATAGATTGTTTTACTTAATTTTCCTATTTTCAAGGGTTGACTAATACTCGCTATTTTGTCTACTCCCAATTGTCTACTACAATTTCTTTTGTGCTGGAATAGCCAGCTTTCACTATTATTTCAATCCTAATAAATTCTTTATTGTTATACCAATAATTCAATCATTTGATCGATAGACTAGAAGAGAACCATAGGGCCTCACATAGTTAGGGTTCTACTCTGAATCAAATTTCTTTCAGATTGGAACCCTAACTATGTGAGACCTTATGCTAGGTTATCGTAGTACTTCATATAACAATGAAGAATTTATTAGGATTCAGCATCGACATTTTGAAACAAATGGCACACCATAAATGTAGGTAAGGGAAAGTTGTCACGAACTCCGTTAAAGAAATTGTTGCATTATGGAAATTGCAGCACGAGACAAGCATGCAGCATGAGCGAATTGAGTTTTGTATGCTCGTCTTTTCCACACATCTCGTGCTGTAATTTCCATAATGCGGATACTTTAACTATTACACATTATGTTCATACAGGGGCTAGCTAAGTGTATTACATTGCTACTACACTGAATTGATATACACTTACAGTAAGAGCCTTCTCTCCTCTGCCTTTTAATTTATAGACAAGTAACCAACCTCTAGCATGTCTCCTCTCAACAAGATTAATATGCCTGCAGATATTTATAATGAAAATGAAACAAAATGTCTAATCAGAAAGATGAGAAATACTGAAGCCAAAGAGACTGAATGAATTGTGTAATAATGTTAGGACACAAAGAATATTCACTGATATAATTATGTGATGCAATACATGAGAGAATCCATTGGCAATTATCTCATCTAATTCAGAAGCTAATACTAATTTTAATGGTTGCCAATGACCTTAAAAATAATATTAATTTTATTACAATAGAAACTTCTGGCTTATATGCCTTCTTTAGCTGATACAAAAAGTCCTTACATAGACAGCAGCTGACAGTACAATGTCTGATTGGAGCAGGTGAAAGTAAAGTATATGGGTGCTGGTACAGCTAAACAATGATTAATTAATATGAGAATTAAAATTTGTATATCTAGTGCATTTTGTAACAGAATTCTCACAATCCATCATAAACTCCCAATCATCTGTATAACCACTGGGATCCAAAGGGCATACAAAATATTGGCTGTCATGACGATAAATAGGTGCTTACTCCCTCCTGTTGTCTAGAATATTCAAGCCACATTCTCGTTTTGTTAGAGCAGGAAGAGGCATGTTATGCAAGTCAACTTCAACAGTACCTAAAAGACAAGACAATAATCAATTATATGGCTCAAATTGACAACCCTATATTGTTACCTTTATTGTTACATGTATTATTAAAACAAGATTTATTATCCATTTGATTGTTGATGTGTTTCTTGTATCTGAAACCCAACAACTTACAAATGTATTACTCACCCACATAGGCAAAACAAAGGGTGGCTGTAATCATTTCTTTCTGTACCCCAAAATGTGCATTGACTTTTCAAAAGACTTCAAATCTTCAAAATAAAAGATAGGTTTTTTTTAAAAACATTTGAGTTTGAAAGTTACTACAGAAGACTCGAGACTTATATTCTCAAAGCACTGCTTGATATCATGTAAATTGAGGTAGTGGCCATTCCAACATAAAGCACTGGGTCTAAGCTATATATATATATATATTATAGTATTGTGTGCAATAATTATTTTCTGTTAATAATAATTGGGAATGTTTGTTTTCTAATCATACTTCACACTCGCATTCAGCTACAAGCCTTCTGAAGCCACCAGTGAAATTGTGATTTTGATTAGTAATTGCAGACCTTGGGTGAATTGCAATTGAAATTATAATTGAATGTTTAAATACTCTTTCTGAGATTTAATTATAATAATTATAATTGTGAATATCTATTAATTATACAGATGTACAAATTACAGATTAAAAGGTAAGAACTGTAATAGTATACACAATCCTAACCTTTTCTAACTCTAACAGATTCTATGTTGATTCAATGGAATATACAAATACAATAATGCAATTTAAGCTTGACAGTTGAGACAACTGCTTACAATAACTATAATAATAACAGTAATTAATTTTAATTCTACCACAGGTATCATGGTCATTACTTCATACAAGGATAGTATAGTAGCTATATTACACCTTCAAAACTTATACAAACAACAGAATACAATATTTTTATGGCCCGTAGGGGCATCCCTATGATTGCTTTCCCACGGGTTCAAACTATATATATATATATGTGTTTGTGTCACTTGTGCGAGTATGCGTTGTATACGTAGTTAAGGAAGTTACATCATTCTACAATGTTCTTAAGGTAAACAGAGTAGATAATCAAAATAATAACTATAATAGCCTGATGTGTTTCAGGCATCATAAAGTCAGCCATGATTACTGAATGCTGCATGGACACCACAAAGCAGTCATAGGGATACTTGTTTCTCTATATACACTTGTTATACTTGAGTAAGAACAAAAACATCCCAATATATTCCTAACAATGTCAGCCAGTACTCCTAACATAATTATTATACTATATGAGACTATGTAAATAAAGCAATTTCATGACTTCTTATATGAAGAAACAACCGGTATCGGTCATTATTGGTATCACAGTGGCCATAATTAAAAACATAACTATTGTAAATGACCCCTGGTCTGAGTAGGTGGTTCTTACACAGTATACATCAAACTCACCCCTTCACATATATGTCATTTGTAATCTCCAAGGAACGTTCATCAAACAAAACATTTGAAGTTTTCCACACAACAACTCGGAGTACATATTTGTCTGGTTGACGTGGGATGACATCAACTTGTGGAGGAATGACCTTTTGATTAGGAAAGATATCTACCCACAACTGCAGAAAACCCTGTAATTTCAAAGAAGATTGTCATTAATTGAACTCCACGTGCACACATTTCATTTCAGCCATGTCTAGTGAAAAAGAAAACGAGGATCCTAATCCAGTTCGATCGAAGAAACGAAGACTTTCAGCCATGTCTAGTGAAAAAGAAAACAAGGATCCTAATCCAGTTCGATCGAAGACCAGCTAACTGCCATGTCCAAGCCAAGTGTGCCAAAAAACACCAAAAAGTCTATGAAATGGGCCATTAAGAATCTGAAAGAGTGGTATGAAGACTATAACAGTAGAAATCCGAATGAGATGTGTCCCGAAGACATTCTATCCCACACTTGCTCCAAGGAAGTTCTTGACAAGTGGCTTTGTGTGTTTGTAAATGAAACTCAATATACTGATATAATTTCCTGCAGGATTTGGCTGTTATTATCCACCTCTGTATGTCACTCCTTATTCAAGTGACCAACCAGAAGATACATAACCTTCAAATTGATTCCTGGACTGATATGCAATTTAGATCAGTATGTTTAACCTATCATTTTATTTGTTCACTCAATTATCATTTTTTTTATTAATTTTTGTTGAAATGCATATGCAAGTGGGTCACTATCATTCAACTGAATTGAAGGGTGTTAACCACAGGCAGGGAGTATATCAAACATCAAAGGGTTATATGCAACCCTAGGGAGTGTATCAGTTTTATACCCCAGTTTTTTCCTTTGAAGTGTGGCTGCATCATGGTATAAATAAATATATATATATATATAATATATATATATATATATAATATATACGTTATATTCTACAGCTACATGCGTTGGTATGTATATATATATGTCATCCCTATGTTTACATGCACTGTGCAACTTACATGGTCTTTTGCATTCTACTTCTTGCCCAAAGTTCTTGCCCAAAGTTCTGGAAGTTGGGCCCGTTTCATTTTTGAAATCATCTTCATATAACGAGTGATGTATTAAAACCACTCAAAACGCTACAAGGAACCGTTAATTTGCAGGCGTGGTGTTAGCTAATGTCATAACAATACTACCACCATATATGGGAATATATTCGCTGTTAAAAATAATTAGTGTTGCACTGACAACGAAAATGAAATGTACAGAACACATTACATTGATTACAATGCAAATTGGTTCACACAGACTATTGTTCTCTTTTCCATGAAAATACACTCAGTCTACATTTCAAGAGCTACCAAAGTAGTTTTTAAAAATCTAACTCAGTTTTGCTGAAATGATTGTCGTACTGTTTTTTTTTCTTGACCAAGTCAAAGAAACCTTTCCGCCACTACAGCATACTATATATACTATTATTATCATTATTTACATATATCAATAATTGTTTTTTGGGGGGTGGTGGGTTGTAGCATGTTCATCCCTAATCTATCTATCTATCTATCCATCTATATATATATATATATATATTATATCTAATTTGAGGATTACTCACCTCTAAATTTAAGGGCAACATAAGGATCAATAAGTTTGCCTTCCTTCTCTACATTAGGAAGATCTGTTGCATTCTTTACAGTTATCCTTAATGTCATGATTAGGCAGTGCGGTATGAAGGTAATTACGACCTTGAACATGGGAATCGGGAAGTGTAGCACTTAGACTACCACGCCTCACGGCGAAAGGTACCTTACCTTTCGCCGTGAGGCGTGGTAGTCTGGGGACGAGACTAGTCGGTTCCTTGTAGCGTTTTGAGTGACATCTCAACTGTGGACAACCCGAAAATAGCCCCGTTCCTCTTATTAAAAATAATACGGTCCCAACTAGCATTTTGACCCGCGAACGGCCCGTTTCCAATCCCTTTATTCTATAGTGCTACACTTCCCGATTCCCATGTTCAAGGTACCTTCATACCGCACTGCCTAATCATGACATTAAGGATAACTATAAAGAATGCAACAGATCTTCCTAATGTAGAGAAGGAAGGCAAACTTATTGATCCTTATGTTGCCCTTAAATTTAGAGGTGAGTAATCCTCAAATTAGATATATATAATATATAATTATATATATATATATATATATATATATATATATATATATATATATATATATATATATATAGATAGATAGATAGATAGATTAGGGATGAACATGCTACAACCCACCACCCCCCAAAAAAACAATTATTGATATATGTAAATAATGATAATAATAGTATGCTGTAGTGGCGGAAAGTTTTCTTTGACTTGGTCAAGAAAAAAAAACAGTACGACAACATTTCAGCAAAACTGAGTTAGATTTTTAAAAACTACTTTGGTAGCTCTTGAAGACTGAGTGTATTTTCATGGAAAAGAGAACAATAGTCTGTGTGAACCAATTTGCATTGTAATCAATGTAATGTGTTCTGTACATTTCATTTTCGTTGTCAGTGCAACACTAATTATTTTTAACAGCGAATATATTCCCATATATGGTGGTAGTATTGTTATGACATTAGCAATCTGGCAGTTTTGCCACTCGATGGTTCTCTATTTTAAAGATGATATAATTATAGCCTTATAGAAGATATTGTTTGTATCAAAATGTATCTGTATAATATTATTAGCTGAGGTTTTACTAATCCTTGCAAAGAAATATGTGAGTGGCCACTTTTTTCTCCGGCTATCTTGAGAATACTACTGTACTCTGATAATTAATATTGGTTGTCTTTCTGTTATTTACAAATACACAGATTATCACAATGGCTGATGCAGTAAAAAGAATCTGGTATAACATGTTTGGTTATTGTACCAGGCAATAGACAATAAAGCATAGCACTTGTAATGTAATTTGTGTTGTTACCGTACTATTTAATGGATATTATAATTACTAATTTGTTTTATTGTATACTTACAGGATTAAAGAAGAAAACAAGTAAGAAGGAAAATACTTTGAACCCAGTATGGGATGAGGTATAGTACATGTATATATAGATTTTATATAACTTCAAGGTTTAGTGTAAAAGTGGTATGGTATTGCAGTAGGTGTGTGTTGGGTGCCTTGAGATCAGTAGCACAAACTCAAGAAAGGTTACAAAAAATTCAGGTGTACATGAAATCAATATACATGTATATAATTATGAAATACAAAACCCCCAAATTACAATTATCACATTATGTTAGTTTTGATTATGGTTTAGGGTTTAGGGTTTAGGGTTTAGGGTTTAGGGTTTAGGGTTTACTATTTCTGTGAAATCACTTTTGCTGTCTAACGCAGCAAGATAATTATACAATGTTTCCATGTTTTGATTCTACATATGCAAACATTAAACGTGTATCTAGATATGAAGAAATAGATCCGGAACCTGAGATAATTTTCAGGCAACCAAATATCCGTCCCAGCCTTACTATATCAGTTTTAGGTTTGTACTGCTTCTCTACAGAGTGTGAAATGTCACCAAAATCTTGTTTATGTCTTTTTTTGGTTTTGATATCCCTGCAACTTCTTTCATTAAAAAAATGTTTAAATTTTAAGTTGTAATGATGGCTGGGTATTTGAAAAGTAGTAACATGAGTAAGTGGAACCCAATTTAGTCTCAAGAAACATTTTAGACTAAATTTCAATTTTGTCTTGTAGGAGTTCCAGTGGACTTTGGAGACCACTCTAAATCCTGCTGAAGTTTTACAGATTGAATTGTATGATTCCCAACCTCTGAATAGAAAAAGGTGATAAATTGTTTTTCAGCATTTGACATAAATTATTATACACATGTAATTATGTATTATGTCTAACCATAAAGGTCAATCTATAAAATGATGACCACACACTTAACCTTTAAAGTGTAGACACAATATTTATGCTTAGGAAGCTAGTATCCGTGAAGAACAACTATTGTTCCGCCTAGATACAGGGCAAGCGGAAGCAAGTTATGAGTAGTGAGGTGAGTAGAGTAGAGCTTGGTGCTTGAAACACATCAGTAAAAGATTTACCCTCGACTTTACTTGAGGGGTTGTGGTAAATTATTGTATATTGCACCCTCAATACAAATCACCAGTTGCAAGGCGTTTTTTCACAAGTGTGACAGAATATAATCCTTTACTTTTCACATGTAAAGGATTAAATATACACATGTAGGCATCGTTCCAGATAAAATTAGCCATACCAAATAGGCCTCCTTGGCAACCTGATTGTTCTGCCTGAGATTATTGTTCTAGCTACATGTAGATACCCGATTTAGTTATATACTTATACAATGTGGGTAAGTGTTTGATTGTAATAATATATATTATGATTTACTAATGATCCATTGCTCATGTAGTTAAATTAATCTGTGTATAGGGGTGCCCAAAAAATGAACCAAATATCTGCAAAATAAACAAAATGAAATGAAGGACATATAATTATGGCTAGAAAGCAGTGAGTATCCAGACTGGCGGATGGTTCCCTATCAAAATACATGTGTAATTGTAGCATGAATCCTCTCAGAACACAATGTGGTATGGCAATTACAGCCACGACCATACCACATCTGCTTAGATAATTCTGTTGTGTGTGTAAATTATGGTTGGAAAACAAATTCAATGAAGTTATGATAAGCAATAATAAATAGAATCACAAAAAAAGACTAAGTCGTATATTATTTTGTAAATTTTTTGAATGATATCTGTCCTTCATTAGAACCTCGTCTTTGATTTAGTAGATGTTTATATTATTTGTTTCACAGAATCAGTGTTGCACTGAGGAGTTTATTAAAATGTAACTGCATATGATGTTTTGTCCTTGAGGCTTTATTCAAAGAAGACACCAATGCCAAAACATTGTATGCATTTACATTTCTTTGCTTTAATAAGGTGTAATAAATACAAATTCATAGTAATATGTAAAATATTAAAAAATTAATGTACATGTGTACTTGTTGATATAATTTGAAGAACTCTCATGTTTTCATATGGAGCATGACATGTGATGTAAAACTATAAGTCATGCCAGTTCTGGTTGAACTAGTTTGCCTAATTCACTTACACTTAAAGCATATTGCTCTAACATATACCGACAAAAAAACTGTTATCATGAATTACTATGAAAATATGAAACCATGCTAGGCTACATAATCAATTTGTTTTCAAAATTGTTCATTGACTGTTCATTTGTATTCATTGATAAAACTCATTTAGGTTGATTGGGAGTTTTGATTATAGTTTGGGTGTGTTATTAGATCAGAAGGAGAGATGTGAGAGCTTGAAATTAATTCCGTCAAAGAATGCTCGGGCAGTAAAAAACTGGGAAAAGGTAAAATTAATTACAGATAATCATTGGTAATTTCATGACATTTTGTAGTACACGTTTTTGAAACAAACTCAATTGACATAATTATTTAATTTTATTGATTTAATACTTAAAGTACACTTCAAAAATGGAGAATTAAGTTGACAAAAACCAAATGTGCATTCTGTCAGTTCCAATATGTAATTGGAGAAAGAAGAAGTCCGAACCCAATGACATAGTGTTGTTTTAGTTTGACAAAACTGACTACTGTTAGTTATAGTATGCAGTATGCCTGTTTCTCACACTTTTAGTTTAGTTATAGTTTAATTAACTAAAATAATATTGGGCTAACTAAAAGGGTTTTAGTTTAACTAGAAGTGCTCATTATTGGCCAATTTTCATTTTAGTTAGTTATAGTTATTACAGTAGACTTGTAATTTAGCCATGTAGTTAACTAAAAGTTACTAAAACGGGTTTTAGTTTTAGTTATAGTGAACAATAGAACCCATGGGAAACCACCAAGCCACTAAGGGAAGATATCAACTGATCTTTTGCTTACATTGTGTATTAAAGAGTCTACAGTTACAGATATTTATAAACCAGCTAGTATTTACTCGCTCTTCTATTCAAGCTGCATGTTAGAATATCTGACAGGGAATCTGTTCTAATCTCATTTTCCCTCTCCAATACTGGCAGCAGTGCTTGCTAATAAATAGCCTTATTAATTTCAAAATCCTTAGTGTTACATGTACCACAAATGATTATGAAACGAACAATAATGTTCATGTTTATTTGCTCATACAGCATCGATTATACATAGACTTTTGCTATTCAGCTTTGAATGGAGATGAAACAGCAGAAACTCATGTGAGGAAATATTCCAAATTTCCTGAGAGCCCAGTAGACTTTCAAGTAGGTGTAATGATTTACTAAATTCAATTTTTTGTTTACAATTATCATATTACATGTACATGTAGGTACTCATACATATATTTGAAGGTCGCAGATTGGAGGGGAATAACATTAATCCATTTGTTAGTGTTGCTTGTGATGATCAGTATTACACTACAGCCTATAGGAAAGCTACCAACAATCCAGTTTATGATGAGGTATTTAAATACTTTTCTATTAATTTTGGATACCCTGCCAATAGGCTTTAGTAGATTAATAATGTATTTATATTAACAGATTTGAAGGTGAGAGAAAAATGCAAAAGTTGTAGTTCTTTAAACACTGTAGTCCTATAACTTTTAAACCAAAGATGTTTGGAAATTTTTCCACATACTTATTTGTTCTCCTTTCATTCATTCTGAGAGTAATGGTTTTATTTTTCGCTGTTTGATTGGGAACAGACAGACAGACAGACAACCAAACTATTTAAATGATTATACCTGTCAATAATGATGAATATACACATGTAAGTACTTAGTTTAGTTACATCCTCTTCTTGATTTAAAAATGGTTAATGTTCTCTTGTGTGACAATTTTATAATTATATTAGTGGGATTGTCATGTTATTTGGTCATTATTTCATATAAGGATAGTATAGTAGCTATAGTACACATTCAAAATAATATAATACTTATACTTCGTGACTTCTTATATGAAGAAACAACTCTAAAATTATTAGCAAAGTCATGTTTTTATGTGATTAGGTCTCCAATTTTCTGTTAGGACTGTCAACAAACTATTAAATAAAGTGGCTCTTGCTTTTTAGCCTAGCATGAAATAATTAGAGCACATATGGTACTATACTTATAATATAGGAACCTAAATTCTAAAAGGTATACTGCCTGGAATAGTACCATATATACTCTAATAGTCTAATTTAAAGGCTCTGTGTTACATGAAGCCACTATCCCTTTTGTCTAATTTTGTGAGCACATTTCATGGACAGTTGTTCCTCCTTTATAATCATTTATCAAAAAAGATCCTTTGTGCCAAGAAATATGTCAATATTGTTACACTTGTATACCGCAAATGTCTCGTTTTTCTTGTTTCTCTGCAATCTTGCTCATATTTTGAAGTATATTCTAAGTAATAATTATATGTTTTGATATAGTCTTACTAAGTAATTTCTTTAATTTTATTTTTTTTTTTTAGACAGTGATGCTAAATTTTAAAATGTTACCTGTGGAATTGTTTGAGAAGAGCATTGAGATCAAAGTCATAGATAGAAACAAAAAGAAGAACTATGTGATTGGTGTGTTCAGTGTGAGTTATATGCATGTACATGTACATCATGACTCAGAGAGGTACATGTAGAACATATAACAGTACCATGGTAAACTTAGCAATCTTAGTTTTAACTCACAAGAAAGTATGCTATGAATACTTTTTATAATGCTGAAAATGAACTGTCTGGTTTTGTGATATAGATATTTCTAGATGTTTATCATTACTTGGTAGAGTGTGTTTAAATAGTTGATTGTACAATACCATCTTGATACCAGCACATGTGAATGCCAATATCTCATTAAGTCGAGTACCACAGGATTTTTGTTAGCATTGCCTCTTCTTTGATGCCGTAACATAAAAGGCCTTTAGGCATTGTAGAGTTTAAAGCTATTGAAGTATCCAAGAATGAAGTTTCAAGACTGTCAAAACAATGTGCATATTTAATGAGTTCAGGTCAACCTGCTGTTTGCATTGTTTTCATGATATACTACAAAACGTGAATGTTTAATGAGCTTAGATGAGGTCAGGCGATTCTATCAGAAGATAGTTCCAGTCATTCTCTGGGTCTGCTACAGTCTAAGTTGGACTTACGAAGTATTTATTGCAGTAATGATTAACAGTAAATGCTAGTCTTTTATTATACCAGGCAGTAAATCACCAAATAGTATATCCTTCTGGAATTGTCCCACGTTAAATTTGCATCAGAATTCACCCACCTTACATTAATTATTATGTGGGTGTGTGGATAAATAATTCATCTATTAGCCACACCTCCCCCACTTGTAGATCCGGGCACACTATGCTCAACTTTTCACCCATTATTTCTTTGAGCAATTCCAACAAAATTTCCATATATTCTCCTATTCCTAATAATTATCAACCCAGATTGACTGATTACTAACATTTAAACTCAATATGAACATCAAAGCATGTATTATTAATGTACTATAGGATAATTGTAGAGTCATGGACAGAGAGAATTTCATCTTCTCAAATTCCTTTTTCAGTCATGCTTTTTTGGGCATCGTTTATTAGATTAATAACTGACATTATTATTAATTAATTTATTTAATTATATTTGAATTCTTCCCTATTATCCCAGCATAATTCTCAATGCTTTAATTCACCTGTTATTCCCAAAATTATGCCAGTTCAGGCCTACCCACTTGACTAAAACTCTTAGTGAGAAGACTACCCCTGCATGGATTAGAACATAGCATCTAAAAGAAGTTTACATTTTCACTATTTATTTCAGTTCATTTAACATGTTTTATCCCTTCTTTAGATTGATGTTGGAAGTATTTACAATGAACCAAGTAAGATAATATACATGTAGATATATAATGTTATCAATGGTAGTATTCTGTATCTACATGTATATAGTTTGATTATCATTATAATTATAGTAGAATTTCTGCCAAAAAGAGTTTTTCACTATGTATCCATTTTTTTTATGACCAAGGGTCATTCCTGTGATTGCTTTCTGTTGTATATATGTACATGTATTATGTGTCATATCTGCTGTTATTATGTATTTAAAGAAGTTGTGTCATTTTTGGGGCTTGATAAATTAATGTGATATGTAAAAGAATGTGTCCTCGATCTAGAGATCAGAAAGCAACGTTTCTACTAAACTGTGACTAGAGCTGTTGTATCTGTAGTAAAAGTATATAGGGACTCTTTCAAAGTAGGAAACGTGAAAAACAAATTGCTATAATAGTTTGGTTGTTGTGTTTCACATGGGTAGATATAAAACGCGGATCACGGATCACGGATTACTGATTTGCCAATTCTCTGTTTAAAATAGTTAATAAACCAAAAATTAATAATAACTTGAAATTGTAGAAATGTTGAACCCAGGAAATAGGGGCAAGCGTGTAGCGGAGCCTTCTGTGAAGGTGGCTAAAGCTATTAGTTACCGAGCGCAGCGAGGCAGTAGGCCTATCATTGTTAGGTTATCATCAGAACAAGGTTATATATTTATCAAATGTTTTACCTACCTGTTTATTATTTCAATTATTTCAATGATGGAATAACCAGTCACATGATTTAATAGAAATTAATAATATTTCTGATCCGTAATCCGTGATCCGTGATCCGCGTTTTATACCTACCCTTTTCACACATGAAAATTCATCAGCAATGAACACAGAGCAATCGTATGGATGAACACCCTTTCTCCATACACTTGGTTTCTCTTGTGAATGTGTACTTTTGTTATTAATTTACATTATATTCCTTTGACAGGTCATAGTTTCAGTCATAAGTGGTTGGTTTTATCAGATTGTACTGATCCTTCATTTGGAGCTCGAGTGAGTTACAAAATATATTAGTGCTGCCACAATAGGGAAATTTGCCATGTCACATGTCATGGTACTGATATACATACATGTACATGACATAACCATTAAATAAGTAAATTTTATTGTGTTGCTGTTATGGCCACAGTGGTAGAAAGGATATTATTATAGAATAAAATTTCCTTCCTCGATATAAACAAATTACAATATGATATGTGCATGATTATGTCATGATATATGATATATCTTTAAAGTACATCACAGCAGCACTACAGTACATACAGTACACATTAAAACAATATAGTTATGCAAAATCTCCCACTCTTTATACAACAATTTATTGAAGTAGTGGTGTATCATTAATATGGCAATTAGATTTACATTCCTGTGGTATTCTTTGCTAATTTGAGGCAATGTCAATTGGTTGTACTCAGTTATGTTCTAATAATCTAAAATATGAACAGATTTATTTTGCATTGATATCTACAAAGTACATGTAGCACACATGTTTTCAATCACTACATCTAGTTTAGGTATTTGTCAAAGATAGTGCATGGCTAGATATTAATTGATTGAGTTATACTACATATATAACATGCATTGATATAACTACAGCTAATAGTAAATTAATTTTAGTTCACATTGATTTTATTGTCAGTAAAATAAAAACTTGGAGGAATGAAACAATTAAAATGAACCATTATTTCAGGGTTTTCTGAAGGTGTCTCTGACTGTGCTAGGTCCTGGTGATGACCCTGTATTTCTGTCTACATCTGCTCCTGATGAAACAGATATTGAGAGGTAATTATAGCACATGCACACTGCTTGATCTAGACATGATAGCGTAGCATTTTACCAATCATGTCTACTGATAAGTATATAAACAACTTTGATTTCTGACATTTTAAATGTTTTAAAGGATTTCAATCTTCATAAACATTTGTTTGTTTGTTTGTACACATTGGAGCTGAGGGTCCCTGGTTTGACTCTTTCTTTTCAGCAGTAGCTGTAACTCCCTGGTTTGATTCCAGCTCTGTTATCTTTTTTTAATAATGAAATTTTGGAACTGAAGGTCCTTGGTTCTGATTCTTCTCTGTTATTATTTTAAACTGTGTCACAACTTACAAATGATGTAACTCAGCAAAAAGCTTATATCATAACTCTATAGGCAATTTCTGTTAATCTTGAAAGTTTGAATTTTCCACTTGTCCTTACTAGTACATGTAGAAATGTCTTACGACAAGCAAAAGCTACTGAGCTTGTTTAGTTTTCGTAGGACAACTAAATAATATACCCCTCCATTTTCAATTTCTTTTGATTTGTAATTTGTTATCCATCTATTGATTTAATTTCTAAAATTACGAAGATTAACAATTAATTTAAAAAATTGAATTTAATTGAATTCAACATTACTAATTTTATAATCGTAGTCTCGTAGTTGCCACTAGATATGCTCATTCACTTTATTGTGGAGTTCAAAATATCACATTGAAATAACAGTATAGTAGAATTGTTTGGCATTACATGCAGACTGGCATTCATACATGATATAGCACACTTGGTCACATGTTTGTGTGTTCTGCATTCTTCTTGATATTTATTCAAACAGTATCATTATGTTGTGAACTTGTGATACGGATTTCAAAATGGTCTGTTTTACCATTTTTTTTACAATTCATTTTTGTTTTCAGTAACCTGCTTCGCCCATCTGGTGTCAGACTTCAGGCAGCAACAATGATGATTAGACTTTACTCTGCAGAAGACTTGCCTCGAAGTAAGTAACTTGAACAAACTAGTATAATTAAAAACATTTTAGTAGACAAATAAACAAACCAGTAGGAATATCACAACTGAAAAAGTATAAAATCAAGGTAGATGGTACCTTAGCAATAAACTTTAACTGACTACTTGATATAATTCTGCACATACATGTATTTATAGCTACCGCTGTATTTTACCATTTACTGTGCATTTGTATTTCCTGCTGTATAAAGAAAAAAAGTATTTGGTAATTATCAAACAAGGTACCATCCTAACGTTGCTCTTATCAGTTGTGATATATATCCCTACGTTTTCAATCATTATAAAATAAATAATATTAGTTTTGATCCTTTTTTTGAGTGGTGAAGTGTAGAAGGTATTGTTAATGTTGTAATCAGTTAACTTTTGTACCTCTCTGTGTAAAAGTTTGAGTATTAGTAATGACATGTATGAATAGTTAATAGTGAGGAGCTGTAAAAAAAATCACAGTCTTCGTGATGGATGGTGTAAAAAGTAATGTTGTACATGTACGTTGTATAAATGTATTATATTCTTTTTAATTATTGTGCATACAATTATTATTTTTTTAATTACATATAGTGGACCCTGGATTAATAAAACAACTATTTGATGTAAGTATTTTATATTACTGATTTGATTGAAGAATATTTGTTACGTCATTATTCTATTGCTACAGAAAGAGGAGAAGACAAGTGCTGATCCATTTGCTATTGTGTCTTTTGCTGGAAAAAGCGTAAGTTTATTATTCTAACTGGAACCCTGTATGGCTGGGCAGAAATATAAGGTTCTTCAGTGCACTTAGAACATGAGATTCTCCCTAAGAAGCACTAGATTTTGCCATCACAGTACATTTTAGTTATACAGTGGTGAGCACTGATGATTGAATTGTTCACTAGATATTGTAGGTTTATTTGCTCTGGGTTTCTTGCAGAGGGAGTGAGATATTTGGGAACTAGGATCTGAGAGTTCACCAGAAACTGTATCTAAATAATTATAAATTGTATTAATAAGTGGCATAGTGCAAAAGAAAGAGGTATCCTAAGTATGATCATATGACTGTACTACATTTTGAGTAGTATGATCTATTTATTGTTTGTTTCATAATTAATAATTAGGAAGAAACACAAGTGGAGAATGAAACACAGAATCCTGAGTGGAATAAACAAATCAACATTGGATACAAATTTCCATCTATCTCTGAAAGAGTTCGTATACAAGTTAAAGACAAGTATGTACATTGTTATTAACACTGGTTGTGAATTGTTACTCTTTGCCATTTAAGCGGAAGGTTATGGTAATTGTTTGTGTATGTATTATACAAAACTCAGTATAACTAGAAGCACTAGTGCACAAAATGATGTAGAGCCAGATTTTAGACAAGACTACACAAAAAATGGAAGGATTTTTCTAGATATTTTGCATTCTGCACTTATGGCTATTTTTACAACTCACGTATGCTGTTGTCAAACATTGCTAGTAAGAGACTACATCACCACATAGTTGATATAGATTAAAGAGCTTCTTTAAATCTAATGGAATTGAAGTAATAACATCTACAGCACAGAGCTCTACTTGGATACATCTATGCAATCGTCATAAACCACTCCCCAAAATTAATTTTGTTCCACTGTTATCTTTCTGACCTTGTTCGCATATTGTTTTAAGCTTTGAAACCCTACATGTTATTAAAAAAATTATTTTTGTACATATGTAGGGTTAGTAGCTAGTGTTGTCAAGGTACCATCCTGGCCTTGTTTTTCTTTTTACTAGTTTTCTTTTATGTCATTATGTGATTTGTAACATTTGATTTATTGTGTCTTAATTTCCCCAACAGAGATAACATACTCAGTGCTGACGACTTCATTTGTACATCTTTTATTAATTTGTATGATATTTCAGCTCCTGGTGATTATGGTAAGAAAATAATTTTCTCAATTATTATAACTATGAATATATTTACATAATTTACCTTAAATCTACTTTTAATTGATTTTAACAATTTTAGCAACTAACGTAATAATTGCTAAAATGAGCACATGCTAAAATATATATTTCGTGATCATTAATAATTTATTAGGCATATTAGGTGTGGCTCAGAATTTGATAAAATTAGTGCATGCTAAATCTGAGCATTTAAAAATTGATGAATTTATTGTATGCAACTTGGTTGGTTCTACTCCCACATGTTATGATGTATTTTATTCTCTCGAGCTTGAAGACATCCTTTTCAGCCACTAATTGTAAACATCATAATTCTAGATTTTACTAAAGGGGTGGGCATCAAGGAACAGGTGTTAGTTAAATACAAAAGTAAAAACCAAAAATGTCTTTCAGAATCTTCCTGCTGGTCTGAGCTTGAGTATCGGTTTATTTTACATGCTATGCTAATAACTGAACTGAACCCCAAAATGACATGACTTTCTTGACTATGTAAACAATGTGTATGTGACAAAAGTATAATATAGTATAGATTAACTCCATTGAAAAGTAATCTAGGGACGGCTGTGTGGACCATATAAAAACAGTTCTGTAGCTCAATGTTTTAGTATATCAACTTATAGAGATAAAGAATTCATACTGTTATAAAATTCTGATTTGTCTATTAAAGATAGTCAGCCATCATTATTGACTGTTTTGTTGTGCAGGTTTTCTACCAACATTTGGTCCATGTTATGTAAATGTGTATGGCTCTCCTTGTGGATTTTCTTTCTTTACTGACAAATATGAAGATATGAACAAAGGACTGGTGAGTTGTACATGAGGAATATGTATTGGTCTGTACGAGGCATTATTGTGATAGACAGCCATTTTAGAATTAGAAACAAAGGAAAACTAAAAAATCATAAATCTGACTAGGGATTGAACCCAGGACTTTCAGATATCTTATCAGCCACTCTTACCATCTGTAGCTATTTGAGAATTGGCTAGGTTTGAAGCAGGCTATGGGATTAGTGCAATCCTACACTCTGCGTCTGGTAACTCAAATTGTAAAAATGCCTGACTAGATACATGTATCAGAAGATCCTAGGTAATTGGATTCTTTAGTCGTTAATTTCTCATGCCTGTTATACCATGGAATGATAAATTCATATGACATCATTAGGTACATATATGGAACCTGATGATGTAGTGATATAATTTAGTGATGAGAGTTGTATTGGGTGTTATCATGAGTAAGTGGCTACATGTTTATACAGTTGTTACATGTGAAGTTCACATGTAACAACTGAGAGATGTTGTATATAGTATAGTGGTGTGACTGCATATACTAATGAATGTAGGTAGAATTATGCTACATGTATATTGTAATTAGAATCATGTAACAGGTTAGTCTCGTCCCCAGCCGCCCACACCCTTAACCAGCGAGAGGGCGTCTGGCACACTAAGGCAACTTTCTTGGAAGTATGGCAGGAAATTGATGGCAAATTAAAACGTGTGACATACATAAATGCAATACTAAGCATGGCTGCAGATGTTAGTTCGGCGATAATGCAGTCTTTCCAGCACCTTGGGTACCTACCTACTGAAGATCAGTTTACTAAGTGCTAAACAACACTAACCTGGACACAAGCTTTTGCATAGCTTTAACACTTGAAGTGGCATTTTCTAGCTTCCTGTAGCATGGCTTACAAACATGACATGTACCAAGGCTACGGGGATCAGGTACACAAACAAACTCTCTTAAGAAATGCATTCCATTTTCACTACTTCCCAGATTTCTCCATTCTTTAGCACTCTTCAGAAAACGATCACAAATTATACAGTTATTCGCCATGTTAAAGTTAACATCACACATTACATCACAGAATACTGTGATTTGATTGGAGAGACGGATTTTGTTCTCTAGTTCCAAGAAAGTTGACTTAGTGTGCCAGACGCCCTCTCGCTTGTTAAGGGCATGGGTGGCTGGGGACGAGACTAGTAACAGGTGGAATTTAATTATTATGACTCCTCCTCTTTAAGGAATTATGTAACTCTTCTCGTGTCATAGAATCAGAGCTTGTTATATAGTTGTTACTAATATCCCAGTACAAAATGGACACCAGAATGTTCAAAAGATTATTTAATAACAGTTTTATTTTAGATGGTGGGGTTTACATTAAATGATTTTGCGGTCTTTTGATGTTCATCAGTAATGAATGAATGCATTTGTTACGCAAATAAAGGAATAAATCTCCTAGCATTCATTTCTGTTGTTCAAATAGTTTGCGTAATTATTTGAAAGATCCTTTAACATTTAAATCTTGCCACACATGTACTGTATGTGACTCAGTGCATCTAGATGTGCTACTGTGCTTTTTGATATTAACATGATAATGACTTTACTTTTGGTACATGTAGTTAATTGTATTAATTATTACTCAGTGTGCAGGTGTAGCATATCGTGGAAGAGTCCTGTTGGAGATAGAGACACATATAGGAATTCTACCTAAAGAGAAATCAGAAGTCATAACTGTAGACCATCAGAGGAAAGTGGAGAGAATTAAAGTATGATGTTGTTCACACTTACATACTGTATATACTACTTAGATTATAGCTTTATATATATATATAGCGCAAAGGGCTTAACCAATTCTTCTACCTGTGTATCTCTTGCCAGAAAAGTTTGTCCCATGATTGTAGTTTCATATAAGCATTTGTATTGCCAGGTGGTAATCATGTGATTAAAGTATGTACGTATTTAGCTTTGAAAATACGTATGTACGTAGGTTGCACATTGTCTGTCAACATATTATTTCATCATATACACTGTACTATCATTTCACTTTAATCTGATATTACATTTAATATTACTAATGATCACAATTGAATGAAGATGTCATATACTCTCTCAGGATATATGTACAATTGGTTTGACTGGCAAATCTAGTTAAGCCTAGTGATTATTTAGTTCTTGTGTGTATTTTCAGGATCGCAAGAAGTACGTATTGCTTGGTGTATTTCATTCAGCCTCAATGATTCAAACTACTGATGCTGTGGAATTTGAAGTCAGCATTGGTGAGAAATTAATGTGTGTGTTTATGTATGTTCCAGCCTTCCAGGTACTTTTTCTGCATAACAGTCAATGAAGACTAGTATCCTATTGTAGGAGAGATCAATATTTTTAGCGATACTTTATGGATAATTTATTGAAACATTATATTTAACCCTGTGACAATCTGTTGGTCATTGGTGGGTCTTAAACATATTTTGGGGCAAAGCAGTATTGTGGTGCTCTGCAGGTCAGTTTTCAGTCCAGAAAAGGGGTTAAAATACATAAATAGCCAATCAGTTTTCAGGAATAAATTCACATGATTCACTAATAGTGAGTCACTACCACTACTACTAGTGGCATAGTAATATTAACAATAATAGTATAGAACATTCATTTCCTTTTTACTCTGGTCAATGATTGACTTGAACTTCCACAGTAACTTTGGATACAAAACATAAGCTTATACATGTATGTGTGGATTCCTACTATATATGCAGATACATCAAGAATAATGAGTAGTTGCTCATGATTCTATGATACACTTTGAAAGCTGGAGCAAAAGTACCTCTAGCCCCCCCCCCCTCCCCCTTAAATCCACCTATAATGATGGGGTGAAAGTAGTAGTGCATAGCAGTTAGGGGTTGCCTGTTGGTCTTTAGCTAGGTTGAATAACATTCCATTCTCACACTGTTGAGCTTTCCTGGCTATAACAGGAAATCTTTATTTGAAACATTCATTTAAACTGACAACAGTATTAGCCCTAATTGCTCAGAGTTTACTAAACAGTGATTTAGTGGTGCTATGCTACATGTATATCTAGATTCCATTTGGGAGATTACGAACCTTATTATAGTGGGACTGTGGCAGTAGAGCTGGTCTACATTTGTCTAACTGTTTATTAGTTAAAAACAGTGAAACTTTACCAACTTTTTTATTCCAGTTCATGGATACTAATACTCTATTTTTTCACTCCAGACAATCTGATGTTACACATTATATAAATTAAATACGACACTAAGTCCTCATTGAATTACTTGTTTCAAAAATTTGAAAATCATCAAGAATCAATGTAGCATATAGATACTAGGAATTTAGGGAAAATTCAATTATCCTCATATTTTATTTACATTTAGTCATAGTCATCACATGTTTCTGTTACCAAGGTGACAAGATACCTATATGTACATGTAGCTGTGGTGTGTACTGTACATGTAGAGTGATAGCTTTACCATGACTACTGTATAGTCTGAAGTCATGGTTCTACATGTACATCACATGATTCACAATCATGCATACTAGTGTGGTACCTATACTAGGTTTTACCTATAATTCATATACCTATATCTACATATACATGTGTTCACTCCTTTTCTAGTATATATTCTGTTTAGCACTGCTTTATATAGCCATTTTTATTGGAAAATGAAACTCACAAACTACCAGAAATAGCTCACACAATATGATTCTGACTGTTGTATCAATCTTTTCCTACAGTAAATATTATAAAGTTTCAAAACTTGGTCTGTAAAGTTTCTGTATCTGCCCTATACTACTTACCCATACCTATATTTACCTATACCAATGTATGTACAACACTAGCAAATAGATATCAATTCTGGAGGAAGGGTGCAATTGTGATAAAAATATTAAATGTTTTTCTTTGTACATGAAAGTCAACAAAAAACAACAGAAAATCTGTCAAACAAGTAATTCAATTGGTTTGGCCTAATTACAAATTACATGTGTACAAGTAATATGTGTCCTATGGCTACAGGTAACTATGGAAAGCTGGATAAAGATGCAGGATCTGCTACTCACAGTGCTAAACCATTATATGATGGTACAGCATATTATTTTGTGGCATGGGACAACAAGAAACCACACATTGTAATAGAAAACAATTTGGAGGACTGTTCATACAGGATTAATGCTTTAAATGTCTTGTGCAATATAGCAGATGATTTGGTAAGTGTTGTTCAATGTTAAAATGTTTGTTAACATTATTATTGAATAATTTCCGAACAGCTTTTGTTTATTGAAATAATTTTGAGCAATTGTATACATGATACTAGATTGGTTGCATTTTTATAACTGTGGAGATAAGTGCATGTACATTTACAATCCACTGTTCATCAGTCGACTAAATATTTTCTAAATATGAACTGTGTAATTATTGTTGTGTACTCGAGTGGGTGTTGTTTCTTCATATATCAGCCATTGAAGCTTGCCAAAATTATGTGTTGGTTGGTGATACAGCATTGATAGTCAAGTTACATCATGTATAAATAGTTTCAACACCATGCAGGGAGTAATTAAAAATCTAAATGTGAACCTGCTGTCTTTATTCATTGTCTTACTGAACCATTATGAGCAGGTCTATTAGAAACTTGCTCTCATATGCTTTACACACTATTTTCATTAATTGGCCCTTAGTGCTATAACTCATTAGTTATATAATATAATACACATGCATGTATAGACGGTTATGCACATGATGTCAGAAGGTGATGTACACATGTAATAGTTCCAGATGTTTTCTGTGTTATGTATGGCAGAATAGTTTGTTCTGCATTGTCTGGAAACCACATAGTATATTCCAGCTAGGAACCTTGCAGTAGGGAGAACTAGGCAAATAATGGACAACCACTATAATTACAATATTTTTGTGACTCAGAATAGTGGATGTGAGACAATCACATTGTTTTTTTTTGTCTATTGTCATGTAATTAACCAACATAGTCATAAAACTTCTCTGAAGTACTTTTAGAATTGAGTGACATAAGCACAATTTTCAAAGTTTAATATCCCCTTAAGTTATCAAGGGTTTTAGTTTTAGTTAACTAACTGATAATAACAACTATTGATCAAGAGATGAACAATTACAGAAATAGTTTACAATTCATATACCTTGCTCTTCTAGGAAAAAGGCATCAATGCTATTTCATACAGTTTAAGAAAGCCATCAGAGTATAAGCTTGGAGAGTATAGTAGAGATATACAAGAACTTCTTGATTCACTGCAACAACATTTGAAGTTAGTTCATATAGCAGTTGCATAGTTTTACACAAATGTTTAGTTAATTACAGATATTTACTTTGTATAGTCAATGTTGTGTACTATGCTATAGTCTTCTGATTTCTGTGTTTTGTTGTGTCTGAGTATAGAGTGAAAGAATTTATATCGTTACTTTAATATTTCTGATGGATTCATTAACCCTCACCATGTGGCGGGAGGGTTAAAGTGATCACTATGTATGTAAGATTGCTTGTATACACGTGTTCTTTATAGAACAAAGTATTAACCATGAAAAGGAGTGTAGAAATGCACCACATGGTAGTCGAATTCAGAATCTCACAATTCTCAGTCAAGTGGAAGTGCCCTTCACTAAATGCTTGGTTGTACAAAGTGACACATTATTTAATGCTATAGTAACAGAGTGTGCACATAGATAAGGTATAGCAGCTATACCTCATCTATATGCAGACTCTGTTACTATAAATAGATACAGCCCTCCTAGAGGTGTTACAACATAATTATTACTCCATTGCATCATAATTGTGTGCTAGTTAAATCATCAATGACGAATAACTAAAAAAAGCCATATGTTTTCACTGATGGCTATAGACCTGAGGCCAAGGGTGAGTTTACTATATGTCAGGTACAGTGTTATCATGCAATTTGAGTGGGTGAATGTTTTGCTTCATTGCTTAACCACATGAACAATCAAAATGCTTAACATTCATTTTGGTTTCTGTGATACATTAATAAGAAATGAGAAACTATCGGGATAGACACAGTGATACAACTGATTTGAAGCACTGCCGGTTCTCTTGATACACCCTGTTTATAATGAATATATATATATATATATATATATATAGATATATATATATATAATTATATTAATTATTATACCACAGGTTTAAGTTTCCATCTCTGCCAACTGATGGATATAACCAATTGGACTACCACTTACGGAAATATAGAATCTCAGAATTGGTTAGTAGTATTTTAATGAATCCTACAAAAAATATAGCATACATACAAATTACAAAAGAAATATACTCTGATTTTGCATGTTAGCAGATCTGTCATCTTTGTTACAGTAAAGATAAAGAACATGTGGGAGAGTTATTCTTACACATACAGACACATAGTCAGTGGATTGTCAAGTTGTAAACTTTTTCGGGGCATATATATATGAAAGTGTTAGTATCATGTAATAATAAATATAAATATATTATTATAAGCTTAAATTATATGTCTTACTTCTGAGCATTGGAAGTGAGATCCTGGTAGAAAGTTGTAGTAGTACATAGCAAAGGGACCATTGAATCCAAATCCTAGCTTTTTTGATTTTATTGGGAACCTATTAGGGTATTTCACTGGCAGAGACACAGATATTGATGGAGGCAATTTCTTCCTTTGAGAAGGTTAACCTTACTTACTCCAAGGTTCATCAGTGCTATATGAATACCTGAGCCAGGCATGACTTGGATGTTTCTCAATCTTTGCGGAGACTTTAGCTTTCCCAAAATTCATCCATAAAACTTTGTTAATGAGAACAGGCTTTAAGCAGCATCCTATTTTCCTGATGTAGATAGTGCTGAAAAATTATGGCTGCATTTGGGTGGGTGGGATTGGGAGGTGGCATTTGGCCCCCCTTGCAATTTTTCAATAAGTTATTAAATTGTGACTTTCGATGCATAAAAATGAACAATCAAAGGTATAGGTATACTATAGGTATACTATAGGTATAGGTATACTATACATGTAGGTATAGATATATTATAGGTATAGATATACTATAGGTATAGGTATACTATAGGTATAGGTATACTATAGGTATAGGCATATTATAGGTATAGATATACTATAGGTATAGGTATACTATAGGTATAGGTATACTATAGGTATAGGCTGTATAGCTAGCTACATGTACATGTGATTGAGTTAGTTTTCTTTAATGTCAAATTTGTGATATCAAACATACTCAACAGATATCTTTTGTGGTCCAATTTTTGTCTGAAAATGGACCAGAAGCAGGGTTCTCGCCAGAAATTTATGTAAGAAGGGTACGCGCACGAAGCGCGCGGAAATTTTTTTAGTTTATTAATCATTCGTGAACACGCCCACTAAGTGTGACCACGTGAGTTTCATTTACAGCGTGTCAAGATGCTTCCTAAAAAGAAAGCGAGGATAGATGTCAGTCAGAAGACTCTAGGCTATGATGGCTATCAACTACAGCTTCAAACAGCTAGCAGTAAACATCCTGTTGAGCAAGCTGGTTCGTCTAGTGTATTGTATATATAATATGTTAATATACAGTTCAAGAAGGGTACAATGGATATTTTGAGCCTTCAAGAAGGGTACTTTTCATGTTAAGAAGGGTTCTGTACCCTTCAAAAAAAGCCTAACGAGAACCCTGACCAGAAGTAATCTCAGATAGTCGAAAATTAAAATTTTCTTGGAGGAGCATGCACCCACCCCCCAACACACACCCCTAGTTTGCTATTTTACACACAAATTGGGGCTTTGGCCCCCTTTGGCTCACCTGTTTTGCTCCACCTTGGCAAATGTTCTAAATGTAGCACTGAAAATCTTTGAAATTTTGGGTATCCATTCGAAACAACACCAAAGGTTTCCTTGGAAGTGCATCACCAACTACTTTTTCCCATTCAGCTGGAACATATACTTTAGCACCACCATTATGTTTTTCAATATGTGCAAAGTCTCAATCATTAGGCAAGTATGTATGTCTTCTGACTTGATCTCAGAAACAAACTATTTTGTTCTGACCAAAGCAATTGTAAGCCTCTTTGTTTCTGGTGGAAGCAGGCTGAAGTAGTGTTTAAGACAAGAACAGATTTCACCTGCACCCTTGCTGACAGCAGACTCATTCCACATGTACATGGATGCATGGTTGAATTGTGGATGCCAAAGTTCTACACTCATAATCGCCTCAAATAAAACATACATGTAGATCCATGTGCAAATGTAGAAACAGGTAGATTTTGCATGAGGTCAAAGGTTACCGGATTTCAATCTAGAGCAAATCACATTTAAGCTTAAGTTAAATTCTACGTAAATGTTTTTGAGATGATGTGAGGGTTATCTCTGTTAATGGTTTCCTAAGTTTCTCCTCAAGTACTTCTTTTTGTTATCAGTGTGAGAGTAATGGCTCTTTCTGTGAGGAAATAATTGGATCTGTTCTCTCAACTTTTCTTTTGCTTCCTCAGGTAGGCATAAGACCTGCTGGAAAGTTTTCAATCCTTCATTTCCCAACTGCATGTAGATCTCTAAAACTTCGTTTATACACTTATATCTCACTTCTATCAAACAGTTGCACATGGTAGGTTACTGAGACAATTCCTAAAAATCTTATTTGTCTAAGATGTGATACTCATGTCCAAACATATCGTATGATCTTCCAGTCTGTCCTAAGATCTTCTAGGATATCGGATATCTTGTGATATTGTAACCCAACTTTGGTGGCCCTTTGTCCTTAGATTGGTCGGTATATTTTGTGTCCTAAGCACAGCCCAAGTAGTCCCATGTCTTAATACAGCTTGCTTGCCATTCTTTGAATGTTTGGACTTGTATCTATGTGTCCGGAGTCTAAGTAGGATATGTTAGGACATACAGGACTACTTGGACCTAGGACACGGATGTATAGGTCCAACATGCAAGGAATATACCAAGACTTCTTAGATGTACATGTACAGGTTGGACACATAGATCTATAGGTTTGAGAAGCAATAACTTCCCAAGATGTCCTGTGGCATACAGCACTGCTTTGATCTAAGACACATGGACCAAGGGACACAATCCTGGGGAATATGTAGCATATGCTGGACCCTGTGTCTTTCATCTGAGGTAACACCTACGGAAAGCTGTGATATGATGGCCATCCTGGACAACACTTCCATGATTTATACACTGTATTACTGTTTTTGTTACTATGCTTTATTATGACATGTACTTTATATACTAGTCAATATAGATCAGGATCAAATGGTACTAGTACTTGTAAATATTATTTAGCAGGAAAAACAAATCAGTATTGAGGAATTAATTTTTTTTTGGAAACTCCTGTAACCAAATGAAGGTTAAAATTAATGTAACCTTTGACTCTGCTGTGTAGTGAGGGTTAATGATGTTTTCTATTGTAAGCTTGGCTTTGGAATTCACTACTGGTCACTTAATCAATTATAACTATCAAATGTATTTATAAAACCAGTCATCCTGTATCTGAATTTGTGGTCATCCTGTATCTGAATTTGTGTTGGTACCTGCAGTTTACGTCTATTATAATGATAAACAAAATCTGAATAAGGTTGATTACAATTGTAATCAACCTTATTCAGATTTGCTTTTCATCATAATCACTATTATAATTATTAATCATAGGTTTTTCCTCACAGTATACCTACCTCCATGAATTTTTGTGTCATTCAACTGTTCAATATAATTATGCTACGCATATTTTTTTGTATTAGTCTACTCTCTGGAATATCGTACATGATATGGAAAGAAGTGACTCAAAACCTCAGGAATTATTGGATGACCTACGTATAATACAACGCAGAATTAGATCTCTAGTTGTAGAGGTATGAAGAATCTGTTTTGTATGTACATGTATATAGTAAGTTAATTTTGCAGTCCTATGAAGTGTAAATGTAAATTAAACATTCAACAGTCATTTTATTATCATTACAAGTTATGAAGATTGAGGTTTTACTTGCATTTGGTTATAAACTGTATTGTAATAGCATTTATTGGGATACAAAGCTTGCGTTATGCAGAAACTAGGGTATAAATACATATAATTTATTGTCTACTAGTAATTGTTAGGGTTACATAATTCACAAGCAGATGGGAAATGTATTACATATACAAGACATTTGCACATCATCCCTGTGCTTGCTTGAGCTTAAGAGTGGTTTAAGCACAGTTTTGCAGTGGTTGAAGCCTTGAAGGTACACTTAAGCATTTTCTGGTTAAAGTGCATGTGCTTATGCTTATACTTCATAACAATTTTAGAAATTAGCACATTCTTTAAACTATCAGCCTGACATATACATGAAGTATACGGTACCCCAGGCTGATAGTTCAAAGAATGTGATAATTTTCATGGCTGCTATCAGCTTCTGCTCCTTTCAGCACTTTTTAGCATAGCTGGAACTGTATTTAAGCCTGAACAATGCCGAATAAAAGACAGTACTTTTCAAAAGATAATGTTTATAAAATGTAACAATAATCTCATTCACTAAAATTTATTTGTTTTTGCATTGCTTATTAAAAATGTGCTTAAAATTTCGCTTTAAGCACTTTGAATGTGCTTCAGTTTGTGTTTGAAGCACTTCCCCTGTTCAACTACACGAACCCTCATGTCTAGCCACTAGCCAAGTATTTAATAATTTCAACAACAGTTCAAATTTTTCTTGGCAAATTAACATCTAGTTATTAAAAAAATGTATGGCTGTAAAAACTTTATTTTTCCTCATGTACTTATACATTATTTTGTCTTAGCCTCAGAATAGTATTCCTGATGTTATAATTTCAATGTTGGTTAAAGGTAAACCTGTTGCTAGCTGCAGGATTCCATCTCATCTACTTATGTACTCTTCTGATTCTGCCCAATTTGTTACTCAAGGAAGTATGTGTGGAAAACTACAATCAATACAACTAAATGTGAGATTTGTGTACATGTAGATGTTAAAAAAATCAATTTAATATAACAATGCGATTGCAAACGTAATTTTCACTAATATTCCAATATGTGAATTATTTCTTTGAAATCTCGCTATGATAATATTAATATAATTGTAATTTGATTCATGCTCCTAATTATAATAAAGTTATTATTATAAAGCAAATGAATCATATCAAAAGTCCATGCATCTGTATCATCAACATATGGATTTTTTATTGATTAAGTCACCTGTAATGATGTGTGACATAGGCATGATGATAAATTGCAACAATTATATTGGTGATACATGTACATATGAGCAGTGCTATCAACATGTGAGTGGGCATGTCAGTTAAATGTTAAGCATGAGGATTCAAGAATGAATGACGAGTGAGAAAATTGAGCAGGCTGAAAGTCTGGTGTTTCACTCCAACAGAAAGAGCAAAGTATGGTATAGAGTCATAATCAATCTTATTGTTTAATAGTGAATACCTTCACTTGTTACTGAGACAATGTTTGAACAATTCTTTGATGTTAAACCTTTTTATGACTAAGTACAGTTATAAATTGCAGTCAATGTGGGCTTATATTGTGATATATATATATATTATATCATTATTGTGACATACATGTAAGTGTGTATGACAGATGTCATAAGATTTCTCATATCACACATCGCTACTCGTATCTACTAAAACATGATATACGGGAATCAGTTATATATATGTTTCACTTTTTTAAAGGTTCTTGTGTAGCTTTGTAATTTCAGCTAGAGCAGATATTAGTTGGAATTTCTACAAATTAATATACTAAATATAATACAAAAAGATGTTATGTGTTCAGAGGTGTATTTACACCTTTACTTTGATCCTTTGTCTTTTTTATATTATACAGCCTCCAAGATGTTGGGATAAAGGTCAATCAGATGCCAATAAACATTCTTGTATTGTTCAAATGGTTCTTTGGCTGGGATTTGACAAAGACAGAAGTGAATTCTCTAAAATGGTACATAATCAATTCAAGAAATGCAGTATAATTATTTTTAAAAATTCGATCTGTTTTTTTATGTTGACAAGATAATAAATATGTCTCTTAGGAAATACATACGTTTAAACACCAGCTTGCTATTCAGCCATTTTGTGCAGGAACTTCAGGAAGCTAACTCAGTTGATGTTTTACATGCGTCGCTATGTGTCTCTGTGCAATTTAAATATAGTCAATGTTATATGGTATATTACATGCTGACTCAGCAGACTGAACAGCTTGGCCTACCGACTCAACAAGTAATATAAATGTATAATATATATAAAATATATTTATATATATTAAATATATTGTTGATTCCAATGAAGTGCAGGGACATGTGGGCAACTCTGTAGCTAACTAAAGTAGGTGTCCAATAGTTGCTCTTTCTGATTACTATATTTGGTTCCTGTCCCTAATGAGTGAGCAAATTATTATTTCCTATTAAGTGACTAATTTTCTCATCAACTGTCATACACACACATGCATAATAATATATAATATAATATATACATTAATGTAGCTGTTACAATAGTTTTGCTATGTGTTACGTATATCGGGAGTTAAATAATTCCATACACTTATTATAAATACTACTTAACGAGAGAAGAGAAGTAACTACACATAGTTATACTGCTGCTGCCTAGGCCCTAGTGCTAGGATTATATTTCAGCAGTGTAGTACAGACATATTCTGTAAGTATTCTAGTATGTTATATTGCCTGAGCTTGTGATTCTATCACATGAGGACACTAAATAAGATTTATCTTGACAATTATAAGTCAACTTGCCACAATCAGTGCTATCCCAACAATAGATAAAAAGTGAATGCATTATTATATATGATGGTGAATTCTCTTTACATACATGTACAGTTAAGTGATCTTTACGGTGTTCATCCTGAGAGTGATAGGAAGTATATAACATTCAAAAAGGATGGTATGTTATGAATATGACTGCTGACTCAAGTTGCTACAGCAATCTTTAATTTACTTTTCAGAATATACTACCTATCAGTTGAGAGCCTATCTTTATCAGGCACGTAACTTGTATGGAGCTGATCATACTGGACTTTCAGGTCAGTACATATATTCAATAGGAACGATGTGTGGTAGGTAGACTTTGGAGTGAAGTGCATGTAATTTGACAAATGTGACCAGCTATGAGAAAATATGTACTTTGTTTTCAGTTTGCAAAGCAATGCCCTATCTTTAACACTCAGTCTTAGTATTTTGCCATTTGTATAGGAAGCAGGGTTCGGGCAATTACACTAAAATGTAGTTAATATCACACACACAATTCCAACCAATTACAATTACATTTACTGGTATCTGACAATATTCATTTACAAATACAAAGAATTGTAATTAATTACGCCAATTACAAATGTAAAACTCAGTTTTAAAAGGCAGCTGCATCTAGCAAATTTCCATACGTGAAATACTAATATATATACTTCCACTTTAGCAGTATAACAGTAGTTGCAAATTATAACCTCTCCTAGTCATAATAGTCAAACATTACAATTACAATTACTGGTATCTGGCAGTATTCAATTACAAATACAATTATTAGAAAGAAAATGTAATTAATTACACCAATTACCAATTACAAATATAATTGACCCAAACCCTGACAGGAAGGCCAAAGTCATTAACCTTTGTTTGAGTAAATGTAGAAGTACTTTCTGTACAGCATTTTCTTGGGTTCCTGTGCAAATTAGTGATCGAGCGTTTAAGGAGATGGCATTACTTCTTGAATTGAAAACTAAAGTACAATGTCCCTAATCAGAGTAGTCACAAATGTGACATTAGAATGTAATTCTGAACAGTATCGAGTCTAGCATTGACCAAAGTGAGGCATGTCATGCTCAAGTTTGTATTTGAACTAGCTGGATCAACTAGTACAGATAAGAACAAATTCACTTTCTGATACCACACTTTAGTTAGGTGTTTGATTAGTCATTTTGAGAACATTTACTGACTTTTTTTTAGAAGGCATTCTTTTCTAGCTTTTTGGAGGGTGGTGTGACCGAGTGTCTACTGGCTTCAGCTATGTAGTCATCTTTGTTCATCATTACTTCTGGTAATCTCTTGTAAGCTTCTTTAGTTAATTTACAGTTCCATGTGGCTTTGTTTTTATAACATCCACTTGAAATAGTTACTAGCCTCTTATTGCTTCCCTACTTCCGGTGGTTTGCAGAACAAACACTATACAGTCAGTTGGCCAGACCTTTTCTTTGTGTTAGGTTGAGTCAGTCTCTGCGAACTAAGTGGAGCTGGATTGTATTATAGGCTCTAACGTCTCAAAACTGGCATACAGTGATATTTTAGCAGGGATTGCTTTTGTCAGTCCAGGATCCATTTCCCTAAATGTCTTGTTCTTTTCCTTTTTTTAAGTTTTTGTATTTTATTTTGCAATACTTCCTAGCTGTCATTTAATAAATAATTAATAAATATATATTATATACATATACTTACATTTTACAGATCCATACTGCATTGTGTCCTGTGGAAACACAAGTTGTGTCAGCAAAACTGTAAAATCCAGTATATCACCAAAGTGGAGTCAAACCCTTGTGTTGGATAATATACATCAGTATGGTAGTCCTCAAGTTGTCCAGTCATCTCCACCTGTTGTAGTTGTTGAACTCCATGATAAAGATACTATTGTAAGTTATATTTGGTTTGTGTGTATGTGTATTTTACTGTATTTTACTATATTTTACTGCATACTTATACATACATGTACACTATTAAGTCACAATGGATTGTGTGACAGTTCATAGCATATAGTCAGTTATACATTTAGTCAAATAACAATTGTTTATATCATGTAGAGGAGATCAACCAATCAGATTGTAAAAATTAGGGTTTTAAAATGTTGTCAAGAATGACTAACAAACTCAAGCAATGATCGTTACACGCATTGCATTAAATGATAGCCATGGTGAGGCATATTAGCTGGTAAAACAGGTTCTTATGACTGCAAGCAAAAATAGACCTATAATATTTGGAACTCATAGTGCAACACTTGAAATATTACAGAGGAACTATCATAAATGTCATGTGGCGTGCAGAATGAATGATGGACAACTATTGGTTCCTAGTAATAAAAAAGCCAGACTTTAGTAGTCAATTCAATCAGAAAGTTTATGACAATTATTGGCAGTAAAGGTGACCTAAAAGGAAGGAAAATAAATCACTGTGTATGAAAAACAACAGTTGCGAGGTTTTGTGATAGTGCCATGATTCAAGTGACTGGCCACTGTAATATAAAAAGTTCACTGAACCAACAGGAAATATATCACATTTTCTAAGTAAGGCATCCAAGAGTACTAACACATCAATATTTATACATGTGACTAACACAACAATCCGTACCTCAAGACATCTTCCAATTTGTGCATTTCAACTCCATTTACAAACCTTTAACAATTACATAATCAATTTCAGTATACAAAACATGGAAGAGGAAGACATTAAGGTGGCGTTACAGTGGAAGCGAGAAACCATACAATTGCCTGTTAATTGTATTCATACTTATTCATGATATTCATTTTGTGGTTGCAGTACAATACTAAACTGACCTCCACGTTTGATCTCACGTGATCACATTGGGTGTGGCTGAGGGTGTGGGTTATTGCAAGTAAAAATGGCAGAAACTGGAGAGCTTAGAGAGATAGAATGTACGAGTCTGTAACTTGCTAAAACAATTTTTGGGGCAAATCTCTTTTCAATACGATTTTGATAAACTTCTTTCTCTACTCTATCAAGTCTTTAAATCGACGCTTAAAGCGTCTGGCTAGGATGTGTAGTGAGTTTAGCATTTTCCATTCTAAGTAACTTTTCATACAGTTTACTTCGTCATAAAAACAACAGAGTAATAGAAGACCATGTTTTTGAACAGATCTGAAAGTTTGGCGGCTGTAGGAGCTATGCGTTTGAAGTTATAACTGTTCAAAGTAAAAAAAGTTGGGAAGGAATGAATGAATAACTTGCTAAAACAATGTCTGTGGCAAATTTCTTTTCAATACGATTTTGATAAACTTCTTTCTCTACTCTATGAAGTCTTTAAATCAACGATTAAATAAAAAAAGTGGGGACAGAATGAAAGAAAGAATGAATGAATGACAGAATGACAACCAAAGTACTGAAGACTCGCCCACGCGTAAGCGCGGTGAGCCCAATTAATCAGAGAATCAAAACATATGGGTGAACAATTCTATGAAGCGATTTAGCGATACTTTTACGTTCTCTGGAGATACGTGTTGACTATGTATAATATCTTTGGAACAGGAAGAGATATCAAGAAATACCTTCATAGAACTGTAGATCCTAGTAAGTTATTCATGTACAGCGACTTTCCAATTTCTATGTTGTGTACTTTGTATTAACAAGATATATTGAGAAAAAACATCCCTATGGGATGTTTTTTCTCAATATATCTTGGCCGTATGATCCTCTATAATTATATTATATATATTATATAATTATATTATGTCTTGGCTGTATGATTGCTTTACAAATTATCAATAAACAATAGTATAAAATTTTTCTTATAATTTATCAAAATTTTTGTATTAAAATATTAAAGTTATGAATGTTTCCTCAATCTATGGGATGTTTATCTTGGCCGTATGCGCTATATGCATGTTTGAAACAGCATGGAGGCTTCGAGCTCCCACCCCAAGTGCCATATATTTCCCGTACAGCACGAGCAAGACAGTTGTTTAACTGTTTTAGATGGGCTACCAAGGAGAATTTTACTATGAAATGATAACTTTACAATTTTTGTATTGTCATGGTTCAAAGGTCACGCATGTTACTGAGCATGCGCATAAAGTAGCACGAGAGAAATCTGAGAAGATAGCACTGTCAAGCAGAAATACAGAACAACCATAGAGCACAAAGGATGGAAACAGCAAAGATTAAGAAGAGTATATACTACTGTTCAAATACAGAGAAGGGGTAGAGCACAAAGGATTGAAACAACAAAGATTAAGACTATATAGTACTACTGCAAGGCAGAGATCACTCTGCAGCATGCAAGACAACCTAGTGCAAGCTGAAACAGCACATGCAGAGGAGAGTAAGCTAAAGTTGTAGTTACCAGAATTTCTGCTGGTATTCGCTAATAATTATCATGTAATTGAATCTTTTTAAATGATTTAATATGATATAATAATTATTATATATATATATATAATATAATTATTATATATATATATATATATATATATATATATATATAAGTATTTTTTAAAATTATTTAGATTTTAATTATATAAATGTTTTTTTTATAACTATCCCTCCTGCTTTGGTTATTTCAATCTGTATGAAAACAAAACAAAGAATATAATTATTATATATAATAATTATATATATATATATATATATAAATTATTTATTAACTAACAGTTATCATCTTTGCCTTTTCCCCGCCGTTTTGTTTCCTCTTTCTCCTGCTGTTTCCTTTTCCTTTTCGTGGAGGAGGAGCTCCAACTGGAGGTGGAGGTGGAGGTGGAGGAGGTAGCTCGCGTCGAACTACTGGGGGTGGAGGAGGAGCTCGTATAGGAGAGGGACTACTAGTTTGCTCAGTTTCAGCAGTTTGGGAAAGATCCATCAAATAGCGATCGCTATCATCTAAATGAGACATTATGATTCTATACCTTGAAGTGCAGAAATTATGCTGTTTTTATACAGGCAGGTAGGATCACTTTTGACGATCAATATCGAATTGACGAATGAAAATAAAGATAACATTTTATTGCAGTAAGATATGAAACATTATTACAGGCCAATGGAGTTGTTTACTATATCTACCTAGTATTTTACTTGTATATTATGTACTAATTAGCAGTCTGTTTATGTTTTGCCTTATTCATGCATGTATTAATTAATTATCAATAAACAATAGTTTAAAATTTTTCTTATAATTTATCAAAATTTTTAAATTTAAATATGAAAGTTATGACTGTTTCCTTGATCATTCTCTTTGAAATACGTAATTGCATTGTTGTTTGACATCTTTCAGACTATAATTACAAAGGAAAATTATTATTATAAATCATGCATTAATTAAGTGCCATTACACTAACCATTTTATTTTCCACAAATTTTGAAATCTTCAAGGGACCTTCAGCCTTCTACATTAATTATTAAAAGTAGAAGTTACCAGCCTGGACCACGAGGAGGCGTCCCTTATGCCAGGCCACCCACCTTCTGAACAGAAAGTGAGGATCCACCATCAACCAATTGGGACAGGGATCAATGTGTGTTGCAAACAGTGAATGTAAGCAGGGGACCCTAGGGGGTATACAACCAATCACTACGTACACAGAGTATACATAGATGGTATACACCGCCCACTAGGAAATCCCACACACAATAGAATAGAACATGAATAATAATTATTATTATATAATTATAAGGCTCAATACATGTACATGTACAGATAAATACAATATTAAGTCCAGCTTTAATAACACACATAATTGTACAATAATAACAATACTAAACAAACTCTGATTATATATAATTAAAAGCATAAATGTATTATATAGCACAACAATAATTATTATCATACACATTTACTCCTCACGATCTTGAACATCAGCTCCTCTCAGCCGATCTAACTCTTTGGTTGCCAACTGAGAGGCCTTGATTTTGCTGGATACAAGATCAATTATAGCTACACCATCAAGTGTTCTGACACGACTCAAAGCAACATAAGCCATGCCATCTTCAAACACTTTGGGACCTAGGTCAATCACAGCAGCATCAAGAGATAACCCTTGTACTTTGTGAATAGTAGCAGCCCAACAGGGAACTAAAGGTAGTTGAGTCCTTTGTAGTGTGACTCCCTCTCGGCCATAGAATTTTGCCGTCACAGGTTCAATTGGAACAGCTTCTGCATCATCTTCAACACTCACTCGGCTGATACGACCAACACGAGGATCGTGGAAGTTGACCAGAACATTTTGAGGTAGCTGTCCAATTTCAGGCTGTGTTGGCTGTCCATCAGGCCAAGTAAATCCCACCACGATTCCACGAGCTCCATTTACTAGTCCATCTTCACAGAGGATGTTTCTTCGGAGCATGACTTGTGCACCAACCGCCAGTTTCAGACTTCTTGGGAGGCCAGCACAGTCATTGTCATCGGGTGGGATGAGTCTCTCTGGGACATCAACATGTTGAACGACACCGTAACTCTGTCTAGCAGCATCGGAGTCAACAATAGAATGCTCACCCTTGAATTCAAACACAGTCGACGCCTGCGCCAACTGCCGAAGACGGTGAGTATTGTATTCGTCCACCATGACTTTCAAAGGTAACAGACGCAGAGCATCTGTGAATGGAGACTGTTCAATATCCACTGGAGTATCTATACCAGAAGTCAGACAGGTCCTGAGCAGAGTGATATCGTCTGGAGTTTGCTGTCCAGTGCGAATTCTACCCAGTACTTGAGAGTAAGTGTTGTCACCCATCTGTCTCATGTTAATGGTTAGCTCCACCATTGTGAAGATATCTCTCCACAAGTGGGTAGAACCAGGATTATAACCATTACCTTCCTGAAATATAAATTTGTCTCTAACAGGTGGTAGTTGAAAGAAGTCTCCAACAGCAATGACATTGAGATCTCCGAAGAGAACTTCAGTGTCATCTGTACCTTTGATTTCAGTCAATCTCTGGTGAACAAAGTTGAGTGTCTGATATGAGACCATACTGATCTCATCAATGATGATCGTGGTGACACTCTTCCAAAGACGTCGCATACCGTGAAGTCTCTCACTCGCTAACTTGCGATAGGTTGTTCTTTTACCATGCTCTACAGGCAAGTTGAGCGCTTTGTGAATAGTGAGACCTCCGATATTGAATGCAGCTACTCCAGTTGGAGCCATCAACATACAAGCACATCCGTCGCCAATCTGGGCACGTTCAAAGTGCTCATGAACTACACTAATCACATGACTCTTACCAGTACCAGCGCCGCCGGTAATGAAAAGCCTAAGTGGCTCAGGGGGTGACTGTACAGCATGCATCTGGTACTCGTGTCGAGCCGTAGTGTAATTCAAAACTTTTTGAAAGGCTAAACGTTGTGACTCATTGAGGCTATCAACCTTTTGGTGGTATTCTGCATCCGTCATGCGTCTTTTGCCCATTGCACGCACAGTGCGATCATCATCTGCATCAGCAAGGTAATCATCGGCAGCCAAGTAGTTGACTTCACCAACACCTTGCTGATCAGAAGTTAAAGCGCTGCTATGATTATGAGCTAACAGCGCTTCATCATAATAAATTGGGTCTGGTCCAGCACCTTCGTTTTCCATCTCCATATTTCGTTGAGCTGCACCAGGAGCTATTGGGGCATAAACAGTGTCACCAAACTGATTAAGTGCCCTCAATTGACATGTAGCTCGTTCAACTTCTGCAGCAAACGAAGCTTGGTCACCACCAAGTACTAGGAGACGATCATTGTTGGAAACAAAGGATTGTTTAGCCGTAGCATGTGAACCCAAGAGATCCACAGTTTCATTACGCCATGGCATATACAACATAAGCAAGTGGTAGTAGTAGTCGTCACCATTAGCTTCGGGAGTCAGTGTTGGTACACGAAGACATGCTTGCTTTCTACGCAAGTATATCCATCCACTATTACCTTGTAGTTCGTACCTAGGCTGAGCTCTAGTTGACATACCAAAGGTAGAAGGAGGCTTTGATGTAGCGTACCAAACAGCAAAGTGAGCAAGGCTCATATTGTCAAATGGATCACCAACTGGACGAGCAGCATAGCGCTCATATAGTCCACTTTCAAAGACATCAGTATCACCACCATCCATTTCCCGAAGCTTTCTAGTTGACTTTATTACTCTCGTTCTTTTCTGAGGCCTTCCCGTATTCACAAATATTGTACCTCTCGAAGATCCACGTAAATGAAGACCTGTTGTTCGGTAAACAGCTTCCTGAGCACTCAGAATTCGATGGCTAATCAAGGTGTTACCTATCTTTAACAAACGAGATTTCTGAGTACAATTCTCGGGAAGCTTTTCTAGATTACGAGAAATCAGCTGTCTGAGTTCCTTAGGTTCGTCTTTGCACATATAATGGCAGACGTACTGAGCAGCACCGTAGACAGAGCCAACCATTTGCAAGTCCATGTTGGCACCCCAGGCTCTGAGAATGTGAGGGTTGTAAGGATTGATGTATTCATCCCCCTGTTCTCTTTTCAGAACGTAGAATCTAGCTTTATTGCCGATATCCCTGTTACGTTTCAAGTGAGTAGTTGCACTCGCTTTCTTTGGGAAATCAAATCTACATCTGAATCGACCTTGTTTTCGGCATGTTTGGGTATGAGTGTGTCTCTGTACTCTCATCACTAGCAATCTTAATTCATCATCCTCACCAATCACTGGTACTCCACATGTTATGTATTTATCAATGAACTCTGGTGTAGCTCTCTTACCTTCGACAGTAAGTAGGTTAGGAGCATCTTTCACCCACCACAGAGAATGGATGTGAGGAGAGCCTCTCTGCTGAAACTCAACCCTCCAAAAGTAGTCCAGAATTTCACCAATGGGTTTACCATCTCCATTTAGAATAAATTTCATAAACGAATTGAATCGGTGAGAAAAGTGTTGAGCAACAATCACAGGGTAGCTACACAAGAGACGTTTCCGCTGTGTTGTTGGCAAGTCTTTCGCCTGTTGCTCAGTTAGATCCATTCCATCACGGTTTGCTAGGATGTAGAGCAGATCAGTCCAGTTCATATCATCAGCACTGAGTGTGAGGAAGAAAGTGGGAGGTCCAAGTGTACGAAACATCGCAAATAGATCAAGCTTTGCTCTCTGCCAATATGCAGCTGAGCCGCGAATATTACGCATGAAACCAAAACAATTCTCAGACAGGTCAGGGTTCTCTGAGGATGTATCACTCAAGAGATCACCAGCTGTCAAAGCTTGTTGGTCATGCTCTTGTAGTTGTGCTTGATCTAAACGGTTTCTAGGTCGCCTACCCCCGGAGGAGGATCGGATTCTCATAGCAATGCAAACTGCATCACGTAGTCTGTGTTGCTCAAGGAGATTACATGACCACAATAAATAGGGAATGTGACTAGCCCATCTACTATCAGCATTAAGTAAACGGATTTGAATATAGTCCGTAATACTTATTGCTGGATCACGGGCTGTTAGGAAACCATTGACACCATTTGGAAACAAACAGGGAAATGCCATTTCCTCTGCTTTAGCATCAGTAAACAAACTAATAGGCTGGCCTTCAACACGTGGAAGTCTATAAACTGGATAATTGAAATCTCCATTACGAATGATGTCAACAGCTTCCGTGTTAGGCATGTTAAAGTCCGTCCTAACTACTGAACTTTCTAATTGGGGAGGCCCATTGACTGTACCTTGTTGTTGTTGTTGTTGTTGTTCATCATCTTCTTCATTGGTAGTAGTATTATCAGCATCATTATTGTTATTTGCATCATCATCTTCATCATTATTATTATCATTATTATTATCATCATTATCATCACATGTGATATTACCATCTTCTATGTGAATATCACCATACAATACATTTGAAGTCTTTAACCAATGTAAAGCTCTCATTATTTTAGGCTTTCTAACCACATAACCTTTGCAGGAATGAGTGGTATTAGAAGATGATGATGGTACAGTAGATGGTGAACCTTCCCCCCCATCAGTAGTTGAGGTTGAAGCAGAAGTTGATGATGATGATTGTACTAGTATTACACCAGATTCATCAATTGGTCTAGGTAGAGCATTACATACCTGAGAAACATCAACAGGAAAATTTATACTTTGGCCAGCCAATGCTCTTTGACCTAATGGAAGTACTATAAGCTTCATAAAGGCTTGTACTTTAGATATCAACCTCTGCTCCATTGTGTTTAACACAGATAATACAGGAGGGACTTCAACAACTTGTATGTTGTTAATACATGCATAAGGTGGTACTTTCCCCTTACCCAGTATGGACTGACAACGTGTACACAACCAAACACACTCACCTTCAGGAACATCAGGAAGTGGTATAGTTGTTGGATGTGAATATAATGGCACTATCAAGTCCTCTACTGTTTCATAGGTCACATACGATCCTCCTTGGGGGTAGGTAAGGCGATGACACGAGAAGCAGGAATTACTAGGGCTTACAATAATCTCAGACCTGAATTTCTCCAAATCTTGAGATAACTGATGAAGTCGTCTTTGCTCCTCACCACTTACTGGTAGTGTAAGAACAGGAGTAGTACAGGCTCTTGTAGATTGATTATGTATTCTAAGTGCCTGTAGACGAACCTCTCTAGCTTCAGATGACTCACTACTTCTACGTACATGTTCAAGATCACGCATGACCTCAAGTCTATGTGACCTGTCATCATAGGTCTCCTCACTAACACGTACATTAGCACGTTGTCTCAAGTCAGCAAGACGACTGGTCCTTTCTTCTTCAGTCTCCTCACTAACACGTACATTTGCACGTTGACTCAAGTCAGCAAGACGACTGGTCCTTTCTTCTTCAGTCTCCTCACTAACACGTACATTTGCACGTTGACTCAAGTCAGCAAGACGACTGGTCCTTTCTTCTTCAGTCTCCTCACTAACATGTACATTTGCACGTTGACTCAAGTCAGCAAGACGACTGGTCCTTTCTTCTTCAGTCTCATCATTGACACGTGCATTAGCACGTTGACTCAAGTCAGCAAGACGAATGGTCCTTTGTTCTTCAGTCTCTACACTGTTACGTATAGAAGCTCTTTGTCTCATTCTTTCCAAACGTATTGCCCTTGCCTGTAAACTTTCAGTTTGCCTACATCTACGGTTGAGTACCCTTTGTTTATTCAATCGGATTCTACGCTGCTCTTCTGTTTCATTTTGTCTTCTCAGTCTTTCTCTATCTCTCCTCCTCAAGCGTTCTTGCCCTCCATTGTTGTGGGAGGAGCTACAAGAATAGTCTGGGTTGTGAAGAGGTAGTTGGACAGCTGTACAGGTCTCAGAATTTGTTAGACGAGGTATCTTTGAACTACATGAACCACTTGCACGCTGCTGGACCAAACCACTCGTACTTTCTATACTATCTAAATTTTCCTTTTCAAGTACTCGTTTACACGGAGCACGCTTAGCTTTCTTATTCTCCATACTAAGAGTAGACATACTAGTAGTAGTAAGCTACCAGGTGTATGAACAAAGGTAAACAGCTGGAGCTGCTGGACGCACAAGTTTCCATTGCTACAGGATTTCCCAGAGTTCCCAGCACGCTTCTTTATTGGTCCCGCCCCCGGGAATGACGTAACTTCCTTAACTACGTATACAACGCATACTCGCGTAAGTGACACAAACATATATATATATATATATATATATAGTTCGAACCCGTGGGAAAGCAATCATAGGGATGGCCCTACGGGCCATAAAAATGTAAATGTGTGGGTTTTTCTCACGCTCGTAACTCTTGAATGCTACAAGGTAACAACTTGAAATTTTCACCATCAATAAACGACAGTAAGGTAATGTTAATTATTAAATTATAAAACAAAAAAATTAACAACAATGAAGATAATAATAAAAAAACTTTGAACTATGAATATCATTAACATCACCGTAACGCCACCTTAAGGCTGCACTACAGTCATAAAATCATGCAATATAATTTCTAATCCAGAAAAATTGACTACTTAAACTTCTGTTATCATAATGTATTATATAATTACAACTTCATAATTTGTATGATATTTCTAGCTGGTCTGCATTTGGATCCACACTATAGTATAATGGTACTTCACTTGCATTTAATGATATTCAGTTGGCTTGGCAAGATGTAAAACATGTTGCTGAAGTTCACTTGTAGCACATTGTAATCACATGATCTAGTTATTTTTTAATAACCTCTGTCATGTGATTGCAGTTATTTTTCGATATCGTGTGATATCACACGATCGGTTTTGTGTGCCTTCTCCATAGAGTTTCTATGTAAGATTCATATTTTACCAACTTGCGTATACATGTACATATTATTCATGTATTGTTAGACATTGGACAAACTTTAGTTATTCACTGTATGTTTCTATCACAGGGTCAGAATGATTATCTTGGAGTGGTGATCACAAAACCTCTTGTCAGAATGACAAGCGATAGTGACAGTTCTATACTTGATTGGTTCACAATAACACGATATGATAAACCAGCAGGAGAGGTATTAGCTGGTTTTGAGTTAATCAGGGTAAGTTTTCATTATTTGTGAAAGACTAGAACACCAGGAAAACAGTCATCCATTCAGATGACAGAAACTAATGAATTCTATTATTAACTCATAATAATGTCTGTCTGTTTGACTAGTTATATCTTCTCTTCTGTTGTTTTTTACGCCTTTGTCCTTAAAGTTATGTTTTTTTGATGGACTACATGTATTAGTATTAAGGGTTGAATAAGAAGGGTTTTCTTGTTAACTAATAATAATTATTGTGGTTTAAGCAACTCATTGACTAATAATAACTACACATACGAACACTAGTTGGCCACATTAACTTACAAAAAAAACGTTAGATTGCTTTACTATTACATTACACTGGAAGAACATTATCCATTCAACAAAAGGCTGTCTGATTCTTTAGTGAGTATCTTCAGCCGTGACCAGACAGGACAATGATTAACCATACATATCATTGATGGCAATGAAGGCAAAACAAGCATGTTCAATATAATTATGACTACTAGTTGATGCCTTTGCTTATAACCCCGAGTTTAACCGAATATTAAATGACTAATTAGACAAAATTAGTAGTAGTTGCTTAGGTTGTTTACATATGAATGCCATACCTACTTAATGACATGACTTCTTCAGACAAGTGTACCATAATCATAGGGATTGTGGTTTATTCACAGTTGTAATTCAAACTGTGTATATTACCACCACATACATAACCAAACACGGAAATTTTGTATACATTTTGAGTAGGGAAAAACATAGGAGGTGAACCTGGACAAACCCACCTTATTTTATAATTACTTGGTACATGTATATAATTTACAGATTGGTCCAGGTGGTTGGAAACCTGAAATGTTAGAGTGTCATCAAGATAAATCTTATGACATCCCAAAACATATCAAGCCATTCACTAGGGAAATGAAGATTGAGGTAAGTAGTCTGTGTTTATGTATCTGTTATTCCAGCTCTCCAGCCTGGATAGTAGTGGATACATGTAGTACATTATAGATATATGTAATGACAATACTTGCCATCATCGTTATAACATGGAGTAATTAATAAACTGTGATACTTAGTTTATAAAACATCGTGCAATATTTCTTTTAACTCAAAAGGACTACCATTGTGTATTTCAAACTGCGCAATTCAGATTTTTTTAAAACAGGCAAAAATATTTACTGTGTAGCTCAAATTTGTTCTCAGGAAAGAGGGCTTGCTCTTGTATTGGACTTTGTAAGGAACGAGCTAATTAAAGCATACACAGCTATTGCTGTTATTCAACATAATGATAAACAGGGAGTATATTAATACTAATCATTCTAATGTAATACCATGAACTCTATACTTTCAAGTTTTAATAGTGCTCTAATCATGTTGGACAATGGTATCACATGTACTTTAAATCTTATTAGTATATTTGGGATTGCATGTAGACAAGGGTTCTACACTTCTGTCTGTTCAGTTATTATTTCATTTTACTATAGGTTCAGTGCCTGGGTGTAAGAGACATGAGAAAACACAACTTTTTTCCAGTAAATCATCCGTTTATTGAGGTTGAGTGTGAAGGAGTCGTGGAAAGGACAGGTCACATTGTCCACATGGAAAGTAATCCAGTGTTCCCTCATGCTATACTAACACTTCAAGTGGTATGTAACATTTATTTTGTAGAAATGTGTACAAGGGTGGATGAAGACCTTCAGATGTCACAGTCATTCTTTTAGGCTCTCATCATGTGTATGATTGTATTCAAGGTGGTATTTGGTTTTCATGTGGCTTCCCATTCCAACACTTGTGGCTCCGCTGCAGATATCTCGGCCATCATTCACTTCCTGTACACCAAATTTGGCTCCATGGGGTTGTTACAAATATCTTTAACAACAAATACTAACAACACTGAGAGATTCTCTCCTTAGTACAAAAACTAAGACTTTTATATACAACACAAGAGAACAATCTAGAATACTTAATAAGAACAGTCCAGAATATTCTGGCGGCACAAAACAGCTTGTACTACCAAAGGTGCTAATTAACCACACAAATAAATATTAATTACACAAAAAGTACTAATTACTCATTGTTGTGACTAGCTGGCCGAGCAACAACACTAATCATATATTGAAAAGTCTATTAATAACAACTGAACAACAACTGAGCCAAAGACGTAAAACAAAAGGTTAAATACACAACACTCATATGGTTTCTAACTATATTCATAACATACAAATAAGTCCAAAGTTCACTTTACTACAGTCATAAGTTCACTAGTTCAGGCAATCCTGTTTACCACACTTCTCCCCTCTCCTCCGATGACATACTACTGTCGGTGGGAAATCTTGATAAGATGTCTGCATTTGTATTAGTAGAACCCGACCTGTGTATCACTCTAAACTTGTATGGTTGTAAAGACAGGCTCTATTTTGTAAGCCTGGCATTATCTGCTTTTAATCGATTTAATCATTCAAGAGAGCGATGGTCAGTCTGGATCTCAAAAGTTCGTTCCATGAGGTAGACACGGAATGCCTCCACACCAAGTTTAATCGCTAAACACTCCTTTTCAATGGTCGAATATTTTTGCTCTCTTGGGATGCTGAAGTAAGCAATTGGGTAATCGGTTCCATCTTCATCCTTCTGGCTCAACACTGCTCCTACACCTTGATTCGAGGCATCTGTTTGTGATGTAAAGGTCTTGTCGAAATTCGGACACCGGAGCACAGGCTCTCTTGGGATCAGCTTCCGGCTGAAGTAAGCGATTGGGTGATCGGTTCCATCTTCATCCTTCAACACTGCTCCTACACCTCGATTCGAGGCATCTGTTTGTGATGTAAAGGTCTTATCGAAATTCGGGCACCGGAGCACAGGCTCATCACAAAGTAGATCCTTTACTTTGCAAAATGCTCTCTCCAAATTCTCATTCCAAGTAACTTGGCTAGGCTGGCTCTGTTTCACCATGTCTGAAAGAGGGGCTGTGACTTCAGAAAAATTCTTGATAAACCTCCGATAGTAACCCGCTAGTCCCAGGAAGGCTCGGACGTGCTTCTTTGTAGCTGGTTTGGGAAAGTCTTGTATGGCCTTGATCTTTGATCGTTCTGGCTGAACCCTTCCTCTTCCCACTCGATGCCCCAAATAGACACATTCATTTCTTCCAAACTGACACTTTGATGGTTTAGCAGTCAATCCTGCCTTCCTTAAGGAATTCAGTACCACTGTGATGTGCTTGATATGATCTTCCCAATTCTCACTGTGAATTATTATATCATCTAGGTATGCTGCTGCATATCCATGATGACCCGTTAGTACCTTGTCCATCAACCTTTGGAATGTCCCAGGTGCTCCACTAAGCCCAAACGGCATCCTTGTAAACTGATAGAGACTGAAGGGTGTCACGAATGCTGTCTTATCTCTGGCTGACTGTTTTACTGGGATCTGCCAATACCCCTTTGCCAGATCCAGTGTGGTCAAAAATTTAGCTTTACCAAGTCGATCTAGTAGGTCTTCAATTCTTGGCATTGGATATGCTTCTAGCTGGGACACAGCATTTAACTTGCGATAGTCCACACACAAACGAAGTGTCTTGTCTTTCTTCCGCACCAGGACAATAGGTGATGACCATTCACTCTGTGATTCTTCGATGATTCCAGCCTCTTAACATTTCAGACAGTTCCTTCTGCAATTCTTCTCGATAAGCATACGGTACCCGGTAGGCTGGCTGCTTAATTGGTAGAGTATCCTTCAACAAAATATCGTATTCTATCATATCTGTCCTCCCAGGATCTTCAGCAAACACATCTGCAAATTCATTCGATGTCTCATTTTGCTCACACAGTGGAGTCGCATGAGCATTCTCCCTCTCTTCCAACTGTTTGATTCTTTCCTCTTCCTTTATCTGGTGCTTCTGTTGCGTCCGTGTTATTACGGCCAAGCATTCATCTCCTTTCCGTAGAAGATAACCAAGTTCTGGCACATCAGTTCCAATCAAAACGAAAACTGGGAGTGTGGTAGAGACTGCTGCCTCGACGACCGGCTAACATCACCTACATTGATTCTGACCCTGGCCAATGGGTAGAGGACAACATCCCCATGAGCACAACGTATTGTAGTTGCCTCTTCTGTCAGATCCTCTTCGTTTACCAGATCTCGTCTCACCATAGTCCTGGAGCACCCTGTATCAAGAATAACATCATTCACTGATTTGTTATTGACCATACCTGTTGTGTAAGGACATGATTTCTGTTTTTCCAACTCTGTACAGCTGAGTGCATTTGCGGGACACTCTGATGATTTGTGACCCTTCTGGTGACAGTTATAACACACGAGGGGTCGCTTGTCCTTCCCATTCAGTAGAACCTTGTTTCCAGACTTCTTCTTGGGGCAATCCTTCATAATATGTCCCAGCTCATTGCATTCATGACATCGTTTCTTTTCAACTGTGACTGATTGCTTCTCCTGTCTGACTGTTCCCATTCTCAAATCCTTTCTTGCTTGTACAAACTGGTTAGCAAGTTCACCTGCTTCTGTTGAAGTTTTTGGTTGACGTTCTTTGATCCAGACCTTGAGCTCTGTAGGCATTGTTTTCACTAACTGTTCAATTAGGAGCGCTTCAAGAACACCATCTACAGTTGTGCGCTTCTTCAACCACTTTTTCAACAGATCATTCATCCTGATATTCAGCTCTTGGTAGGACTCCTGAGAACCTTTACGGGCTGTTCGAAACCTTTGTCTATATGATTCCTCATTTATGTCATACCTCCTCAGGACCTCTTCCTTTAGCTGGTCATAGTCGTTTGCTTGGGCTTTCTCTAATGCCGCATATACTTGCTGAGCTTGTCCCGTCAGAGCAGGAGCCAACTCAAATGACCAACGTCTCTTTGGAATCTCATGCGCGGTCATCAGCCGTTCGAACGTTGTCAGATAAGCCTCAATATCGTCATCATCGCTCAACTTTGTGATCTTAGGAGGTTTCTTTGCATCTCTTCCCGTATCACGATCGCCTTTCGTTCCTTCTTCGACTCTGCTAGAAGGTCGAGTCACTCCCTCTACCAAATGCATCAGTGCTTGCATCTGTTCCTCTCGAGCCTTTCTTTCTTCTACCAACTGTCTGTCTTTTTCACGACGCTCCCCTGCTAACTCTTCGTCATGCCTCTTTCTCTCTTCCATCATGGCCTTCACCATCTCCGTTAGATTTGTAATCTCTGTCATCCTCGTTAGTTTCCCCGAACGTAACAACATAAACTGTAGGTCTCACTGTTATCTTACAGTCGAAAAATCCCACTTCTGACACCACTTGTTATAAATATCTTTAACAACAAATACTAACAACACTGAGAGATTCTCTCCTTAGTACAAAAACTAAGACTTTTCTATACAACACAAGAGAACAATCTAGAATACTTAATAAGTACAGTCCAGAATATTCTGGCACAAAACAGCTTGTACTACCAAAGGTGCTAATTAACCACACAAATAAATATTAATTACACAAAAAGTACTAATTAGTCATAAGTTCACTAGTTCAGGCAATCCTGTTTACCACAGGGGTACTACTTTTTTGCAACTTGCTTATCGGGACTTGAAAGTTTCCAAGCATTTCGAAGGACTAAGTCAAATGCAGTGTTCTCCTTCATTTGACTGCAACTAGGGCAAACAAAACAACCTCACTACATGTTGGTACCAGCTACACCCACAATATCGGTTTTTACAACAAGAGATATGTATCAATTACCCACCAAATGTTGTCCATTTTCGTAGGCTTATCACTGAAACCAATCATACTAAGAGCACGCTCTTAAGTGCATAGGGGTCAAATGTCACGGATAGGTGACATCAGTCTTCTAAGGGTTAACATATTCTTTGTTGTAGTTTCACTCTATACTCTACATGTATATGTTCCGCACAATCTGGGAATTTGCACAGACTGGCATGCATTGTGTGTGTCTTCAATTTGTGCAATGCAATCTGCAGATTGCTCAAATTCCCAGATTGCATTGAACATATATAATTTAGTGTAAGTGCATTAAGCATCTTTTGTGACACTAATTTCATTCATTTTACCATGTTCTTTTTTTTATAACTACATGTATAATATCAATTTTCATATATAGGATTTACCAGTTGAAGACATTTATTCTCCTCCAATAAACATTCATGTGTTTGATCGAAGGTTGTTTGGCTACACTCCATTAGTTGGTAGTAAGAGTATCACATCTCTGAAAGACTATGAGAAGAAACACATTTCAGAAGGAGTGGGGGGATTGCAAAGTGAGTATTGATTGTTATGGTTGTTAACACTTGCCTTCGTACATGTAGGTACTAAGTACTGAGGGTTACTGTAATCATTGTGTGTGTGTGTGTGTGTGTGTGTGTGTGTGTGTGTGTGTGTGTGTGTGTGTGTGTTTGTCTGTCAAATTTCCTGCAAAATTATGAACAATTGTACTTCAAATGACCTATCAATAGTCTTCAAATCATAAAAAGCTGAAAAGCTTTCTCTAAATCTTTTGGTTATAAAGTTATGGCAACTGGTATAACTCATGGGTACAGGTTACTTTTTTCTGATCTTGAGAAGATATCTGCTAGCATAAGAAGAATACACAGAAACACAACTCATTATCTTTGAAGACTATTGCTGATGAAGCACTGCTTCAAATCAAATACGCAGCAGCTGCTAAAATATTCAACACTGGCTCTAAGCTTTCTGCCATACCAGTAAATTTCTAGCTCTAGTGCTGAACCTCATGCCTGTGATTCAAACCTCTTGTTTTTTTACACATGAAGGTTGCTTTCTTCTTATATGAGGACTGGAGGGTGAGTTGTAAGACACACACACATATGTATAATATAATTATGTATATAATTATACAGTATCTTCTGGGTTCGCCTACTCTGTGTTTGACCACTCAAAATTTGTGCAATAATTCCACATTTGTCTACGTATACCATATATCTATCTAATTAACCGAAATATTTTAAAATTACAAGAAATTTAGGTAAATTTTATATTAGCATTTCTATTATCGTCTGACAAACGAATGTTTCTTTGCAGCCACTCAACTATTCTAGGAGCCCTTGAAATGTATGACCATTCTAGGAGACCTTGGAATGTATGACCATTCTAGGGGCCCTTGGAATGTATGACCATTCTAGGGGCCCTTGGAATGTATGACCATTCTAGGGGCCCTTGGAATGTATGACCATTCTAGGGGCCCTTGGAATATATGACCATTCTAGGGGCTGTTCTAAAATGCGGAACGGAATGCAAAAACGGAACGGAAACGGAATGATATTTTGGGGCGTGTCGGAATGATATTTTGGGGTGTGGCATGTATTGCGGCATGACAACTCGCCACTCACTGTCTAAAAGGACGAAGACGAGCCTATGAATTAGCATGCCATTCGACGACAAATTTACACAATTTTCGTCCTAACTATACCATTGACACACTTCTACAGAAACAGGTAACAGTGAATTAGTAACAGTTATTATTAATACATATATATTTTTAATATTGATATATATTTGTTTTGATTAAAGAATAATGAACAGTTTCTTCTAATTATGATAAATGGTAGAGTAATATTTAGTCTGTGTCACATACTGTGATCAGCTATGATAAATGGTAGAGTAATATTTAGTCTGTGTCACATACTGTGATCAGCTGACTAACTTCAAATAATTTCTTGACGATGCTTTTGTTCTTAGTTGTTAAGGTGTCCATTGTTTCCGATTCTATTTGCAAAAGCTCACCAGAGAAGTAAGGATGCATACTCATTAAGCAGCTTTCACTGGCATGATAATACATGTAGTGTGGTCTTTCACCACTTACATGAACTTCTCCCTCTTTTGTATAGAAAGATTTCTCAACATGTTTCACTTCAACAAGTTGTTGGTCACGCTCAAATACACCATTACAGGAGGTGCACTTACTTATATTACCGCGACGAATTACTACAACAAATGAATTGCTGTTGTGCTGAATGTCAACACTCGAACTACTAGAGCCAGAAAATCCTGATCCCTGATATGTCATCTGGTGACCGTATCGTTGATAGTAAGTGTGTGGAGTATAGCTAGCGCTGTAGGGATACTGGTAAGAAAAACGGACTTTGCAAACTTGCTGTAGGGTATGGAAATAGAGGTAGTTGAGGTGGGGGATAAGGGGAATACGGGATCATGGAGGTGGAGTAGTAGTACACCAATTATGAAGTAGTAGAGGTGCAGGAGTACTTTTTACTTGCTCAAAACAAAGGCTGTGCCTTGATTGAACTGGAAGCCTAACACTATTCTTTTTACCAGATGCTTGATGGGGTTTTGCTCCTGGTTTTTTAGGAACCTTTGTTTTTTTAGACAATACCCACAAATTGGTAGTTTGTTTTGATTTTTGGTACCACTCTACAAGTTTGGTAAGACAACCTTCATTATCATCTACGGCCACTGTGTGTGAGCATAGAGCAAGTGATGCATTGTTCTGGCAGTCACATGTAAGCTTTCCATTTTGAAAAATTCGTACGAAATGTGGTTGTGCTGATGTATAACTTGCAACAACTTTGACATTTTCACAACCAGAGGCATCAACTATCATACCTTTTTTCGTAATAAGTTGAGATGCTTTCTTCCAAATTGAAGAAAAGATTTGAGAAGGCAGGCCACATTCTTGAGGAGAGAGTGAAATTGGTTTCATATTTTCCTGGTCATCAACACTCCAATTAGTAGCATTTATTCCATCTGTGCTTTCACGAATATTTGCGGCTGTAGATGTGGGTTTTGGCTTTTGCAGTGCAATGATGGATGCCGAATTTATCTTATTTATATGCTTCTCCCTTGCAGCACGGCTCATTTTAACCCATTCACTTGGTTGCTTCATTAGATACTTAAACTCTTTTTTTACTCGATGCGGTCCACAATCCATCGCAAAAGCTCTCTCAATATCCTTCCTTTGTTCCTCAACAAGTTCTTTCATCTTCAAACAAAATATACTGAGCTCATTTGCTTTGTAATTCACTTTTTCTTTGATTTTTGCATTTATTGATTCATTGGCATTTGTAGTGAACTCCTTGTCTCCAATACCAAGAGAATGACGAAAATTACGTAACATTTTAGTCTTCATGTCTTTCGCATGGTATCGTGAAAAACACTCATAGAATTGTGGATTCCTGGTTTCTCGAGCTTCGATTTCACGTTCTATCCAGACATCTTTTAGTGATAACAGATTTTCATTGAATTCAACATCAGAAGAAGAATCCACGAGTTCAGAAACATAATGCGTGCCTTCCTGAAAACCAAATATGTCTTTGATGAAAAGATTTGCCCATTTATGAGGAATACCAAGTTCTGATAATTTGAATGAGATGTTTCTGCGCATGTGCAAAAAGCAAAGGATATGCTTAGATTTTGAGAATGAAACTTGAAAAGCATTGGAAAGAGCAGCCTCACCATCTGTTCCAATACACTGTAAATTAGCTAAGCCAGGCTTTAACCCAATCAAAGCTGATGCAAATGTGTGATATGTCCTCATTTCTTTCCTTTGATGAGCAAACATAGGGCCTACCATTACTGGATGATGATTGTCTCCCCTGTACTCCAACATTAGGTGTCGATAAGTCGTTACTGTTACAGCAAAGTCACCAATATTAAATGTTGGATCCACCCCTAGTATGGAAAAATAACTGCTATTGGTACAGAAGCGAACCATGTCATTCAACTGTTCATTTGTTGCCAACATACAAGATGCTTCTGGTGCAGCAGATACACAACGTACGAATGGATCAGCACGAGACTCGTCTTCAATACATAACTTCATGACCTCATGAAGTGTATCCTTATTTGGTTTAGGATCTGAAAGCTTATAGCGAATGTTAGATATTTGTTTACGATTTCTAGGGACATCACCAACACTAACACAATCAAACACCCCTCCTTGCTCCTCAAATAATTCGCCATAGGCCTCTGCTGGCTTCATGTGTTGGGCTTTTATTTTCATTAAATCTTTAGTACTTTGCTTCGTTTGGTAGTAACCACTTTCGTTTCTTGATGAGTTACCATGAGGAATTGGTTTAATGTTTGGTGTACCGTCTGGTCCTTTAACTCTGTATTGTAGGTAAACTAAGTGATAGCGCTTACCATTCAATCTGTAGTGGTAATATAAATAGTTAATCATTTTCAATTGAAAATATACTTAACTGACCTGTTAACTCGTACAATTGCCGTGTAAAAGATTCATCCTGTTTATGCTTCCAGTAACTCCTTTTAAGGCAATAAACTGACTTCCTTGGCACAGACGGCTTTCCACTCATTTTCTCTACTAGTGATATGATATTATCCTTTGAGAAAAGGACATTGTAATAAGAAGAATGAACTCCAGAATTCTTCCATGAACCTAAATAAATTGTTATAGAGCACAGTATATATACTTAATATAATTTTAAGTTTTTTTGTACAACAATGTATAGGCATCATCCTTGATCAGTGGTCAATTATGTATAACAGGACCTCCTGACCTCCTTCAAAATTTCTTTTTCACTAAGCAGGTCTCACTAAGATTACTTATATAAGTATATCCTGCCGTTGCTAACCTAAATCATCCATCCTGATGTCATCAGGGTGTTGGAGAATGCTACAATCAATCACAAATGACGACGTTTCCTTACAACCGAGTGGTTGTTGGGAGCATATCATGGTGCTTGAATCTGCCACAGTCTCAAATAGTATCCGGATGATGTCTTCACCTAAAAGTGCTTTACCATCTCTGCTGAATATTAGAATTTTCTCATTGCCATCAAAAAAACTGAAGATTATACAAAAAAAAAATGATTCAGTCGATTAACAACTTAAACAAGACACTTTAATATATTTGACTAACCAAGGTTCTGCTGCTTTTCTCATCTTCTTTGGCTTACAGCTGGTATCATCCTCACTTCCGCTTTGCTCATCGAGTTTGATCTTTACATCACTCGAACTCTCGTCACTACTTGACAAAACAATAGCTGCTTCTTCATCCGAACTACCATCGCTACATATATGTAGCATATCAGCATCATCATCGCTCGACAAAACAATAATTTCTTCTTTCATAACCAGCATCGTTTGCCTAGTAATGACCACGTGTTGTTTAATCCAATACAACGTACCACGCCCCAAAATATCATTCCGTTTACGTTCCGTTTTTGCATTCCGTTCCTCGTTTTAGAACAGCCCCCATTCTAGGGGACCTTGGAATGTATGACCATTCTAGGGGCCCTTGGAATGTATGACCATTCTAGGGACCCTTGGAATGTATGACCATTTTAGGGGCCCTTGGAATGTATGTCTACTTTAGGGGACCTTGGAATGTATGACCATTCTAGGGGCCCTTGGAATGTATGACCATTCTAGGGGCCCTTGGAATGTATGACCATTCTAGGGGCCCTTGGAATGTATGACCACTTTAGGGGACCTTGGAATGTATGACCATTCTGGGGGACCTTGGAATATATGACCACTTTAGGGGACCTTGGAATGTATGACCATTCTAGGGGCCCTTGGAATGTATGACCATTCTAGGGACCCTTGGAATGTATGACCCTTCTAGGGGCCCTTGGAATGTATGTCTACTTTAGGGGACCTTGGAATGTATGACATTCTGGGGGACCTTGGAATGTATGACCACTTTAGGGGACCTTGGAATGTATGACCACTCTAGGGGACCTTGGAATGTATGACCATTCTACACGCCCTTGTCGTTATGTAAACAATATTACAGTAAACAATTGAAACTGCAATAAAACAAGCAATAATAAATAATTATTATAATTATGTAAATATACATCACTACTTTTAAATTTACATGAGTTTCTGCTTGGTGAAAAAATCAAAATTTAAAAATTTTGAGGTAATTACAAAATGTAGGTATATGGTATACATTGTTGTATATAGGCAAATGTTGAATTATTGCATAGTCCTGTCCCGACAGCGCTCGTTTTAATTGTAAAGAGAATGATGTTTTGAGAAGAACATTGTCGTTTTCTATGTAGCATGAAATTAGGTAATAGTGTAATAGGTAGATGCAAAGACTAGTAAGGCATTGAGTACAGTATCAATATGATACTTAGCATATGAAGTGATGGCATTTTAGATATACAATAATTGAATTAGGTAATAGTGTAATAGGTAGATGCAAAGACTAGTAAGGCATTGAGTACAGTATCAATATGATACTTAGCATATGAAGTGATGGCATTTTAGATATACAATAATTGAATTAGGTAATAGTGTAATAGGTAGATGCAAAGACTAGTAAGGCATTGAGTACAGTATCAATATGATCCTTAGCATATGAAGTGATGGCATTTTAGCTTTACAATGATTGAATATAACTTGATTATTGTTTGCTGTGTGAAATTCCAATATAGCAACAGGAGGTTACCTGTTGCATTAGTAAGTCATTTACAGATACATGTACTTCGGTCAGTAGGCTTGTCCAGATTATGCTAAAATAATTGCTTTTGGGTGATTCCTACCTGTTCAGTAATTTCTGCCTATTGTCCTCACATGTTTTTACCGATATTATCAAAGTCAAGTTCAAAAAACTTAGTTAGTGCATTTAGTATCACAGCATAGTCTGCCGGGGAATGTTGCTGTTGATTTTTCATAGTATTTGGTGTTTGTTAACAGTGAAAATACTTTTTCAGTGGCAGCTGAAGTCAGCTATAACAGGTGAACTGTAAGCACTGGCCAATTATTTCACTTTTGTTGCAAAATTCCAATATAATCACCTTTTATGCTAGCATAATTCCCAATGGCAGACTACACTTATTATACTCAAAATTATGCTGGCATAATATGGACAAGCCTACCAATCAGATTGCAACATTTTACTTAATTCGAGGGTTTACCATAGTTAACTATTGACTTATTATTATGTGGATAATGTATGAGTAAACGTTTACCTTTACACACATCACACATGCTAGCTGTGTGTTAGAAAGGAACCCATTGAGCAAGCAAAGCCATTTTGTTGTCATATGGAGTATTTTTTCATTTGCATACATCTGTTATTCAACAGGACTAATCAAACCAGTGATAACTCAGGATGTTTCCCAGATATTGTCTGTAAGTTGTCAAGTATTTCAAGAATGTTTATTATTGTATGATGCTGTGCTTTTATTTACATTATTAGCCCTTGTCACACTACAGCAGATAGTTATGGTAGTTTAGTTGTCTGTTTGTGTGATACTTTGTCTGTCCATTCGTGAAAAAAAATAGAGATTTCACTCTAAAGCAGTTTCTGATCTTACTTGAATTTACGTTTAGTCTAGCAAAAATTTCTGCTATAGATTGTTATTTTGCCTATACCGTATTGGTAACTCAATCAGAACTCAAGGTTTTTAGTTTTGTATGTGACTTTTTGGTAACCTGTACATAATTCGAGATCCAGTCATAGAATGCAAAATCATGAAACGATCAATTAGTATTGAATCTATAGTGAGGGAGTATCATGCTTGTCATGATTTACGGATGCAACAGTGGACAAGAGATTGTACCGTTGTGATGTGATAGTTTGCCATATTCCTTAGCCAATAGTGCACTTTTCTATAGTGCACTTTTCTATAGTGCACTTTTCTATAGCATAGTGAGTCTATCTAAAGTGATGATGATGATACTGATACTAACTCTAATAGTAATTAAAGTTGAATTGCATTATTTTCTGTGAAACAGAAATCTTATAGGATGAAAATTAACAGAAGATAATAATACAGGAGTGGGCAAAGGATATGTTGCAATTAAGAATGAAACCCTGGTCATGCCTCTGTACTATATGTCTATAAATAGCTGAAATAGTGACTTCTGATATGATTACACTTCTTATGACCAATGTAATTCTCTGCTGTAAGCATGGTATTAAAGAGTATGTGCAGTGAATCACTACAGGTACTCCATACCATACTACATTGGTGAGAGGTCTGCACAGCACAATGTCATTATACATGCAACTATTATTTTCATAATGCAGAATAATTCCCAAAAACTGTTTGTTTAATACAGACTGATACAGACCACACATATGATTGGTGGAGTAAATACTATGCTAGTGTAGAGGGTGAGAAGAACAAAGTACAGGAAGGTTATTTGGAAAACTCAAATGATAAATTGATAGTGAGTACAATATAGATGTTAAGTGAAATAATGTTACTTAGTTTAGGTTTTTTAAAACTTGCACATTAATTGTAGTTGGCAAGATATGCAAATGGAAAATTATAATTATTACAGTACCATGTATATTATATTTATGCCGTGGTGTGTAGGTGATTGTCACAGTAGCTTATGATTTGATGTAGTTTATGTCCATATACCATTTCAAGTATTTGGAATTAGTCGTGTCCCCAGCCGTCCATGCGCTTAATGAATGATAGGGCATTTGTCAAATGCCCTATCATTCATTAAGCGCATGGACAGCTGGGAACCCATGACCCATCTGTACAATAACAGGAAAGTTGTCGGAGTACCAAATGCCATTTGGTACTCCGACAACATTCCTGTTATTGTTCAGATTTTTGGCCCTCAAATCAAATCGCTTATACTCATGACATCACGGATTCCGTGCATGTAAAAAATTAATAATTTATTATTCTTGAAATTAATAAGAATTGGCAAACCCAAGACTTCGCTCTATTTTCCCATGGGTATCATATCTGAGATACAGATAAAAAATTAAGAAGTACATGTACAGGAATTAATGCGTTGCTTAAAGCACTAATGAAGTTACAAAATTCAATAGTCATGTTATAAAGTGTGCTTATGTTTGCTGTAGATAATCTAAGTGCTTGCTTTTAGTCTGTCTGGTCCCATTCACCACTTGTAAAGACTTCCCTTTGCCACTTGGTATAAATCAGATATGAGGTAGGCCGGTGGTCTTGGGCTATCCCCTTGACCAAACTTTACATGGACAATATAACCATTAACTTTTATGTGACAAAAACATATATGTTATACAATTCCAACCTGTGGGAGGGAAAGAAATCGTAGGGATGGCTCTATGGGTCATAATAATGTACTGTCCATTAACCTACTTCTAGCATGGAAATGAGTACATTATTATGGTCTATAGAGCCATCCCTATGATTTCTTTCTCACAGGTTCGAATTATATAACATATATGTACACATTGTATAAAGAACTATGTCATTATTGGGGTTGGTCAGTTAACGGGCATGGTGCATATATAAAAGAATGTGTAGACTAGCAGGAAGAATGTAAAACTGCAGGTAATACTAATAGCTGTTGTATGTTACAGCAGAGGAACATAATAAAGATGATGCAAGAGTCTTCAGTAAGTAAGTACAGTATAATAAGTCGTTGAGTTTTAGATATGAGGGCCGAAAGGAGTCTTCACCAATGATTAAGATTGTAACCTTGAACAATTGCCCCAACAGCTCTGTACTTTAATTGCTAGTTGTTATACATCTATGTACACATCTAGTTTCGTATTTCAGTCTTAGAGATGCAGACAACTTATATGGCAATGATTTTGTTTTAAATATAGCTATATTTATGAGAGAAAACTGTTGGTTAATGGTACATCATGTTTATCATGGTAATTGCCATGCACCCTGGTATATATATATATATATATATATATATATATATATATATATATATATGTAATATATATACCATGGCTTCTAGGGATATATGGCGAATATAAGACCCGAGCACTGAGATATTGGCCCGAGGCGAAGCCGAGGGCCAATATCGAGGTGCGAGTACAGTATGGTACATATAATATATTCTATAGCTAACAGAAACATCAAAGAAGAACAGGACAATGGACACGAGTAACAGGCTAACACACCTTACACTTTCGGCGATATGGGGCAATAAAACGGATAGTTCCTGGAAGAAACGCCCATCTATTGGTTCCTTTTTTTCTTTTTTTAAGAGACAAAGAGATTGTGTGTTTACTTGTCAAACACGCTTCATAGCCTTCATTCTCTGTTGACTTTCGGTGACTGCGCATGTGCAAAACTGATGACGTCATACCAGAGATGATATATGGCATATATCCCTGCTGTACTCGTGAACGAACTTTGATGTGGTTGTATAACTTCTCTGTGGTTGTATAACTGCCCTGTGGTCGGTGATATACGTCATATATACGCCCTGTCGGCTCTTTGATGTTTTTGTTAACTATGGTATATATATATATATATATGTATATATGTTATGACACCCCCTGTTAGTGCTATATTCGATTTATAAGCACCGAGAGCGAGGTGATTATAAATCGGATATTGCACGGAGCGGGGGTGTTATAACGTATTTATATCACATGTTGGAGCCAAACTCTGGGCTTTTGTACGCATGCTCTAATTTATTCCCTACACGCTTCACACTTCACAGTCCAGTAGTGAGTAGTCTGCGCTGATATGGAAGAGCTTAGTGAAGGTATTGAGAATATAGACCCAAATGCTGTAGAGAAGAGAAGGTTGTCTTTATCGTTGAAGAAAAAATGAGGCAGTCATTTTGGGACTACTTCCAAAGAACAACTCCAATCCATGTCTTCGTATACGATGCCAAAAAATTGGTGCTATCTTGGTGAGACTCATAGAGACTACTGGGGACTCAAGAGACTCACGAGACTCATAGAGACTAATTAACTAATTAATTAAACCACAGAAATGTCATTATATTTGGTGCCTGCAGCACCAAGACAGAGCCAAAAAATTCGGCTGTCAGCAGTAGGTGGGCTATCAAAAACCTAAGTGACCGGTGGGAAGAGGGATCAAGTGTAAAGAACGGCACTGAAGTGGGAGTGACCACAATGTTACATAACCACAAACACATTACGGCCATGTTAATTATTCTATGATCTACCACGTGTTTTAATTGTTAAGGATCTTTTGTGAGTTAGTGTGATTATAGTGAAAGATATAATTGCTTGTAAATATATTGTAAATATATACTTACTTTACTGGCATAATGAAATTAATAACTTAGCTATCTTACATGTACATAATAATTATGATCATACTCAGTATGAATTAAATTGTCACCGGTTTTTGGTTCTTGGTTTACACAGGATACTGGTGTGCTATGTCTCCCATTATGCTGTTCAAAGTTTGGAGACATGACATTCCCTCCACATAAACTCATCTAAGTAAGATGGAATTTGTTCCTCATGGCAGCCCTTCATTCTTTTTGACTTTATCTTTACTCTGTTCCAATAGCTTTCCACATTTTGTGTGTGGACACCAGTAGTAGAATCGACAAAATGAAGAGAATGATTTATTATTTGGTGTTGATGAACATTACCTAATTGTTGGACTCCATTATATGCTGTCCACTGATCTGAATGTATGATCGTCCCTGGTTGAACGTGAGCTTGAATAATGGGAAGAAGAGTTGCTGCATCTCTTGATGGTACCACTTGCATGAAGCCTAAAGCAGGTTCATGTGAGACATCAGTCATCCCAAACACCCAAACCTGTGAGCTGGGAGGTCTTCCACGGTGATGCTGCATTGATAGAAATAATAAATTTCATAATTATTGTACCCCCTATTTTTACCTTTGATTTGTGACGAAATAAAGATTCGTCAATTTGAACTACAATGCCTGCCCCTCCTAGTTGCATTGGCTGTTGTACTAATTTTGCAGAGCAAATCTTTCATAACCATTGATAAACATCAATTGCTGTGTGTTTTGTGACTTCTGCCTCTTCAGCTGCATCTGTTACTGGGTATTGTCTTACCCAATAATGCAGTAGTATCATCCACTTTTGAAGTGTGAGACAGGACTTTGTAAAAAAGCTGCCTTCTCTAATACTTGGTCTCCCTTTGCACTGGGGACACCACCAACTAACCCCATCACTAACATCATTTCTACATCTCTCTTCCATCACTACATTACATCTGAAGAGTATTTTTAATTAACATTATGCACAACATATTTTAGGGTTTTTCATTAGTCTCACTTTGCACAGTTCATGCTTCTAGCTAACAATCGAAAATGATTAATAATTTTTTCAGTTCCACCAAATATCACTAGTCCCGTTTACATCATTGACATCTTGAACAACTTTATAAAACTCCCGCTTGAAATTTGCTCTGGAGCATGCATGTCTTAAGTACCTACTTGAAAAGATCATTCTTGAAGCAAGAAGCAAAAGAAAGCTCTAAAAGAATACTCCAAAACAATTCCACGTGGATGGGGGTGGCATACGCGGCGTAATGGGGGTGTTCTTCGCGGGTGCCGTTCTTTACACTTGATCCGGGAAGAGCACAATGACAAAAATCCAAACAACCTGTGTCCCAAAGAGTTGTTGTCACCGAATTGTTCAAAAGAAGTGTTGAACGAGTGGCTATGTGTCTACATTAGCAAAACAAGGAATCAAAACCACAAGTCTGCTATCTAATATAGCAGACCTCTTGCCCATGTACTTTTTAAAAAGAGTTAGTGATTATACAAAAAAGAAAACAAATATGATTAAACAAAGTACTTAGTTGACATGATTAAATTTTCCCAGCAGCTACATTACAACAATTAAAGGAAATATTAAAAACACATCCTTTCGTTTCTCCATAGTTGTTTACAGCTCCCTTGACCTTTTCTTCAATCTCTTCCTACTTCTCTACAGTAGTTTCTTTTTCTGTGATCATTAACTATGAGCAACTTATAACTGCTGACACTTGCTGCTGCTGACGATCAGTTGTTCTTGAGTAAGGTTTCAGACCATCCAATGAAGGCAGCATCAATCATGCGTGTAGTCGCAAGCTATGGTTTGATTTCCCATCTGTAGAAATTCCTGCTTCTCTAAGCGTATTCTTCAGCATGCCCTTAAGTATCAGAGAGTACGGTAGTACTCTCTATGTAAGGATGGCACAGAAAAACAATGGCCGCCCATACATTTCAGTTGCAAGTGATGAGCTGAAATCTCTGGTAATATATACAGATAAGTTTTATTACACACACACCTATTCATACCTAGTGTTTGTATGACTACCAGCACCATCTAGATGGCGCAAAGATTGTTGTTAAGGTAGAGAACCGATGAGTAGCAAATATTCACACCATTCAGAAAAAAAAACAATAAAAACAACAAGTGTATATAGAGAAAAAAACATCCCTATGATTGCTTTACAAATTTAAGTGAAGATAAAAGTATCCTTATGACTGCTTTGTGGTGTCCAGCATTCAGTAATCATGGCTGACTTTATCAAGCATGAAAGACAACAGCTTATTATAGTTATTATTTTGATTATCTACTCTCCTGACCTTTCAAAGGAACTTGTAGAACTTTAGGAATATATTTCAGGCAGAATAGCTAGCTATTTGTTCCAGTTTCTATGTAAGCTCAACAGCTTTCTTTCTGCTGTTTGTAGAGCTTGATCGCGCATTCTTTTACGTGCCACACCCATTAATTGACTGAGCCCCAGGAATGATGTAACTTCCTTAACTACGTATACAATGCATACTCGCGTAGGTGACACAAACATATATATATATATATATATATATATATATAAACATACATCGAACCCGTGGGAAAGTAATCATAGGGATGGCCCTACGGGCCATAATAATAATAAAAAACATTTTCAATAAAAGTGAAAGATGTAGGGATGTCAAAACCCAAAAAGCATGCAAACAAGGTTGGGAAGGACCCAAAATTAAACAAACCACTTCCATATAACCCTACATAAGTACTTACACCGCTATGAAACAAAATACAAAGAGCTGTACTTATGTAGGGTTATATGGAAGTGGTTTGTTTAATTTTGGGTCCTATGTTAGCTTCCCAACCTTGTTTGCATGCTTTTTGGGTTTTGACATCCCTACATCTTCTTTCACTTTTATTGAAAATGTTTTTTATTATTCTTTATTATGACCAATGGCTCTAGCATAGAACCACGGTTTATCTTCTTCGCATCTTTCAAGCGGCCTTAGGTAGAAAACATTAGCAACCGATGAATCCACTGAAAATTCCAGACGTTTGGCTAGGTATAGATCGAGTAATGCAACAAAACAACTTTCACCAAGCTTCGGATTTGCAAAATGGCGAACCACTTTATTTGGTTGACGGTTCTTGATCTGTTTTAGCCCTCCATGATTATTTTTACTTCCGTGCTCTGTGTATTCATAGCAAATGGTTTCTTGGCCAAGATTATCAGGAGCTGAAAGTACTAGTCGCTTGAACTGGGAAACTTTCAGGGCACGATGCTCATCTCCTCCTCGTAAGCAGAGATTTAATCCACAGTAATAAAAAATGGAGTAAAGCAGTTACTTTGGGTTTTGAACTCCCATAACACCCCTAACTTATAGCAAATCTTCTTCCTCAGCACTAACAATTTCGCTCTGATGTGTGTTGGCCCCAATGCCTTCACCATGAAGCTGTCTAAAATAAGAGTCCATCACATTTTTTAGTGGAAGGAGATTAGCATCAAAAATATTGAAGGCATTAGTTTTATTCTCATGCATATATCAAAGTAACCCAGATAGTAGAGTAAACAACGACTTAGGAGGGTATTCTTCCCCGTTCTCTTTCCTTGTTTCCATTACATACTTACAAAGGCAAGAACATAGCAACTTTGGATCTTCTGTTAGTAATATATCTTCAGCATAACGATCGGTGTCATCATTGCCAATTGAAAGACTAGCCAGCCACGACTTTAAGTTATTCAAAGCACATTTGTTACAACGAAGAGTATTATTAGGAAACGAACCCTTTCTTTGCTGATAATACTTCCTCATCTGAAACTTTCTTCAAACGATTTCTTTTTAAAGACAATGATAATCTTGGTTTCTTCGCAGGTGGAACATTCTCCTTATCCTCCATGCTATCATGTGCTCTATAGTATGTACTAATGTGCATGCTCAGATAAATAAAATGGCGTCCACCAATACGATATATTGTTTATAGTATGGTAGGCAAGTGCTCTATAGATATTAGCAGACATTTGGCGTCGGTTTCGGGTGTTCGTGGTTGCATATCAGCCCTCAGCTTCGCCTCGGGCTTATATGCATCCAGAAACACCCTCAACCTCAACCTCAGGTCTGCTAACTTGCATAAACCCCTGCCTACCATACTATAAATCTTACATACATGTATGTATATAGATATCTATATATATATATATATATATATATATATATATATATGTCATGATGAAGCCACACTTCAAAGTGCTATATACGTATAACTGATATGTTGCACTGGGTGCACATATATCCCTTTGATGTTTCATATGTGCACTGTGGTTTGTTAACACCTTTTTAATGAGCCGCAGCTGTAGTTCAACATTACAGTATATTAAACTCCAGTAAATAAGTGATAATACCAAACAGAAAGATTAAATGACAAGATCAAATAATTGCAAATCAAAGCAGAGAATTAACAATCATAGTTCTTTTCATCACATTGTTCACTTGAATAGTTTGGCAGATAGGTAGAGTGTACATTATAATCAACAGCCATGTGTTCAACAGCGCAGCACTGCACTTTGGAGAAATAACTTCCTTGGGACAAGTTTCTTCTGGATTCCGAGCATTACAATCTTGATATCAGTCTGTGAAATTCTTCATTTCCCAACGTGTGCTGACATCAGTGTTTCGGGGAACTTGAGGCTTTGACAACTTAGCAAGATCATTGTCAGAAGCTGCCTGGAAACGATGTTTGCCTTTTAACGACAGCGACAGCCTTCGTTTTTTTTTACTGCATGACTGTCTTTCGATGGTGAAACATTCTCCTTTTCCATATCTTAACTGGTGCATGTTATGACTGCGCACGCGTGAGCATATGCAATTTTTAAAGACACGTGTGACTTCACTAGGTACATATATTAGTTATGTCACGCTACTCGTGCAATATCACATTTATAAACACCTCGCCCTCGTGCCTGGTGCTTATAAATGTGATATAGCATTCGTAGCGTGACAGAACATATACATATATTATATATATATAATATAATGTATATATATCAGAGAGTACGGTAGTACTCTCTATGTAGGGATGGCTTGGAAAAAAAATGGCCGTCCATGCATTTCAATTGCAAGTGGTAAGCTGAAATCTCTGTTAATATATACAGATAAGTTAAAATATACATAAAGCTTATAATACTGAGTAATTTTATGACTAACAAGTGTATATAGAGAAAAAAACATCCCTATATTTGCTTTGTGATGACTATGTATTAAGCATTGCTGATGGCACTAGTGTCTCTACCTTTCTGTGTACTCCTGGGGCCTGAAGACGTAAGTGTAAGCCTAATTGCAGTCTAAATACACAGATGTCTGATGAACTGACTGAGGTACTCCTTCAAGGTTCTAAATGATGACTTCCTCGTGTCTGAAACTCAACAACTTATCATACTTACTTGTTAAAGATTCTTGCATAATATCTATACTGTTTCTCTGCTATATACAACAGTTATTAGCAGTTTTACATCCTTTCTGAATCTTCCTGGCTGGTCTGTAGCTCAAACGCGCGTTCTTTTACGCGCCACGCCCATTAATTGACCGAGCCCCCCGGGAATGACGCAACTTCCTTAACTACGTATACAACGCATAGTCGCGCGAGTGACACAAGAATATATATATATATATATATATATATACATTAAACCCCGTGGAAAGCAATTATAGGGATGGCCCTACGGGCCATAAAAATACCTTTTAGATGTCCAGAGAACTTCGTTAATGTAGAGATCTGGCGAGTAGCATAACTGGCAAAATCTTCATATTATTCACTATTATTATTCACTACCATTATTCACTATTATTCCTCTTTTTCATAAAAATAGATTTTTACGTTTCTGGAGCTATTAAAGTAGTTGTAGCACAAATACAAATATATTTAAATTCAGGGGAACAAACTTCGTACTGTTCTGTTTCTTGACCTAGACAACGAATATTTTCAGCCACTACAGCAACCTACTTACGATAGGACGCCATTTGTAATAAACCACACCCTTTAAAACACACCCATTTATTTTAAGAGAATTATTATGGAGATGGTGTACTACAAAGCAGATAAGTTGTATAAAGTATTATACATATCATCACTTCCAATAGCAAAATTTGTAAACCCAGATGATACTGAACTGTCCATGTGCAAATCATTCAGTAGTATAACTGAATGTGCTTCTATACTGCATATCATCACTTCCATAAATAGCAAAATGTGTAAACCCAAATGATACTTAACTGTCCATGTACAAATCATTAGTATAAGGGAATGTGCTTCTGTACTGAATGTGCTTCTGCACTGCATATCATCACTTCCACAGATAGCAATATTTGTAAACCCAGGTGATACTGAAACTGTCCATGTACAAATCATTAGTATAACTGAATGTGTTAGTTGATCACTCTCAGATAAGAAGTTTCATCACAATTGTGGCATTAATTCATTGTATATGGAAATAATAAAAAACATTTAAAAAACTGAAAGAGGAGGTAGTGATATATATTATTTACTGAGTCATTTAAAAATAGAATCGAAACAAGAATAATATAGAAACATGTTCAAAAATGAAAGAGGATGTAGGAATTGTAATAATAATATAATATTGCAGTAAATTTTGAGTACTGTCTCCTTCTGGACACCGTTCCTGCAGAAAATATCAGTACTGTAAATGAAACAGAATAGTTATTACATTTTTGATCAAAAATTTACCTGAATTCTTTAAAAATATAATCGTTCCTGCAGAAAATATCAGTACTGCAATTGAAACAGAATAGTCATCACGTATTTGATCAAAAATTCTTTTAAAATAGAATCGAAACAAGAATAATAAAAAACATTTTAAAAAATGAAAGAGTATGTAAGGGATATATATCAAAACCGAAAAAGCACAGGAACAAGATGGCTTTGGCAACAAAATGAAATACTACTTCCGCATAACAACCCTACATAAATATAAACAACTTAATTAAGTAAAGGCAAAACACAAAGAAGTGATACTTATGTACGGTTGTTATGTGGAAGTGGTATTTCATTTTGTTGCCAAAGCCATCTTGTTTCTGTGCTTTTTCAGTTTTGATATATATCCCTACATACTCTTTCATTTTTTTAAATGTTTTTTTATTATTCTATATATATATATATATATACATATTTTAATATTTTTTTTGGGCTCGCCGCACCTACGCGTGGGCGAGTCTTTAGCACTTTGGTTGTCATTTTGTCATTTATTCATTCATTCATTCATTCATTCTGTCTGTCCCCATTTTTTAAATTTAATCGTCGATTTAAAGACTTCATAGAGTAGAGAAAGAAGTTTATCGAAATCGTATTGAAAAGAGATTTGCCACAGGCATTGATTTAGCAAGTTACAGACTCATACATTCTATCTCTGTAAGCTCTCCAGTTTCTGCCATTTACTTGCAATAACCCACACCCTCAGCCACACCCAATGTGATCACGTGAGATCAAATGTGGAGGTCAGTTTAGAGCAATACCTTCCTTTCTGCTATTATTGAACTTTTGTTTGTCTTTCAAATTACATATATTTGAACTGTAAGTTCAATGTTTTTGCTCATTGTAGTTGTAACAATGTACAATTCATTATAAGATAATTATCTTTAGTAACTGACAGTTGTGGCATAGATATTTTGGTAATGAATGAGGTAATGAATATTTGTTGGAAGAGTATAATATGTAATTTGACTGTAAGTAATAAGCTTATAGTTATTATTGTGCAAAGCAGTATAGCTGATGGAAAATCATTCTTAGTCATCTTCCATGTGTTTTTATATTTATCAGAAATCAGTTTAGTCACAAAAAACTTTCTCAACCAACTTTCAACTTTATATAAACAACAAATTCAAATTTAAGCTTTGTTATCTTCTCTCTTGCATCTCATTTATTTAATTGTTGCAATTGCAACCTATCCTTAAGCTACAGCAGCGAGGCCACGCACCAAAGGTGCTTCATTTTTTAAAGTACTATGCGTGGGTGTGATCAAAGGCACTGACAGTGCCCATATTGAGCACAGGTGCTGTATGAAAATTCATACAGCACCGTAGCGTGAATACACTTAGGGGCATATCAGTTGACATAAAATGTGATTGTGTGGTTATCAGATGACAATGAAAGTTGTAAAATTGTGGTCAGAGTGTATTCTATAGGTTTTTATCAGTCTATTTTTTTTATGGCTTGCTAATAAATGATTAAATGACAGAAAAATGAATATATAACAACGTCAACCTGAATTACTTGTTGTCAATAATGTTTATTGTACAGTTGTTTAACTATGCTCCAGGAAATCTTTGAGGTGTTATTTCAGGATTTTTATCAGCATCATGACTCCCCATTTCATGCTTTTTTTTATGCTTCAGTAATTACTTTTTCAGAAATGCCACTTGTGAACATCCGAGAAATGCATGTGGCACGTGGACAATGATTTGTATAACGAACATCAACACCTGTAGCTATTGAAAGGTCTGATAAGAAGGTCTTCAAAGTGTTCACACCAACTCGTTGATTTTTGTACCATACTTGCTTCTGACTCGTATCTAATTTATCTAAGGGTTGGAGGTAAAACCCGACTGGATCCTTTGGTAGATGATTAAGATATACATCCAGGAGCTTCACAAGATAATGGGGGGGGGAATCAACGATGGCATATACTCTTGCAGATTTACTCTTACAATTAATGTCCTTGAATCTGTGTTGATTATTTTTTGATATCAGTTCATGATACGTATAGTACACTTCTTCATTATAACAAGACACATCTGATGGATAGCGAACTGTGCTGGTACCAAGTTATGATGCTCCTGTACTCCTCTTAAACAAAAGTGCATTCCAACATAGAAAAAACAGTGAGACGCAGGACACGAGGTGAGCTTTCACCAAGTAAGTCTTGTTTCCAAAATGCATTGTCATGTTCAGGAGAGATGACCATTGCACTCTTTCGAACAACTCCTATGCCATCTTTGTGTAGTTCACTGCATACGGAATCAAGAGTCATCATTAGAATGTAATGTCCTTTTTGTCCAGCGTGCATTGTTAGCCCTCAGAATTCGATTAAAAGCACTAAGGAGAGAACGTATTGTGCAAGCTGGGTACCTGTCTCCATCTGCACGTCTAGCCTCCAAAACAAAGTACCTCATAAACTTGCAAACTTTCTCGGCATCATGAGACTGTAAAAGGTCCAATGGTACTTCGTCGTCATGAGAATAGGCACGTTTGTTTCTTTCTAGTGCCCATTTCATGAACGTAGTTTCTGCCCACCTATTGTTCTGCATGGTATTGCTAGGAATAACACCTTCAGCTGCCTTCAGAAAATCTTCTTCTGATGTTGGCTGTGCAAACCGATTGTTGCTGTCCTGAAAAGGTAACTTTCTACGGGATCGCAGCAACAATGACGGTCGCCATTTCTTATTTTGTGGTTCCATAGTTTAAGAAAACCAAAGTAACACAGGAGGTGAAACTGTGAACTGCTTTCGTCTGTCGAAGTTTAAAAGAAAAGTGTTGCCAGATGGGTGGAGTGAAATTATGCTAGGGAATGTGCATGTTGGGGCTAAAATTATACCAAAAAAATTTGCTATTATGCCTGTGGTTGAAAAGAAAAAAAAAAGCACAAAAACAATGATAACTAGTCTTCATTTCTGTCAATCATCTGTTTCAAGCTCAACATCATTTAGTTGTCCGTAGATTGTTGATGAATCCATGGATTTGATCATCTGATCATCTGGATTGAACTGTCTAAAATATGGTATGCCGTCTTTCGTAGTTAAGAGACTGCTAACTGTTTGTGTGTGTAGCTTACTCCGGGTTTTAGACTTAATTAAGTTTATCTGAGAAAGTATCAGCATTCGAATGAGGAAGAACTAGCAATCCAATCATAAATGCAGAATGGTTAGGGAACTGTTGTTGTTCAGTTCCATCAGTTAAGGCTCCAACTTTAGCCCAGAATTCATCTATCGCCATTCCATTAAATCAAATTTTTAATTCCTAAAGGTATGCTAAACTTTTGTGCATTATGCTTAGCCTATATTAGTGCTAAAAAAGTCTTAATGCAACAACTATGCTGAGGACTGTTCAAATATGCCAAATCTAGCATATATTATGCTAATCTGGCAACACTGAAAGAAAACCAAAGAAACACAGGAGATAAAACCGCTTTCGTCTGTCATGTGCCTTTGATTACATCACTATAAATCGTTACAGCACCCACTTACTCTCGTGCATTACGGAAATTACAGCACTCGAGGTGTGGTCGAGACAAGCCATACAGCACTTGCTTCGCTCGTGCTGTATGGCTTGTCTCAACCACACCTCTCATGCTGTAATTCCTGTAATGGACTGGAAGGGGTGCTTTAACTATTACATATATATATATTTATATCCTGATGAAGCCACACATCACAGTAATTTCTTGAATTATATCAGTGCTATATTTCCCTTTGATGTTTGATATAGACCTGATTGTGATTTCACACCTCACTTATATTGGAACACTTGCATTAACAAGAGAATTATTTAAATGAATATCAAATGCTTAATCATGCAACACTTGATAAGAGAACAAAAAGTAAATAAAACAAAATAATGGAACACTTGATAAGAGATAAATGGGAAATTTGAAGTACACATGTAGTTCAATCTTGCTCATGTGAGTCTTTTTGGGGAGGCAACGGACCATGAACTGGTGGCATTGGATAGTAGCTGTAATAATCAAAAGGCTGTGCTGGTGGAGGAAAACCTTAGGGAACCATTGGACAGAAACATGGTTGAGTGGGTGAACTATAAACATTCACGGTACAATTATCGTACTGAATTCCAGATAGCATCGCACGAGAACTACGGCTTGAGTTACAGGAATCGGGACCTTTTGTGTCTTCATAGAAATCTTTCTCACCACTGAGAATTTAGAAACAGCCAATTCCTGTTGTTCTGTGACTCGTTCATACATGTACATGCGTAGAGCTTCCAAGGAACGACGACTGGTTCTCTGTTGAATTACTTTTTCTGGTACTCCTGCTTCAAATAATCTTGTTGCACCGCTCACTCGTAAGCTATGATTTGTCTTCCTACTACTCAATCCAGCTTCAGAGCACAAGTCAGGAACCATTCTTGACAGAAGATTTCTTCCCACTGGGATGTTGTAATACCATGGGCTGGTTTCATCTAAAGTCTCCTTGGCCTTTGACGATTGAGAAGGATCCTTTACCCATCAGTGAACAGAGCCAACCTCGACCAGCGATTACCAAAAGGACCATGTGAACACTCAACGTAATGTGCATGTTCAATACACACATGTAACGTCATCATGAAATAAATTGGTTATAACACGTGCACTCCGGTTATATCAGATAATTCAGATTTATAAAACCTGTTTTAGTAGTATAGATATTGGTATTGAGATGCAAACCTGTTTATATTAAGTAATGAATCATCTGATTCCAATGATTTGTTAGTTAACTCTACTTAACTACCAAAAGTAAATGCTGAGAGAGTTAAGTCTGTGCATTCATTAATATCTGTGTAACTACATATTAATTATCTTGTATATAATTATTATAACTGTTATTCTGCTTATTGTATTTATCTCTTAAATCTTAGAAATACACATTTGTTGTTAAATTAACACGCCACTATAATATTATATCTTTAATTTACTTCACAGGTTTATTCACAGGAGTTGGAGGAAGTTTTCAATGGATTTTCAGACGTAGTTAAAACATTCTCTTTGTTCAAAGGTAAAGGTGAACAAGAGAGTTATAGTTCATCAGCTGTGGGATACTTCAAGGTAATTAGATTATTAGTTGTTGTTACCTACTTGCTAAAATTTAAACATTTAAAGACAACAGTAGGTTTGAATCATTGGATGATAAATGACAAAATTCTGCCCGCTATGAAAAGTGTCAACTCACTAATTTATTGTTTGTGTAGATAATTTAATATTTGCTGTAATAGCAACTCCCCACACTCAGTATATTCATCTTTGATAAATTGATATAACACAATAGTACATGAGAGTGATTACTTAATTTATTACTTAACTATTCATTCATGGGTATAACAACTTTGGAGGAGTATGTGACCACCAAGTTGAGTTGTTCACTAGATTAAACACGTTTACAATTTTATTAGGAGTAGCAGTGACCCAACTCATAATACAATGACTGATTTTAATTAACTTGTTTCATGATTTGTATAGTTAAATGTTGTGATTAAGAACTTTTTTTTCATCTTCAGGGAGCACTAACAGTATGTGAAGTAACAGATGAATCTATTCATGAACTACCAGAGATATATCCACAGGAAGTTATTGTCAGAGTTTACATTGTAAAGGTGACTATTATTCAGGTGTAAAAATACACTAATTATTAGCTATAAACTAGACTCTATAACTTCACAAGGTTGGTTTGTTTCTGCCTCCTTACTATTTTGAATATGTGTAGCTAATGAACAGTACCATACTATCGATAATCATTAGCATTGTAAGTACTTTAAAAGTTAATGCTGTGAGCTGTGCATTTTGCTATTACCATAATTACAAAGTCTTTAGCATACCAAACTCAAACTTCATTATGTATAACATTTGCTGTAATGTATTGTGAATCCTGATTATTTGATGTTTCATACTTTACACATGATAAAATCAAGTTAGATTGTAAGCCAGTATTCTACTTAACCATTCTATTGGCAGCATCAAAGGTATTACATTTTGTTGTACAAATACTGATTGTAAATGGAGCAGTAGAGTGACTGCCTTGATATTTGCCATGTTTTGATACTCTTTCATTGAAATTATGAAGTTATGAAATTATGATTTGTTGACATAGTATTGATCTGCGATATCATATAGTGTGAAGAATGATTCAAAATAAGTGTTCAGTAATTTTTTGTCCCTTACATGCATATGTCTGCTGCATTGATCAAACTGGAACACATAGTTGATCAGTAGCCAGTAGTTTACTTTCATTGAAGTAATTTTGTAGATAAGGGGCAATAAATTAAAATTTGATGGAATACAAATTCTCAATATTGCAGAATTTCCTATGTTGCCACTACTATTATATTAGCTTACTGATATTATAAATCATATTACTTTCAAATTTTAGGGAATTGATCTCCAAGCCCGTGATATAGGAGGATCAGTAAGGAGTAGATGGATGGATGGATTTATATACTACATAAATGATTATTAATTTAGCTTCTGCGAAAATTTGAGATAATTAGTTTTTTGTAATGCATGTGAGAATAAAACCTTAGTTTGACTTAAATATATAACTTACAGTACATCAAAGAGTTTGAGCTACTATTCTGTAAGGAAGGGCTGGTATAGCATTCTGTAAAAATTAAAATTAAGCGAGCAGTGGCCTTAACATTTTCAGTCTGATTGATTGACACATGGGTAGTTCTAAGACTTGTACATTACTAAGAATAACAGGCTATCTCTATATCAGAGCCACAATGACATGTTGCTAATCTAATGACACTTCACATTCACTTGATTCTTTTAATGTTGCAAATGACTATGTTGCTTTTGAGAACAAATGCTTGCAATGTTTGGTAAATTTAATTAATTAATGTCAATAGAATCAAGCCATGCCCCCTCATGAATGTTAATTAGCTGTGCTGGTGTGCTATACTGCGTATTTTATTGTTGCTCTGGACCTTTGTATGCATACAACATAACTATATATGTTCCTTGCACAAACTGAAGATCCACAGAAATCTGCAGATTGCTGCACAATACTAATTGCGCAATTTGCAATACAAACTGTTGAACCACAAGCAACCACAAATTCCTCAGAAGATAGCCTTTAAATGAATACTACACTGTCCATAAATAGCACATACCATACTCATTATTAAAAACTCGAATGACAACTAAACCCAAAGAGTTTTTCACAAAAAGTGTGAATCCAGTATCTGGCACATAGCCATTTTTTCTTCTTGTCCTTTGGTGCTCGACAATGGCAATAAACTAGGATGGTAAACCATTTCAAAACAAGTGTAGTTTCTGTTGTTGAAGTGCAGGAAAAATGGTGAGCTGTCTTTTAAGAAAACACTGTGAATTAATTGTTTTAAAAGAAGAAACTATTTACTTGTTCAACATGTTACAAATGACTTGTTTATTTTGCTTTTCTCTTCATCGTTTGTTTTTAATAACTCCTTTTTAATCAATAATTCTAAAATAATTATATTATATATCAGTTTTTGTTTTGTTGTACTCATTTCTTCTTTGTTGTTAGTCCATTTAATACAACGAGGGAAGGATTGTGGTTGTTGTAATAATACTTGTGGTTCAACAGTTTGCGCAATTAGTATTGTGCAATCTGCTGATTGGCACGCATTCTGTGGATCTTCAGTTTGCTCAACGCAATCTGCAGATTGGCAGAACATATTATATCGGTGAAACTGAGGCAGCAGAATAGGGGGTGGAGGTGATTAGCTTCTTGTAACTACATAATTAAATATATTTTTGGTGAGGTCATGTTGTATATGTAGTGAAGGAAGTTGAATTTGCATGGGTCTTGGGTTAGTCAGGGGCATGGCACAACAACAAGAACATGCAGACTAGCAGGTGGATAGAATACAAAAATTATGAAAATAATTAACTTTTGAAAGATAAAGAAGAGAAAGACTGGTAACAGTAGGTTGTTGGATTTGGACTTCCAAGAAAGAATCTTCTCATTTATAAAATCGAAATAAAATTATGGTTGTAGCGAAATGTTTCTCCATATTTATATCCTTTTTTCATTTAAGAAATTTTTATTATGCCAAACAATGTGACCATATGTAAATGTGTAAGAAAACTACTCACGTGCATCCAGTACCTGTTGGTTCCCACCATTCCTGATCACACAAAATGTCCGTGGTGTGCATCATTCTCACTAATAGGTTCTGAAGAACAACTTTAAATATATTCATCAAACAGAACTGTGATATAATTATGTAATATAGGAACGACCCTAAAACATTGGATTATCAATTTTGTTTATCTGATATACAGATAAAAGATATTGGTAAACATTAAACAAAGTGTGCTTCAGTTTTGTCCTTCAAACACAAGGCCGCAATCTTTCTGTGTGGAATATTTCTGCGTAATCAAGGCTGCTAGAATCCTTTGTAAACATTTTGTACTCACCATGTTGAAATAATCAGATAATACTACACTCTATAATATTATGTTTGTAATAATTATAGGCTGATCCTTATGTGAAAGTAGTTGTTGGAAAGAAGGTGATGTCAGACAAGATAAATTTTATTGTTGATAAACAAAATCCAGTGTTTGGACGTGTGTTTGAATTACCTGCTCTTCTTCCATATGATAATAGACTAACAATATCTGTCATGGATCATGATTACCTCTCAGTGGATGATGTCATTGGTATGTACATAGCAGATACAGTAACTTCTTCATACAACACTCGAATTATGTATATGCTAGAAGATAAAAAAAACTCATTGTGATGCATGGATGCTTTCAACGAATATTATATTATATTGTAATTATATATACATACATTTATAAAATGCACATTAGAGCTACAGACTGGTAGGCAGCTAGCTTGTAGAACTGCAAATAATAGCTTAGTTGAAATACATTGCAATGAGTATGCAAGAACCTTTAAAACATTAAAAGGAACAATAATTATAATAATTTGTTAGGTTTCATACATGAGAAAGTCATCAGCAATGATTAATGGTCATTACATCACAGAGATACTAATTCTCTATAATTATATTCAATATCATAGGTTCAACTACAATTGACTTAGAAAATCGTTTCTTGAGTTTTCATCGTCCATTGTGTGGACTACCAGAATCTTTTTCAAGGTAACAGTATGATAATCATAAGAACAGACAGGGTTTCAGGAAGAAACTAAATGATTGTATAGATCATGTCATGTAGGGTACTTTAAATTGCTATATTAGATAATAATAAAAATCAGAAGAAAATATAAACAAATTGTTTTATTAATTATTTTATTTCAATCCTTTGATTCTAATTACTAGTTCTGGTCCAAATCGTTGGCGTGACATTATGACACCAGTTGACTTGTTGAATAATTTGTGTCACATCAAAGGTTATCATGAACCAATCTGGGAAAATAGACGGAAAGTAACATTCAACAGCACTGAATATCTTTTGCAAGACTTTGGTATGTAGATTATGCTTGTTAAATTGTATACTATTACTCTATCAATGGATTTTTGATATATACAATTTGTTCAATATTTTTATGTGCTACGTAGAGCCTATTATTTCAATCAGACATGGGACAAGCATTTACTGAAGTGTTTGAAGCACATCTTCAAGCACTTCTAAAAGGACTTAAGTTAAGTACAGGACAAGCGCATGCTTCTATGAAAGAAAATGTGCTTAAGTACTAATTCAGTTAGGCACTTAAAAACAGCTTTAAGCATAATCAATCATAAGCACTTTTTGACAAAGAAATGCTCTTCAGATAAACAATTCCTTATTTGATTAATAAGTCAACTTTTAAAATATTTATTGTTACATTGTAGGAACAATAGTTTGTAAGAAGTAGCTGGTGCCTAACATCTTTCCTACTCTCTACAGGAGAAGTGTACAAATGTCCTCATGAGGTGTTAATGTTATAAGTGCTTAAGTAAATGCCCCATGTCTCACTTCAATCTCCAAATTTCAATATATTAAACTGAATTAGTATATACATGCAGTCAGATGATTACTATTAACAACTTTCATACATCAGTGCTTGAAATAACCTCCAGCAATTGGCCATTTCGGCTCTTTGTCCGGACAAAATTGCATTTGTCTTCACAAAGTGTTTGATTGGTTATAAGAATAATACAAAAATAAGAATAGTAACCTCAAAGCAAGGCTGATTATTAGAACCTCAAAGCAAGGCTAATTATTAATCAAGAGCAGTCATGACCTAGTAGATTAAGCCATAAATTAGGTTTTCTGGACAAATGTTGTTTTGTCCAGATGTTTCTGCTGGACACTTTCAAAAACTATTTCAAACACTGTACATGTGCATCTCAAATCAGTGAAAGTCTGTTGTATGTCATATATGTGTATAAAAAGAATGATTAGTATTACTTCTTATAGAGAAAGGAACTGCTTTACATCCATATTTGGGTGATGAACAGCAACGCTTAGCTCTACATATTCTCAAATTACAACATTTGGTCCCAGAACATGTCGAGACACGCACACTGTACAGTCAAGTGCATCCTGGAGTACCACAAGTAATTTTGATATTTGTTTTTTAATGGTTCAGAATTTTAAAAACCACAAACATAAGAGAAAGCTCAGTGAAGGCCTAAATGATTGACTGGTATATCATATTAACCAGTTCAAAAGTGTCTTTCAGTCATCTGTACAATACATTTTTGAATAAAAAGAGATACACATGTCCAGAAAAAATATGGGATCTTGTTCTATCATCTGAGCTATAGAGCAAGATTGAAGAGTTGACAATGTCTACTACATACAGTAGGTCAGGCAAATTCAGCTGTGTGTCTCTCTACTTAAGCTATGAGACAAATGATAAACATAATTATACAACCTAGAATACTTTAGTACCATAACACATTTTCCTGCATTATTGAGAATATTTATATCATGCTAACATGATATTAAGTATCCTAGTTCAATTAATGACGATCTTCTTTGAAATTACAGGGTTTTCTGCAGTTGTGGGTAGATATCTTTCCTAATCAAAAGGTCATTCCTGCAAAAGTTGATGTCACCCCACGTCAACCAAACAAATATGTACTCCGAGTTGTTGTGTGGAAAACTTCAAATGTTTTGATTGATGAACGTTCCTTGGAGATTACAAATGACATATATGTGAAGGGGTGAGTTTGATGTATACTCTGTGTAAGAACCACCTACTCAGACCAGGAGTCATTTACAATAGTTATGTTTTTAATTGTGATACCAGTAATGACTGATACCGGTTGTTTCTTCATATAAGAAGTCATGAAATTGCTTTAATTATATAGTCTCATATAGTATAATAATTATGTTAGGAGTACTGACTGACATTGTTAGGAATATATCAGGATGTTTTTTGTTCTTACTCAAATATAAAAATATTGTATTCTGTTGTTTGTATAAGTTTTGAAGGTGTAATATAGCTACTATACTATCCTTGTATGAAGTAATGACCATGATACCTGTGTTAGAATTAAAATTAATTACTGTTATTAACCCGAGCGCGTAGGTGGAGGGTTATAGTAATCTGTTTGTGTGTGTGTGTTCCCACTAATCTTTGCAACGGCTTACTTTTGAAGATTCTTGGTCACTGCGAAGGAAAGAGCACACTGGGTCTACGGCGAGATTCAAGCGATTTGCAAGAAAACTCTTCGATGGAAAAGATACAGTCGTGCAAAGTCGAAAAATAGGCTTTTTTGCGCCATTGTTACTCAGTCACGTCTTGATTAATCCAAACGTAGGTGGAGATCGAGCATGCATACGCATTTTGTCGAAGATTCCAGAAAGTTTTGTATCTTAGACGCTTTGTTTCTTGGGCCTCTTCATAACAAGTGTTTCTGCAGCTATCTGTGAAGTCTTGTCACCAGTTCTAAGGAGATATGAATCTGAGTTGACGAGGAACGCCATGACTCCCTGTTTCATTATTGATTGTCTATGATAAGCATACATTCATAGTAGCATCTTTTTAGCGAGGGTTCTGCACTTTAGTGCATTCATTATTATAGTTATTGTAAGCAGTTGTCTCAACTGTCAAGCTTAAATTGCATTATTGTACTTGTATATTGCATTGAATCAACATAGGATCTGTTAAAGAGTTAGAAAAGATTAGGATTGTGTATACTATTACAGTTCTTACCTTTTAATCTGTAATTTGTACATCTGCATAATGAATAGATATTCACAATTATAATTATTATAATTAAATCTCAGAAAGAGTATTTAAACATTCAATTATAATTTCAATTGCAATTCACCCGGCAAGGTCTGCAATTACTAATCAAAATCACAATTTCACTGGTGGCTTCAGAAGGCTTGTAGCTGAATGGTTGTTGCATGTTGAAATAAATTTGGCCTGAAATTTAGGGATGGGGGAAACTCAAGTTTGGGTATCCTTTGAAACCCTATGTTCTGAAAGGCATTCATCATACTCATAGATATATCCATTCACACTAGTATCTTGAGTTCTGGTGAGAGTCAAAACACTGATATTCATTACTTTTCATTGGATGGTGAGGGTATGTTTAATTGGAGGTTTGTTTTCCCCTTTGAGTATGATTCTATTGAGAAAAAGATAATGATCAGAGAAAAGGTGAGTTTTAAATTTATGTACAATGTTTTGGATTGGAAAATGTTTGGCAACAAAGTTAACAGTGGTTATTACTTTGAAATATTTAATTAGATAAAAATATATTCATTTGATGTTGTGGTCCTGTTTTTATACAGAAACATTTCTTTAGTCTTGATGCAACAGAACATCAAGACACAGCTAGACTGGTCCTTCAGGTATGGGACAATGACTGGTTCTCTGCTGATGATTTCTTAGGTGAGTCACAATTAATTATTGGTTGAGTTACAGAAACCAGCAGGTATGTAGAGAAACTGTCTCTGCAGGCCTACTGGTATTTTTAGCTATATTTCTTCAATTGGTATTGATTTTTTTATTGAAAAATTGTTTTTTATCTGTCAGCTACTTACTCTTTTACTTTTGTCTTGGTTGACTCTGTTAGAAGTAGTATAAGTAGTAGTTTTGCAGTTTACTTTTTTCATGCTGTAAACACTTAACAGTAGCTTGGGCTTACACTCATTAATTGACCAAACTCCTAGGACACAATACTATAATATATATATAGCTTAGACCCAGTGCTTTATGTTGTAATGGCCACTACCTCAATTGTACGTGATATCAAGCAGTGCTTTGAGAATAAAAATCTCGAGTCTTCTGTGGTAACTTTCAAACTCAAATGTTTTTTAAAAAAACCTATCTTTTATTTTGAAGATTTGAAGTCTTTTGAAAAGTCAATGCACATTTTGGGGTACAGAAAAAAATGATTACAGCTACCCTTTGTTTTGCCTATGTGGGTGAGTAATACATTTGTAAGTTGTTGGGTTTTAGATACAAGAAACACATCAACAATCGAATGGATAATAAATCTTGTTTTAATAATACATGTAACAATAAAGGTAACAATATAGAGTTGTCAATTTGAGCCATATAATTGATTATTGTCTTATCTTTTAGGTACTGTTGAAGTTGACTTGCATAACATGCCTCTTCCTGCTCTAACAAAACGAGAATGTGGCTTGAATATTCTAGACAACAGGAGGGAGTAAGCACCTATTTATTGTCATGACAGCCAATATTTTGTATGCCCTTTGGATCCCAGTGGTTATACAGATGATTGGGAGTTTATGATGGATTGTGAGAATTCTGTTACAAAATGCACTAGATATACAAATTTTAATTGTCATATTAATTAATCATTGTTTATCTGTACCAGCACCCATGTACTTTACTTTCACCTGCTCCAATCAGACATTGTACTGTCAGCTGCTGTCTATGTAAGGACTTTTTGTATCAGCTAAAGAAGGCATATAAGCCAGAAGTTTCTATTGTAATAAAATTAATATTATTTTTAAAGGTCATTGACAACTATTAAAATTAGTATTAGCTTCTGAATTAGATGAGATAATTGCCAATGGATTCTCTCATGTATTGCATCACATAATTATATCAGTGAATATTCTTTGTGTCCAAACATTATTACACAATTCATTCAGTCTCTTTGGCTTCAGTATTTCTCATCTTTCTGATTAGACATTTTGTTTCATTTTCATTTTATACCTATTGAATATCTGCAGGCATATTAATCTTGTTGAGAGGAGACGTGCTAGAGGTTGGCTACCTGTCTATAAATTAAAAGGCAGAGGAGAGAAGGCTCTTACTGTAAGTGTATATCAATTCAGGTAGTATTACACTTAGCTAGCCCCTGTATGAACATAATGTGTAATAGTTAAAGTATCCTTTCAAGTGCATTATGGAAATTACAGCACGAGATGTGTGGAAAAGACAAGCATACAAAACTCAATTCGCTCATGCTGAAATTTCCATAATGCAGCAATTTCTTTAACAGAGTTCGTGACAACTTTCCCCTACCTACATTTATGGTGTGCCATTTGTTTCAAAATGTCAATGCTGAATCCTAATAAATTCTTCATTGTTATATGAAGTACTACGATAACCTAGCATAAGGTCTCACATAGTTAGGGTTCCAATCTGAAAGAAATTTGATTCAGAGTAGAACCCTAACTATGTGAGACCCTATGGTTCTCTTCTAGTCTATCGATCAAATGATTGAATTATTGGTATAACAATGAAGAATTTATTAGGAATGAAATAATAGTGAAAGCTAGCTATTCCAGCACAAATTCTAGTAGACAATTGAGAGTAGACAAAATAGCGAGTATTAGTCAACCCTTGAAAATAGGAAAATTAAGTATTTCAATGTGTCCAAAGAGCTTCTTATTTGGCACTGAAGTTTGGTTTTAGGGCTTGATGACACATTTATTGTGCAAACACTAATCATTTTGGAATCCACCCTGACTCATGCTTCAAAACCTTACTATGATTACATTTATGGAACGCCAAATGCAACAAAACTAACGAAGCAGCTTTCTTACGCATGAATGTTCTTGTGAACGTTCATTTGAACGTTTTCCTGAACATTCTTGTGGAGTTTACTAAATCACTATCATTATTGCATGGGCCCAGTGCTGTTACTGGCAAACTGGAAGGGGCGGAGCCCCCCTTCCCCACCCCCCCCCCCCCCCCCCCCCCCCCAGTTTAGGCCCTGGGATTGTTAGGGATATCATCTGATTGGACAGAAATGTTCAGGACAATGTTCAGGAAAACCTTCAAATGAACGTTCAGTAAAATATTCATGCGTAAGAAAGCTGTTTCGTTATTTTAGTCATATTTGGCGTTCCATATAGATTATAGAATGCAAAATGGTATGAGCGCTCCACTTTCAAGTTAGACTGTCAAAACTTTATGAATGTAGAAACAGAATTCAGTGTCATTTTCTTGATAGGGCAAGTTACATGTTTGGTTTGAGTTGCTGACAGAAGAGGAAGAAAAATGTCATCCAGCTGGAAAAGGAAGAGAGGAACCCAATCAATATCCTGAATTGAAAAAACCAGAGTAAGTAACAATGCGTGCATTTTTCATTATTATTTCCTTTTAATAAGATAATTATTACAAAGCTGTCTAAAGTGTACAGGGCTGGGAATTGGCTGAGATTCTGAAATTGATTATCAATAACTTCAAATGGATTGATAATCGATTAAAATCAGCAGAAGTAATTAGGCCAATTAAGTCAATTGATACTACTCCCATTTGATGATCAAAAAGGCTTCCCGTCACTTCCATATTGTATACATTATTTTCCATCACATGCTTGAAAAGTACGTCTTCTGGAATAATTAACATAATCGATACCACAGACTTATAATCAATAATCAGAAGAATTTTTAATATCAATTGATTATCATCCCAGCCCTAGTAATAATTATTACCCAGCAGGGTTGCATACAGCAAGGGGGATATAGGATTTTGGGTTAGAGAAGGGAAAGAATCACTCATGTGAAGCACACTTTTCCTGAGAGGTTGTGGGGGTATGCTCCCCCAGGAAATGTTTTAAATTTAGGCCCCAGAAGGCTTGTGTTGCATGCTGAAACAAATTATCCTGAATTCTAGAGGAGGTTTGAAACCCAAATATCATTGTAATTTAACTTTGATTACTGATTGGAATATTCAAAAGGAGCACTCATTTGCTTTATATTTCTACTACAGCCGTCCTTCTTTGTCATTCACATGGTTTGCTGCTCCGTGGAAGACCTTCAAATTCAGTATTTGGAGAAAAAACAAAATTTTATGTGTCTTAGTTGTGTGGTTTTTGATTTTATTCATATCTTTTCTTTTGCTATTATAAAAAGGATTTGGAAATTGTTTCTGATTTTGTTAGTACTATTATATTATTAAGATTTTGTTCAATGATTAATGTTCCGTGGTTTCATAATGAAAAACAAGATTCATCAGTTTGACACAAATAATTTGTATTAATTATATCATAGACTCTCACTCAGCTATAGCATATATATGCATGTTTGTTGAATAATGTTTGGTAATATAAAATGGGACAGTCAGTCCTACACACTATAAATCTTACATTAAACAGTAACTGAACTTTCCTCAGTTCAAAGTAGATTCTCTATCCTTAGAGGTGTATTTCGATAGTATCTTCAGACAGATCAATTTAGTGCAGAACATCTCCCTGAAAGTTCTAGTATATCATTAGTAATGTACAAATGTCCCCAGTGTAAATTGCCTCACCAAGCATTTAACATCAAGTTCAAAGCAAAATAAAATGTTAATTTTAGTTTAAATAAGTGACGAAATATTGAGTCGTCACAGTATTTTATCAATTCAATAGCTCTAGTTACTTCATCCATCCATCTTCCTATTACTTGTAACCCAAGGGGAAATCCTTCTTTGCAAAAACCAACTGGTACACTAATAGCAGGAAGCCCTGCAATATAAATATTATACATGTAGATCACATTTTACTAAAAATGGATGGTAAAAACTACTAATTTTCATGTCAATCTTGAATTATCTTTTAGATATATTTATTATGCATCACACAATGCATGAGCAAAACACTCACCGGTGATGCCTTTCCTACAATCTAATTTGTCAGAATTTCATGAGATGCATTATTGAAATTTAATGATTCATGATCTATCCTAATAAATTACAACACTCTTCAGCATTACATCGTCATTCTTCTAGGCAGTCAACTTGTTAAGGGTTTGGGTGACGTTGAATGGTTTCTATATAATATATACAGACTTAGCAATTACTTTGTCAGCACATTTAAGCCAGGACCCACTACTGTAGCTGATTTGTAAATCCCATAATATATTATACACTCAAAATAAGACAGTCATTGACTGAATAATTATGACTTTTACATATTTAATTCCATCCTCGATTGTATAGGAGCTATAAAATATGTTACATTCAAGTTTCATGTTGCTTTAGTTACAGACTATAAATAAAATAACAGGGGATTTGATTGAATACCCATGGCACCTTGATATCATACTAACCTGCTAAATTAACTACTACAGTATAAGTGTCATAGATAGAAGACTCTACTGGTCCTATTTCCTTCATACGTTTAACTGAAGGAGCTGAACTCAGAGTTACAGGAGTAAGAATGATGTCCACTGTCTCTTTCTTGTTTTTGTGGTTTTTAGAGAAAATTGTTTGGAAGTCATTATAGATCTGTTGTCTCACACGAAGTGCTTGTTCGTAATAGTGTCTACCACTTCAGATAAGAATAAGGAAGATGTGGAGAGATATATAGGAAATGGATTGACTAGTAAATTGTACAAGATTACAAAATGATAGAAAAATGAAGATTTGGTCTGAAGTATGGCAGAAATCACAGGAATAAATTTTGCAACATAACTTACTGATATGATAAGAAATACATTCCTGCAATAATTCGATGATGAACCACAGGTCCCAATCCTTTCATTCTATTAATGGTAAATAGTTTTTCTGCAGTGTCCACATCCCCACAATCATTATATCCTAAAAGGTATTATTTGATAATTAGATAGTGGAGATCAAGTACTACTATGAATACTCCAATCAGAGACACCTTCAACCATTGTAGGGGATAAGCAATATATGATCCCCAAAATATTTGGTTTTTTCATATACATGTAATATAAATACAAAACTACACCACATCCTTAACAGCTTGTAGAATGGGGGAGGCTCCATTTATTTAGTGATACACACATGGCAATGCTACTAACCAAATTGAACTCCTGAGTACTTTGACATATTAGAAGCTACTTCAGCATCACAAATGACATTATAGCACGGCACACCAGACTTGAAATGAGGGAGAGAAACATCACTAACTAATGCAGTCCCTGCATTGCTTAATTTATCAGCAATAGACAGCCATAAAGATTTGTAATGAAGACTAAGTTGAGGTATGGTGCCGTCCTGTGTTGTAGAAAAGAAAGGGATAATGAATATTATAAGATTGGATTAAGCAGTGCAAAACTCTGTAGTGTAGAGTAGATGAGTTGGTAAAATGATTGAAATATTGGTGCCACTCTGGAGTGGCAACGTTAGTGTAAATTAAATCAGCAAGAGTTAGCAGGTAGTCCCACTGGAATTAGTACAAGTTTTCCATGTAGTATTGCCAGCATACACATGGATCCTTCATGAAGGTATAACATAAATGTAAAAATGACAAAAAACGTTATCATAACTCACCACCAATTACTTCATCTCCTCCATACAAAAAAGATGAAGATGTTCCAGGTCTCGTAGCTAAAGATAGCATATTGCAAGCTGATGTTGAATGCTCACACATAGAGCAATATTTTTGAAATAGTTAGTTGTGTATCCTTTTAACTGTTTGTTTTTTCCTTCAAATCGCATACACCAAGTATTTCTTAGTGGTCCAAACATTTATGTTATACCTTCATGAAGGATCCATGTGTATGTTGGATGAGGAAATAGCCATTGAAATAGCCAGTGCAGCTGGACTTGATAATACACCTGAACCATTACTTGTATTAAGGTATACTTACATAATTACAACCTTTTGTTATACAAAGTGTCAATTATGCTTGTATAATAAATTCATTTTGTAGAGCAAATGCAGTAAAAATTCATGGGACATAGTATACACAAACAATGTGGCGATAACATAAATGTAATAATTAATAATTATGATGAGTTAGCACATTACTGCCGTTTTCAGATAAAGCACATTTGTGCTACTTTAACTGCTCTAGCACAACTGTGTTATGGCTATTGTGAATGTGTTAAATATAGTGTGCTAGGTTTGTGTGTGCTATATAATGAAATCATAACAGCTATTAACACACTGACTGTGCTATCATACTGAATTGAACAGCACATCAGTGTCAATTGGAGTTACAACAGCATACTTTGTGCTACTACTGCACACTAGTGTGCATGGGATTTAGCACATTACTTTTTTGTGTGATGCAGTTACATATTATATATATATATATATAATTATATATATATATATATATATATATAATTATATATATATATATATATATATAATTATATATATATATATATATATAATTAATTATAATTTCTCTTTTACTTTTCCATGCTTCTTCTCATAAAAACATTCACCATCTATAAGTTTGAACTTAGATGCTTTTCTCCTAATTGCTCTCTTTCTGTTGACATTGCAGTTTTCCCTGTATCTTGTTTAGCGTAAATACAAAATGGCGTCTTCGAACAAACTTCATCTTCCATTGTCGTAGAAACACTACACTAACCAGGCTTTCTCGCCTTGCCACTTTTATAACAGACATCAAAGACCTTTGGAACCGTGATGGTAGCAGAAGCAAAATGTTACACATAAGCTTCAGAATACAAATGCCAAGATAAGCTACAGACAGACAGTTTGGATCGTACGGACCAATAACGGACTGATTATTACGTCAATTTAGTGCATGGTCAATGAAGCCTATAGACGTGTGACCGCGAGTTATGAATTCATGAATAGTAATTGTTATATTTTGAGTTTCATAAAATATGAATTACAACAAAATCAATGATCAAATGACAAGTATAAAAGTGAGTTCTTATATAGTGAAACAGCCCTTAACAGTAGACGACAGTCTTAACATTTACAGATACAAGTCATACAACAGAACATTAATTAAACACAGGTTACATAAATCACAACTCAGTAACAATACACAATACATGATTATACAATTAAAGAGTCAATTCATTACAATTTCTCCCTCCTAAAACTTTGGGACAAAACGATCAGGAGGCTTCCGAATTCTCTTGGGATAACGTTGGGTAGTTTGTTCTGCTGAAGATGACTGATCAGATGGCGGATCGACTGATGGATGTATCGGGTGGTGAATTGACTGAAGGTGACGGATCGGATGGTTCGAGAGACGGGTGATTGGTGTCTCGTCTGTAGTGTCTTGATTTCTTTCATCTATTATTGGGACACAGATCTGCTGTTCAGTTCTACTGCGTATGTGATCTGTATGACGTCTGACTGTCTTTCCTCCTTGGAGACTGACATTGAAAGAAACACTCCCATCTGATGATAATACTTGACCAGGGATCCATTTAGTTCCTGGACCAAAGTTACGAAAGTACACAGGATCTCCGTCTTTAAATCCACGATGTTTGGAATGTAAATTGGCATAATATTGTTGCTTAAACTGTTGGTGGATCATACGAGAATTGAAGTCAGGTTTCATCAAATCTAAACGTGAACGAAGTCTTCGATTTTGAAGTAACTCAGCAGGTGAGAATCCTGTGACACTATTTGGGGTTATATGACTATAAAACAGAACATGAGATACTTTCTCCTCAATTGAACCAGTTGTTAGTTTTTGTAGTGACTGTTTAAATCACTGTACAGCTCTTTCAGCAAGGCCATTTGATGATGGATGATATGCTGGTGATGACAAATGTTTAATACCATTTCGGCTTAGGAATGATTCAAATTCAGTACTGGTAAAGTTACGGGCGTTATCAGTGACAATTATGGAAGGTAGACCGAATTGAGCAAATATTGAAGAAGATGTTGTAGATTTCATGATACGGACTTCAAGCCATTTAGAATAGGCATCGATAATTATCAGGAACATATGACCTAGAAATGGTCCAGCAAAGTCTAGATGAATTCTTGACCAAGGTGTCAATGGCCATTTCCAAGGCTTGATTGGTACAGCAGTGGGCATGTAAACGATTGGATTGACATTGAGAACAATCTTTGACAATTGTCTCAATATCCGAGTCAAGGTTGGGCCACCATAAGAACATTCGGGCTAATGTCTTCATACGAGCAATTCCGGGATGGCATGTATGTAATTCCATCAATACAGCATCGACCTTGGTGGGATGACTACTCTGTTACCCCATAGTAACACCCCATCTTGAGTCGATAGTTCGGATATCTGATCGAGTAGTAGAAGAGTTTCAGGTGGAATTGGTGGGTCGGTCAAATGGTCTGAAATAGGCAATCTGCTTAGGGTATCAGCATTTGCATGTGATTTAGAAGATTTGTACGTTAGGGTATAATCATACATGGACATTGTCAGGGCCCATCTCCGAATTCGATTGGAGGTCGTGGTAGGAATGGCATGGTGTTGATGAAGTAATGATAGTAGTGGTTTATGATCGGTAACGATATGAAAATGACGACCATAAATGTAGGAATGGAATTTCTTGATACCGTAAACACAAGCCAGTGTCTCCTTCTCAATCTGACTGTATTTACATTCAGCTATCGATAGAGTTCGGGAAGTAAATGCCATAGGACGTTCAGATCCATCAGGAAATTTATGAGACAAAGACTGCACCCAATCCGTAGGATGAAGCATCACATGACACTACTAAATCTTTTTCTGGATCAAAATGAACGAGTACACAATCAGAGGTTAACAATAATTTTGCTTTCTTGAAGGCAGCATCTCTCTCACAAGTCCAAGACCAAGGTACTGACTGACTTAGTAGTTGATAATAATGGAGACAACACAGTTGCCAAGTTTGGGATGAATTTGGCATAATAATTCATCAGACCCAGGAAAGCCTTTAATTCTGTAACTGATTTGGGAGTTGATGCTCTTGTAATTCCATTATCTTTATCAGGCAAGGGGTGTAGTCCTTCACAGTCGATTTTGTGTCCAAGGTAAGATATGCTGTCAACACAGAACTTGCTAATCCATTGTGCTTTGCACGCGTGGGTTCGAATCCCATCCTCGTCGCCAGGAATGTTATAATTTGAGTTTTATAAAATATGAATTACAACAAAATCAATGATCAAATGACAAGTATAAAGTGAGTTCTTATATAGTGAAACAGCCCTTAACAGTAGACGACAGTCTTAACATTTACAGAACATTAATTAAACACAGGTTACATAAATCACAACTCAGTAACAATACACAATACATGATTACAATTAAAGAGTCAATTCATTACAGTAATACTACGTATATAGTTTGGTTACCGTAGCATTTCATTTAATTAACCAGACCATCTTTCGTCTCGTATTCACGGCCCCGCCCACTATAGCCACACCGAATAATAATTTGCATAAAAACTCAGTTGCTAGAGAGTCTGGCTCGCGAGACTACCATGGCGTATAGGATTTTCGAGGACAGCCATTAGCCGGAGAAAGTTATCCAATTAATTGAGTGGGCAATATTGGGCGTGGTTAGTCTATGCAGCCGTACCGTTAGTGAGTCTATACCTGTTTATTGTGGTGTGTGAGTCTATACCTGTTTTATTGTGGTGTATGAAGGTATTATATAGCAATAAAATTATATTTTAAAACTCTACAATTACCATTTGCTGTTAATTACCATTTACTGTTATATTGTGGCTAAAAGGTGTATCAAGGTATTAGCATCATTATAATAATTATATATATATATATTATATATATATATATATATATATATATATATATATATATTATATATTTTTTAAAACTTTACATAACAGTACTCAAAGTATATCAAGGTATTAGCATCAATATAATAATAATATTTAAAAACTTTACATAACAGTACTAAATTACAAAATACTCAATTCTGATGACAAAAATGACAAGTATAATGAGTTGGTATTGTAGTCAGCTTGGTATTGTGCATGAAAGGTGAATCCACAAAAGGCATAAATCACATTGAATCCATTCTATTATCCCTGTAGCATTTTTATCCTCTTTAAGACAACTACTGCAATATCTAGGATGTTCTTTTTCAAGAGTTATTTTAACTTCTTGTAGTTGTGCTGAAGAAGGTTTGGAAAGAGTGGTACTTGTATTATAATTTGTTCGTCGTTTCTTTGTGGAGAAGAATTTTATCAGGTAGTAAGCATCTTCAAGACTTTTACAATGTGAAGCAAGTATGTCTAACTTGTGCAGTTTAGAAAGAAATGAATTCTTGGCCAATGTCGAAGTTTGATTCCAATCTCTGTGAGATAGCACATGATTAAAATAATAATAGTTAGTGATTTCTGGATTATCGCTTGATTGCTGGGGTGAAATGTACATGTATACATAATTAGTGCATACTGTTCTGTGTATATGTATACATATATACATATTTACATATATACATATACATGTACTTGTACATATATACCTTCCACATTTGTAGTCGGAAAGCATTTCTGACTTATATATTTCATCCAAAACCAAGTCCTGTAAGTGGACGTTCTTATTTTCCTGAAATTGTATTGTATTCATCAGTTTGTCTACACTTAGAAGAATACACTCACATCTATTTTGATTTCAAATACACTTGAAATCTGTCTACTGCTAGTACTTTCATTGCAACGACTACATAAAACTATACAATATTAACAGTAATTTGCACCTATTTCTGTAACTGTAGAGAAACAGGCTTGCTTCACAATCTTCTTTGTCATACATACTAATTAATGTAACTACTTGTGAAAAATTGATTATTGAAGGTCACAGGAAAGGTTAGTCTTTACACAACATGCATTGTAATTTATGACACAAGTATCTTACTCCATAGTAGCTGTTTCGATTAGCCTATTGATAAGTTGTATATAGTATTCATGAGCATCATTGTATTGACCAGGAATAAACGATTCATGTGTTTCTATTGAAATACTGTGTTCTTGTGTAGTCAAATCATTAATTATCATTTTTACCTCTTAGAATTTCAACTATTGGCTCGGTTGGAAGTGTTTTTGTCACACTGCTGTACTTAGATGTGGCACATAATTCTTCAATCATTTTTGCTAAACATGTTCCTGTGTTTTAATGTAAAAACAGTTACTTCATTTCTTATAATTATACTTATAATGATTCTATATATATATGTATATATATAATATATATAATTATATATATATATATATAATTTGTAAGAAGATTACCTGATTTTTTGCATGTTTCACAATTGTCACGACCTTTACTCAGTTGAAACAACTCGAAGAAAATAGGATGATTTAGAAGACATTGCAGTACACTACTAGAATAGCAATTGTTTGCTGTGTTCAAGATACCGGGAGGTTGTAATGCAGTGATGTTGTAGAGCGTCATTGCGTGAATATATTCAGCGTTAATATTTTAATAATGTTTAATGCAATGCGCATGCGTAAGTTGTAACACCCACCCAACTAATTGGATAACTTTCTCCGGCTAATGGCTGTCATTTTCGAGGCGCTTTGGGGAATGATACACAAGAAGAACGTAGAAATGACGGAGGAGCAGCAAGATGAGCCTGAGAGCCCATCTACACAGTTGGACCTGACTCCACATGATGACACAGAATGAGGTTGTAAAAGAATTAAGCGAAAAGATAGAGGGAATGGAGAAGCGAATACAGGAGCTAGAAAAGATATGCAAGAATCTATGCACAGAAAGAATGGAAGGAAGTGAACTATCTTTACAGAATGAGGTTGTGAAAGAATTAAGTGAAAAGATAGAGCGAATGGAGAAGCGATTACAGGAGCTAGAAAAGATATGCAAGAATCTATGCACAGAAAGAATGGAAGGAAGTGAACTATCTTTACAGAATGAGGTTGTGAAAATTCTAAGCGAAAAGATAGAGCGAATGGAGAAGTGAATACAGGAGCTAGAAAAGATATGCAAGAATCCATGAACAGAAAGAATGGAAGGAAGTGAACTATCTTTACAGTGCAATAATTATTCTACAAATCCACACCACAGTTCTCCTCTTTTGTCCACTGATAATGATGAGGGAGATGAACCCCCACATGCTGAAGAGACAGAACTACTACTACAGCTTGTGAAAATGAGATCTTGATTGGTCAAAGCACTTCATGTGATGTTGATCCATTGAGTATCACTACTTGTTGTAATCGACAATCCTCATCACATGTTAATCCAATGATAATCGATGAACAAAGAACAGCTACCCCTGTGGATGATGATATCAAGGTGAAGGTAAGTATACATATTGTGTTCACGCTTGTATGTATACCAAACTTGTCAACAGAACTATGTACTGTTGCCATATGCAAAGATTTGCTTAGTTACTGTAATTCATGTATATGTACATGGAATTCTGTGGTACACCTTGGTACAGTCGCTATGTAATAATAGTTAGAGCTCTCTCGCTAACACTATGTACTTCCCACAGCAGTGTTCTAGCCAGGATTTACATATTTGGTGGTGCCACCAATGCTTTTAAATATAAATAATGAAATGATGTATCTTGAGTTTATTTGATTGTTTAAACAATGTGGTTTGTAGGTTGGATAATAATATCATGTGGTTTCATGGTAATTAAGTATAACAATGCTTGGTGGTGCAAAATTAAAATTTCAACCTCTGTTGGTGGTGCAGACAGTAATATTGGTGGTGCAACACCACCACCACAAAAAGGCCTAATGAGTACACTGTTCCACAGTTTATATTAGTTTTCATTCCATTTCGTTTCCAGCTTCGAAAACCCAATCTTCCATTCACAAAGGAGGAAGAACACTTTCTAACTAAGGGTGTCAGTAAATTAGGCCCTCAATGGAAACAGGATCTTAGAAGAATATCCTTTCCAAGAAGGTCGCACTGCCTGCAGTCTTAAAGATAAATACAGAACTTAAAAGAAGGGGCAAGTAGAGTTACTTTTATTCTGATGCTCCACTATGACAATTATTGACTTTTATTTTCATAAATTAAACCATTATCTTATATAATTTATGTGGCTATTCCTTAATAAATAATAATAATTATACTCATACAGGGAAATCAGTGTTTTCCCTAGAAAAAAGTCCAAGCGTGCATAAAATCACACCTCTAATTAATTATGTAACCACACCCTTTACTTCATTACCTCCTTATCCAACAGCCCATTAAATCTAATGTATATTAAACTTAGCTTTTTTGCAATCAAAATCTGTGGGTTGAATATCAGTTTAATAACTAACTCATTTCAGTTATATACCTCTCTTTTCATAAGATTCAACATTATAACTTAGCTTGCTGGAAAAAAGATTTATTAAGAAAGCCATTGATGTAAACTTTATGCTTTGCTAACAGCAGGAAGACAGCAAGGCAAATGTTTGAAGGGTTGATGCATCATTTAAGCTCACGAAATATAATTAGAGTATATATGGTACTATATTTAGTTAGTATACTTCTATCGTTAGGGGTAGGGCTCTTATCATAGGGGTAGGGTTTTTCTATTATAGTATGTAGTATAGTACCATATATGTTCTAATTATTTCGTGAGCTTAAATGAAGCACTAGCCGTTTGAAGGGCAACGCCCACATTTTTAGATATCTGTATAAATTTCAAAATTTAAACAGTAGAGACTTTCAATTCACTTTAGTTAGACTTAATTGATAGATGTGATGTGGGTTAAATGTGGTGAGAAACTAAATCGTGTTATACCGTTAATACCTGGGTCTCGTTTGTACATTTAGAATAAATATAGATGGTTATTTGAAAGTCCACATTAACTGTATGTAGATCAGATGAAGTCTCAATTAAAACCTTTGAGTACTATCAGAGAGTACGGTAGTACTCTCTATGTAGGGATGGCACGGAAAAAATGGCCGCCCATACATTTCAATTGCCCTCGAACCACTCGAAAATACATGTAGGATGCTATGCCCTCGTATCTCTGATACAATTGGAAAGCTGGAGCAAAAGTATATTGACCACCTCTAGCCCCCCTCCCCCTTAAATCCACCTATTATGATGGGGTGAAAGTAGTAGTGCATAGCAGTTAGGGGTTGCCTGTTGGTCTTTAGCTAGGTTGAATAACATTCCATTCTCACACTGTTTAGCTTTCTTGGCTCTAACAGGGAATCTTTACTTGAAACATTCATTTAAACTGACAACAGTATTAGCACTAATTGCTCAGAGTTTACTAAACATTCATTTAGTGCTGTTATGCTACATGTATATCTAGATTCCATTTGAGAGATTACGCACCTTATTATAGTGGAACTGTAGCAATAAAGCTGGTCTACGTTTGTCTAACTGTTTATTAGTTACAAACAGTGAAACTTTACCAACTTTTTAATTCCAGTCCATGGATACTAGTACTCTATTTTTTCACTCCAGACAATCTGATGTTACACATTGTATAAATTAAATACGACACTAAGTTCTCATTAAATTACTTGTTTCAAAAATTTGAAAAGCACGTTGCATAGATACTAGGAAGGTATTTAGGGAAAATTGAATTATCCTCATATTTTATCAGTCATATCTACATTTAGTCATAGTCATCACATGTTTCTGTTACCAAGGTGACAAGATACCTATATGTAGCTGTGGTGTGTACATGTAGAGTGATAGCTTTACCATGACTACTGATTCACAATCATGCATGCAAATACTAGTGTTGTACCTATACTAGGTTTTACCTATAATTCATATACCTATATCTACATATACATGTGTTCACTGCTTTTTCTAGTATATGTTCTCTTTAGCACTGCTCTATATAGCCATTTTTTATTGGAAAATGAAACTCACAAACGACCAGAAAAGATGGAAATAGCTCACACAACATGATTCTGACTGTTGTATCAATCTTTTCCTACAGTAAAATATTATTATAAAGTTTCAAAACTTGGTCTGTAAAGTATCTGTATCTGCCCTATACTACTTGCTTATACCTATATTTACCTATACCTTGGTATAGCCACCTATACATTTACCTGTACCAATGTAGGTACAACACTAGCAAATACATGTATAGATATCAATTCAGGAGGAAGGGTGCAATTGTGATAAAATTATAAAATGTTTTCTTTGTACATGAAAGTCAACAAAAAACAACAGAAAATCTGTCAAACAAGTAATTCAATTGGTTTGGCCTAATTACAAATTACATGTGTACAAGTAATATGTGTCCTATGGCTACAGGTAACTATGGAAAGCTGGATAAAGATGCAGGATCTACTACTCACAGTGCTAAACCATTACATGATGGTACAGCATATTATTTTGTGGCATGGGACAACAAGAAACCACACATTGCATGTACATTTACAATCCACTGTTCATCAGTCGACTAAATATCTTCTAAATATGAACTGTGTAGTTATTGTTGTGTACTTGAGTGGGTGTTGTTTCTTCATATATCAGCCATTGATAAAGGAAGCTTGCCAAAATTATGTGTTGGTTGGTGATACAGCATTGATAGTCAAGTTACATCATGTATAAATAGTTTCAACACCATGCACGGAGTAATTACAAATCTAAATGTGAACTTGCTGTCTTTATGCATTGTATTACTGAACCATTATGAGCAGGTCTATTAAATACTTCTGGAGATTGCACTCATATGCTTTACACACTATTTTCATTAATTGACCTTTAGTGATATAACTCCTTAGTTATATAATATAATATACATGCATGTACAGACGGTTATGTACATGACGTCAGAAGGTGATGTACACATGTAATAGTTCCAGATGTTTTCTGTGTTATGTATGGCAGAATAGTTTGTTCTGCATTGTCTGGAAACCACATAGTATATTCCAGCTAGGAACCTTGCAGTAGGGAGAACTAGGCAAATAATGGACAACCACTATAATTACAATATTTTTGTGACTCAGAATAGTGGATGTGAGACAATCACATTGTTTTTTTTTGTCTATTGCCATGTAATTAACCAACATAGTCATAAAACTTCTCTGAAGTACTTTTAGTATTGAGTGACATAAGCACAATTTTCAAAGTTTAATAGCCCCTTAAGTTATCAAGGGTTTTAGTTTTAGTTAACTAACTGATAATAACAACTATTGATCAAGAGATGAACAATTACAGAAATAGTTTACAATTCATATACCTTGCTCTTCTAGGGAAAAGGCATCAATGCTATTTCATACAGTTTAAGAAAGCCATCAGAGTATAAGCTTGGAGAGTATAGTAGAGATATACAAGAACTTCTTGATTCACTGCAACAACATTTCAAGTTAGTTCATATAGCAGTTGCATAGTTTTACACAAATGTTTAGTTAATTACAGACATTTACTTTGTATAGTCAATGTTGTGTACTATGCTATAGTCTTCTGATTTCTGTGTTTTGTTGTGTCTGAATATAGAGTGAAAGAATTTATATTGTTGCTTTAATATTTCTGATGGATTCATTAACCCTCACCATGTGATCACTATGTATATAAGATTGCTTGTGTACATGTGTTCTTTAAAGAACAAATTATTAACCATGAAAAGGAGTGTAGGAATGCAGCACATGGTAGTCGAATTCAGAATCTACTTCACTAAAAGCTTGGTTGTGCAAAGTGACACATTATTTAATGCTATAGTAACAGAGTGTGCACATAGATAAGGTATAGCAGCTATACTTCATCTATGTGCAGACTCTGTTACTATAAATAGATACAGCCCTCCTAGAGGTGTTACAACATATAATTATTACTCCATTGCATCATAATTGTGTGCTAGTTAAATCATCAATGACGAATAACTAAAAAAAGCCATATGTTTTCACTGATGGCTATAGACCTGAGGCCGAGGGTGAGGTTACTCTATGTCAGGTACAGTGTTATCATGCAATTTGAGTGGGTGAATGTTTTGCTTCATTGCTGAACCTCATGAATAATCAAAATACAATACTTGCTTAACATTCATTTTGGTTTTTGTGATAATTAATAAGAAATCAGAAACCATCGGGATACAAATAAAGACACAGTGATACAACTGATTTGAAGCACTGCCAGTTCTCTTGATACACCCTGTTTATAATAAATAAATAAATAAATAAAAATATATATATAATATATATATATATTATATATATATATATATATATATATATATATATATATAATTATATTAATTAATATTGTACTTATTATAAGACAGGTTTAAGTTCCCAACTTCCCATCTCTGCCAACTGATGGATATAACAAATTGGACTACCACTTATGGAAATATAGAATCTCAGAATTGGTTAGTAGTATTTTAATGAATCCTACAATAAATATAGTATACATACAAATTTAAAAAGAAATATACTCTGATTTTACATGTTAGCAGATCTGTCATCTTTGTTACAGTAAAGATAAAGAACATGTGGGAGAGTTATTCTTACACATACAGACACATAGTCAGTGGATTGTCAAGTTGTAAACTTTTTGAAAGTGTTAGTATCATGTAATAATAAATACAAAGGGACCATTGAATCCAAATCCTAGCTTTTTAGATTTTATTGGGAGCCTATTAGGGTATTTCACTGGCAGAGACACAGATATTGATGGAGGCAATTCATTCCTTTGAGAAGGTTAACCTTACTTACTCCAAGGTTCATCAGTGCTATATGAATACCTGAGCCAGGCATGATTTGGATGTTTCTCAATCTTTGCGGAGACTTTAGCTTTCCCAAAATTCATCTATAAAACTTTGTTAATGAGAACAGGTTTTAAAGCAGCATCCTATTTTCCTGATGTAGAGAGTGCTGAAAAATTATGACTGCATTTGGGTGGGTGGGATTGGGAGGTGGCATTTGGCACTCCTTGCAATTTTTCAATAAGTTATTAAATTGCGACTTTCAATGCATAAAATTGAAAGATATAGGTATACTATAGGTATAGGTATACTATAGGTATACTATAGGTATACTATAGGTATACTATAGGTATAGGTATACTATAGGTATAATATAGGTATAGGTATACTATAGGTATAGGCTGTATAGCTAGCTACATGTACATTTAATTGAGTTAGTTTTCTTTAATGTCAAATTTGTGATATCAAACTTACGTAACAAATATCTTTTGTGGTCCAATATTTGTTTGAAAATGGACCGGAAGTAATCTCAGATAGTCGAAAATTAAAATTTTCTTGGAGGAGCATGCAACCACCACACACACACCTAGTTGGGCATTTTACACACAAATTGGGGCTTTGGCCCCCTTTGGCTCACCTGTTTTGCTCCACCTCGGCAAATTTTCTAAATGCAGCACTGAAAATCTTTGAAATTTCGGTATCCAACACCAAAGGTTTCCTTCGACGTGCATCACCAACTACTTTTTCCCATTCAGCTGGAACATATACTTTAGCACCACCATTATATTTTTCAATATGTGCAAAATCTCAATCATTAGGCAAGTATGTATGTCTTCTGACCTGATTTCAGAAACAAACTGTTTTGTTCTGACCAAAGCAATTGTAAGCCTCTTTGTTTCTGGTGGAAGCAGGCTCAAGTAGTGTTCAAGACAAGAACAGACTTCACCTTGCACGTGGTAGGTTACTGTTTGGCTTCGAGGCTTAATTGGATGTGTAGGCTGCTTGACACCTTGCTTATACCTGTCCAGGAATGCTATAAAAATGTCAGACAATTCCTTCAAATCTTAGGATTGCCATCAAGTATGAGACAATTCCTAAAAATCGTATTTGTCTAAGATGTGATACTCATGTCCAAACATATCGTATGATCTTCCAGTCTGTCCTAAGATCTTCTAGGATATCCTGTGATATTGTAGCCCAACTTTGCTGGTCCTTTGTCCTTAGATTGGTCAGGATATTTTGTGTCCTCAGCACAGCCTAAGTAGTCCCATGTCTTAATACAGCTTGCTTGCCATTCTTTGAATGTTTGGACTTGTATCTATGTGTCTGGAGTCTAAGTATGATATGTTAGGACATACATGCAGCATATGCTGGACCCTGTGTCTTTCATCTGAGGTAACACCTACAGAAAGCTGTGACATGATGGCAATCCTGGACAACACTTCTATGGTTTATATACCGTATTGCTGTTTTTGTTACAATGCTTTATTCTGACATGTACTTCATATACTAGTCAATATAGATCAGGATCAAATAGAACTAGTACTTGTAAATATTATTTAGCAGGAAAAACAAATCAGTATTGAGGAATTAATTTTTTTTGGAAACTCCTGTAACCAAATGGAAGTTAAAATTAATGTAACCTTTGACTCCACTATGTAGTGAGGGTTAATGATGTTTTCTATTGTAAGCTTGGCTTTGGAATTCACTACTGGTCACTTAATCAATTATAACTATCAAATGTATTCATAATACCAGTCATCCTGTATCTGGATGTTTGTTGGTCCCTGCAGTTTACGTCTATTATGATGAAAAACAAAATCGGAATAATGTTGATGACAATTGTAATCAACCTTATTCAGATTTGCTTTTCAATTATTAATCATAGGTTTTTCTCACTGTATACCAACCTCCATGAATGTTTGTGTCATTCAACTGTTCAATATAATTATGCTACACATATTTTTTTGTATTAGTCTACTCTCTGGAATATCGTACATGATATGGAAAGAACTGACTCAAAACCTCAGGAATTATTGGATGACCTACGTATAATACAACGCAGAATTAGATCTCTAGCTGTAGAGGTATGAAGAATCTGTTTGTATGTACATGTATATAGTAAGTTAATTTTGTAGTCCTATGAAGTGTAAATGTAAATTAAACATTCAACAGTCATTTTATTATCATTACAAGTTATGAAGATTGAAGTTTTACTTGCATTTGGTTATAAACTGTATTGTAATAGCATTTATTGGGATACAAAGCTTGCGTTATGCAGAAACTAGTATATAAATACATATAAATACATATAATTTATTGTCTACTAGTAATTGTTAGGGTTACATAATTCACAAGCAGATGGGAAATGTATTACATATACAAGACATTTGCACATCATCCCTGTGCTTGCTTGAGCTTAAGAGTGGTTTAAGCACAGTTTTGCAGTGGTTGAAGCCTTGAAGGTACACTTAAGCATTTTCTGGTTAAAGTGCATGTGCTTATGCTTATACTTCATAACAATTTTAGAAATTAGCACATTCTTTAAACTATCAGCCTGACATATACATGAAGTATACGGTACCCCAGGCTGATAGTTCAAAGAATGTGATAATTTTCATGGCTGCTATTAGCTTCTGCTCCTTTCAGCACTTTTTAGCACAGCTGGAACTGTATTTAAGCCTGAACAATGCCGAATAAAAGACAGTACTTTTCAAAAGATAATGTTTATAAATGTAACAATAATCTCATTCACTAAAACTTATTTGTTTTTCCAATGCTTATTAAAAATGTGCTTAAAATTTCGCTTGAAGCACTTTGAATGTGCTTCAGTTTGTGTTTGAAGCACTTCCCCTGTTCAACTACACGAGCCCTCATTTCTAGCCACTAGCCAAGTATTTAATAATTTTCAATCAACAACACTTCAAATTTTTCTTGGCAAATTAACATCTAGTTATTAAAAAAAATGTATGGCTGTAAAAACTTTATTTTTCCTCATGTACTTATACATTATTTTGTCTTAGCCTCAGAATAGTATTCCTGATGTTATAATTTCAATGTTGGTTAAAGGTAAACCTGTTGGTAGCTGCAGGATTCCATCTCATCTACTTATGTACTCTTCTGATTCTGCCCAATTTGTTACTCAAGGAAGTATGTGTGGAAAACTACAATCAATACAACTAAATGTGAGATTTGTGTACATGTAAATGTTAAAAAAATCAATTTAATATAACAATGTTAATATTCCAATATGTGAATTATTTCTTTGAAATCTCGCTATGATAATATTAATATAATTGTAATTTGATTCATGCTCCTAATTATAATAAAGTTATTATTATAAAGCAAATGAATCATATCAAAAGTCCATGCATCTGTATCATCAACATATGGATTTTTTATTGATTAAGTCACCTGTAATGATGTGTGACATAGGCATGATGATAAATTGCAACAATTATATTGCTGATACATGTACATATGAGCAGTGCTATCAACATGTGAGTGGGCATGTCAGTTAAATGTTAAGCATGAGGATTTAAGAATGAATGACGAGTGAGAAAATTGAGCAGGCTGAAAGTCTGGTGTTTCACTCCAACAGAAAGAGCAAAGTATGGTATAGAGTCATAATCAATCTTATTGTTTAATAGTGAATACCTTCACTTGTTACTGAGACAATGTTTGAACAATTCTTTGATGTTAAACCTTTTTATGACTAAGTACAGTTATAAATTGCAGTCAATGTGGGCTTATATTGTGATATATATATAGTACATCCTAGAAGTTATTGCGTGAGTAAGAGTGGTAATCCTGCAAGTACTTGCATGGCACTCTCATTTATGGTGAGAGTACACTTGAAGCCACATCCACAGTTCATGCAAACACTTGCACAACCACACGTGTAAACCACGAGGCCTCGCAAGTGCATCATTTGTAGAACCTCCTGAAACCACGTGTAAACTCTAAATCAGTGATTCAGTGACATGAAAGGTAAGAATCTTTTTTATTATTGTTGTATTTCTGTGCAGTAGTGTTGTTTTACTTACATGTAAGTTTAACTATCCCTTTACATTGTATTGTGACTTAGTTAAAACTAAATTACTGGTCTACTGCAATAACTATATAATAATCAAGTACTGTAATGAAAATTGTCCAACAATGAGCACTTTTTTTTTTAGCTAAAATTAAGTAGTTAACTATTACTATAACTGTAATGGTCAGTAACTAGGTGTACTATAAGTCTATAACTGTAATTGATATACTAAAACAACACTACTTTTCAATTTTTTGTTGCATAATAAAAATTTGACGACACTTTCTCTCATAATCACTTCTAGATGCCTAGATATAGTCTTTATTTGAGAGAGCGAATTGTACTATTGTCCAAGGTATACAAGCCTTCTGAAATTGTTGCATTAATGAAGGAAGAGGGGTTCAAAACATCTGAACGAGGAATCCAGTATCTTTTAAAAAAGTATAGACAGACAGGCTCTTTTTATGATGCTCATAGGTCTGGCCGTCCACCTGTCTTGAATCTTGAAGCACGCAAGTTAATGGATTGGTTGTTGACGGAAAATGATGAACTAACCACTTCCGAACTTCAAGATGAGCTGTTGAACCATGGATACCCAGCAAGCAAGTCCACTGTAGCACTTACACGCCAGTCTATGGGATGGACATCAAAAGCAACTCGTTACTGCCAATTGATTCGCACTGCCAACAAAATCAAGAGGGTGGAGTTTTGCAAAGATTTGTTGGATAGTGGTGAAACATTTGACAATGTCTTGTTCACGGATGAATCAATGGTTGTGATGACACCCAATGTTCGAAGATCTTACCACAAAAAAGGTCAACCCAGAAGATACAAACCAAAGCCCAAGTACCCCATTCGTGTGCTAATTTGGGGAGGCATATCAAAAAAAGGAGCCACAAAAGCCATTATATTCACTGGGATCATGGATGCTGAAAAGTATGTTGAGATATTGCAGAGAGGTTTGTTACCTTTTATGACAAAGCATTTTCCAGACGAGAACATGAGATTCCAACAGGATAATGATCCCAAGCATACCAGCCGTGTGGCCCGTGCATTTTTTGAAGCTAATCAAGTTAATTGGTGGCGCACACCACCCGAGTCACCTGACTTGAATCCACAGGAACGTGTATGGAGTCACCTCAAGCAGTTTCTATCATCAGTTGTGAAGCCACACAACAAAACCGAGTTGATAGATGGCATAAAACGGTTCTGGAATGAGAAACTGACTCGACAGCAGTGCCAGCGGTATATTAACCACATTCACAAAGTCATCCTAAAAGTGATTGAAAAGAATGGGGAAGCTGTGGTTGATGATGATATTTAAGTATATAGTACATAATACAAACTTAGTTATACACTATAATAATAATTATTATTTGGATGTACGCACATGATCTGGTAATATACCTTGTATTATATATAATCATTATTACTATAAAATAATGATTGATGTCTAACTTTGCCATCAAAGGCTAAGATTACTTTGATACTGATGAACCCTAACCTACCTTTAAATGAACCACATAATGATATTCATGAGATTTTGATGGCAAAGTTGGACATTATTGTTTAAAGTTTAAAAATGTGAGCATTATTTTCCCAACTCATTAATGTTTTAGTTTGACAGTAGTGACCACTTTTAGTCAAACTTTTAGTTATAGTTATTTAACTAAACCAATATTTGTTTTACTAAAAGGGTTTTAGTTAACTGACTAAAAGTACACCGTTTTCATTTTAGTTTCTTATAGTTATTGCTTATAAATTAGTTATAGTTAGCTAATTAAAGGCCACAATGTCTTACTAAAAGAGTTTTAGTTTTTGTTATATTTAGGGACACAAACATTATGCTGGCATTGTTTTGAGGTTTATCAAGCAGGAAGATTATGCCAGCCAGCAGATGTGGAATGTAAACATTGTGGTCTTCACATGTAATTATAGTTGCCAGCCTACAGTGTGAGAATGTGTATTATTAGTTATTAATTGAATAAGTACATGTACATGTACATGTAACATTATTAGAAGTTTGAGTATAATAAGTACCTATATAAAGGGAATACGAATGTGCATTAAAACACTATTTCCAGGTGATATCCACTGTCATAATCAATAATTTTTTTAATGAAGTTAATGATACCTTTGTATATCACCAAAGTAAATAATATTATACAACACAATACTTGGAAGTACATGTATATATATACATATACACATCAATTTGCAGTAGCGCATCAAAATCCTGTAAGTTATAATCATAAGCAACACAAAAACAAGTTCAGTTTTCCAAGAAGAAACAAAACTCAACTGATATTCAGAATGATATTCAAAAAGGTTGGCCTAGTCAATTGAATGAATGAACATGAACCTCTTTCCTCTTCCTCCGAAGCTTCTCGTCAATTGCTTTGATACACTCCTTTCTCCAGTCCTGGTCCTCATTCTCCCCTTGCTTCATTGGGAAATGGTCATAGACTAAAGATCTTACAGCATTGAGACGTCCAGGATCTAGACGGCTCTTTCCTCGTACCCCGGAGCAATTGGATCCACTCTTCTCAGCATCAGTGAATGCTTTGTCTACCAGAATGGCAGCGAAGTTCTTCCGGGAATTAGCTTCACTTTTCAAGACTCTCACAAAGTTTGGACTCAATCCTACTGTCTCCAAACTATCATCTCTCCGAGTTCGCATCTTTTTCAGTACGGGTGGTAAGGACAGACATCGCTGAGTCTCCAGATACTGTCTGGGAGGTGATTTTTGTTGAAAGTATGGTTGATTATAATAACCAATGTCATACGAATAGCTTCCAGGAGGATAAAATACTGGTGGCCCATTTGGCTTAGAGGAAGTTTGTGCTGACTGGGAGACTTGAAAATTCTGGGGGTCAGCTTCAATGTCAGGTAAGGAGTGGGAGCGACCTCTCATTGGAGTACTGGGAAGATGTGTTTTTGGTGAGGAAAACAGTTGAGAGAATGGGCTCATTTGAAGTGAGGGAGATAAAGGAGGCTTGCCAGTCATTGTGTGACTAGAGAGGCTGTCTACTTTTTCTCCCAGGCTGTCTACTTTTTCTCCAAAGATGTCCATTTTTTTATCCAGATTCTCTATAGCTTTTACCATCATCTTGACACTGCCATCAGTTTCCCCAAGTGTAATAGAATATAATGACTCATTATCATCATCATGATCTTTGCCAGAAGACACTTGAATTGGTGGAGAGGCTTCAATAAATTCACCCTGAGTAAAAAGAACAAACAACAAAAATGTAGTGTTGTTTTAGTATGACAATAAAATTACCACTTTAGTTTATAGTATCACCAAATTTTCACAATTTTGTTAATAGCTAATCAATAATAACAATATTAAGATTACTGAAAGTTTTAGTTAACTAACTAAAGTGCTGGTTACTGTAGTTAGGCTAACTAAAATGGGTTTTGGTTAAAGTTAACTAGAACAACACTAACTCAATGACAAGGCCGATCGATTAACACGAAACACAAAATAATAGTTCAAATATCACTATTCTTGTAAATACTACTATACTTGTTTGAACATATATATATATATATATATATATATTACTTACTTCTTTCTTGCTCTTTCCTTTGATTGGTTGCTTTGCTTTTCTCTGTTTCTCTAGTTTATTTTCTTTGCTTACGCTAGAGCGTTGACTTTTACGAGCGCTAGAGAAAGAGGTACTTGGCTTATCATGTTCTTCTTGTGACATACATGTAAGTGTCTATGACAGATGACATAAGATTTCTCATATCACACATTGCTACTTGTATCTACTAAAACATGATATACGGGAATCAGTTATATATATGTTTTACTTTTTTAAAGGTTCTTGTGTAACTTTGTAATTTCAGCTAGAGCAGATATTAGTTGGAATTTCTACAAATTAATATACTAAATATAATACAAAAAGATGTTATGTGTTCAGAGGTGTATTTACACCTTTACTTTGATCCTTTGTCTTTTTTATTGCTGTTCTTTCTATCACTGTGGCCATAACAGCAACACAATAAAATTTACTTTTTTAATGGTTATGTCATGTACATGTACGTATATCAGCACCATGACATGTGACATGGCAAATTTCCCTACTGTGGCAGCACTAATATATTTTGTAACTGACTCGAGCTCCAAATGAAGCATCAGTACAATCTGATAAAACCAACCACTTATGTATGAAACTATGACCTGTAAAAAGAAATATAATGTAAATTAATATAACAAAAGTACACATTCACAAGTGAAACCAAGCATATGGAGAAAGGGTGTCGATATGATTGCTCTGTGTTCATTGCTGATGAATTTTAATGTGTGAAACACAGCAACCAAAATATTATAGCAATTTGTTTTTCATGTTTCCTACTTTGAAAAGGTCACTGTATACTTTTTGCAACAGATACAACAGCTATAGTCACAGTTTAGTAGAAAAGTTGCTTTCTGCTGATCTATAGCTCGAGAACACATTCTTTTACATATCACATTAATTTATCAAGCCCCAGGAATGACACAACTTCTTTAACTACATAATAACAGATATGACACATAATACATATACAAATATACACTGAACCCATCCGAAAGCAATCACAGGGATGACCCTTGAGTCATAAAAATGGATATATAGTGAAAAACTCTTTTTGGCAGAATTTCTATTATAATTATAATGATAATCAAACTATATACATGTACATGTAGATACAAAATACTACCACTGATAACATTATACAAACAATGTATATCTATATTATCTTACTTGGTTCATTGTTAATACTTCCAACATCAATCTAAAGAAGGTATAAAACTTGTTAAATGAACTGACATAAATAGTGAATTAAAGTGAAATAGTAAACTTCTTATAGATGCAATGTTCTGTTCCATGCAGATTAGTAGGCAGTCTTCTCACTAAGAGTTTTAGTCAAGTGGGTAGGCCTGAACTGGCATAATTTTGAGAATAACAGGTGGATTAAATAAGTGAGAATTATGCTGGGATAATAGAGAACATAATTAAATTAATTAATTAATAATGTCAGTTATTAATCTATCAAACCATGCTCAAAAAAGCATGACTGAAAAAGGAATTTGAGAAGATGAAATTCTCTCTGTCCATGACTCTACAATTATCCTATACTACATTACTAATACATGCTTTGATGTTCATATTGAGTTTAAAAATTGTTAGCCATCAGACAATCTGGGTTGAGAAATATTAGGAATAGGAAAATATATGGAAGTTTTGTGGGAATTGCTCAAAAGAATAATGGGTGAAAAGTTGAGCATCATGTACTCGGGTCTACAAGTGGGGGAGGTGTGGCTAATAATGAATTATTTATCCACACAGCCACATAATAATTAATGTAAGGTGGGGGAATTCTGATGCAAATTTAATGTGGGACAATTCCGCACCTCAATCATTACACTTTGTGATTTACTGCCTGGTATAATAGAAGACTAGCATTTACTGTTAATCATTACTGCAATAAATAGTTTGTAAGTCCAACTTAGACTGTAACAGAGCCAGAGAATGACTGGAACTATCTTCTGATGGAATTGCCTGACCTCATCTAAGCTCATTAAACCTTCACGTTTAGTAGTATATCATGAAAACAATGCTAACAGCAGGTTGGCCTGAACTCATTAAATATGCACATTGTTTTGGCAGTCTTGAAACTTCATTCTTTGATAATCTTCAATAGCTTTAAACTCTACAATGCCTGAATGCCCTGAAGGCCTTTTATGCAACAGCATCAAAAAAAGAGACAATGCCAACAAACATCCTGTGGTACTCGACTTAATAAGATATTGGCATCCACAGGTGCTGGTATCAAGATGGCATTGTACAATCAACTATTTAAACACTCCGAGTTTCCACCAATACATGATAAACATCTACAAATATCTATATCACAAAACCAGACGGTTCCTTTTCAGCATTCTAAAAAGCATTCATAGCATACTTCTTGTGAGTTAAAACTAAGATTGCTAAGTTTACCATGGTACTGTTATAGGTAGTTAAAGTACATGTATGTTCTACATGCACCTCTCTGAGTCATGATGTACATGTACATGCATATAACTCACACTGAACACACCAATCACATAGTTCTTCTTTTTGTTTCTATCTATGACTTTGATCTCAATGTTCTTCTCAAACAATTCCACAGGTAACATCTTAAAATTTAGCATCACTGTCTAAAAGAAAATAAATAAAATTTAAGAAATTACTTGAGAATAGTAAGACTATATCGAAACATATAATTATTGCTAAGTATATACTTCAAAATATAGGCAAAATTGTAAACAAACAAGAAAAACGAGAAATTTGGGGTATACAATTGTAACAATGTTGACATATTTCTTGGCACAAAGGATCTCTTTTGATAAATGATTATAAAGGAGGAACAACTGTCCATGAAATGTGCTCACAAGATTAGACAAAAGGGATAGTGGCTTAATGTAACATAGAATCTTTAAATTAGACTATTAGAGTATATATGATACTATTTCAAGCAGTATACCTTTTAGAATTTAGGTTCCTATATTATAAGTATAGTACCATATGTGCTCTAATTATTTCATGCTAGGCTAAAAAGCAAAAGCCACTTTATTTAACAGTCCTAACAAAATATTGGAGACCTAATCACATAAAAACATGACTTTGCTAATAATTTTAGGATTGTTTCTTCATATAAGAAGTCATGAAGTATAAGTATTATACTATTTTGAATGTCTACTATAGCTACTATACTATCCTTATATGAAGTAATGATTAAATAACATGACAATCCCACTAATATAATTATAAAATTGTCAGAACAAATAAGTATGTGGACAAATTTCCAAAGATCTTTGGTTCGAGTTTAGTACTACGGTGTTTAAATCACTACAACTTTTACATTTTTCTCTCACCTTTAAATCAGTTAATATAAATACATTATTAATCTACTAAAGCCTATTGGCAGGGTATCTAAAATAGAAAAGTAGTTAAATACCTCGTCATAAACTGGATTGTTGGTAGCTTTCCTATAGGCTGTAGTGTAATACTGATCATCACAAGCAACACTAACAAATGGATTAATGTTATTCCCCTCCAATCTGCGACCTTCAAATATATGTATGTGTACCTACATGTAATATTGGGTTCGGACTTTTTCTTTCTCCATTACATATTGGAACTGACAGAACGCACATTTGGTATTTGTGAACTTAATTCTTCATTCTTGAAGTGTACTTTAAGTATTAAATGATGTTTAACCTGGTTAAACAAAGTTAACGTCCCACGCCCTGGCTGGCACAGTAGAAGATGTAGATGCGGTAGTCAATCTGCGGTACAGTCTAGGATAGCAAGGGGAGTGGTCACGCATGCGCGCAGTGCACTAGTGAGCAATTGTCAACCACAACCGCTTCTCTGATTTTCTTACCATGTCAATGGATCCTTCTAACACTAGTGAAGACGCACAACAAGGGTCTAGTACCTCTCTCTCTCTATCTAAAGAAGATCTTTCTTACATAGCAGCTTCAGTAGCGGCCATCCTTAAGCAGAACCAATCTTCATCGGATAACCCTGTTCGCCAAAGCACTGACCAAGGAACATCAGACCACGGTTAGTTAGATTGTTAATTGACACATGGGTCTGGGACATGCTTGCTCGGTATTGGTGCGGGGCAGTCGTGCCTGATTCACTTGTTTTTGTGCAAGCCTTTTCCAACCTAGCTGTATCCAAATGGAGTAATCGGGCTCACCGAACCCCTCAATAGAAGGGGTACTTGTCGATGGAGCAATCGTACTCACTGAACCCCTTAATAGAAGGGGTACTTGTCTTGTAGCAGTTGCGCTATTTGGATAGCACCTCGATGTCCTCCTTTGGAGGTGGGTGCTTCATTAACATTTATATCTTCTGGCATGTGTTGGCATAAAAGCATATTATACACACTAGTTGCATCGGTAGGCAACATCAGGTGTTGGGGACACCATTCACTAGGTGTCAGGCATGTCCCGACATGCTACACCATACCTGTGTTGTGTCCAGGACAAAGCATACATAATTATATATATAGACCTGGTATGCCAGTGTAATGAGTGGGAATCATCCTGAAATAATCAGGATGGGTAGTACATACCCCGTGGTGCCCATGAGGGGCGTATGCACGACAAGTATGGGTCAGTGTGACGCATAAAAAAAAAAAAAAAAAAAAATAAATAAATAAATAAAATAATAATAATAATAATAATAAATAAATAAATAAAATTAATAAATAATGAAAATAATAATAAATAATAATAAAAATCAAATATAAAACCTGACTATCAAGCAGTTTTACACTTACTACTCGTAGTGCCTATATAGCTGATTGCTTGCTGATATGCATTAGAGTAACGAGTTATTCACAAATATAATTATAGTAAGAATAGCTTCAATCATCTAGCATGGATACACACTATTTAATATAGCCAACAAGTACACAATATGAGAATCCCAACCATCCCCCCCCCCACAGGGTCCATCCAAATGGGTCAATCACCTCCAGATGCTTTGATCCCAACAGTCAATATCCTATCAGATGCAGCACTACTAGGCTCCACTGGTAACGACCAATGTGCACTGTCGAGCCAGTTGGGGGATGTGTCCCAAACCTCAGTCCAGTCATCGGTGCAGTCAGATTTGTCGGATCTGGTCTACATCACAGATGGCCTCCCCCCAATACCTAAAAATTGTATCAAAAAATCAAAGATTGGCAATTTGTCAATCTCCACGACTTATCATTCAAATCTGCAAAAGGCCGCGAGGAGGAGAATAATTTCCTGCAGCAATGTGACGGGAAAGTGTTGTTGGTCCAATCGATGGACCAGTTGAAGAGACGAGCAACAGACTTTCCAGACATTGTCGCCTGGGTGGAAGTCTTTGCTACATTGGTAGCAGTTGCCAGCAAGTCAGACAGCCAGGCTGTACCTGAATTGATGGCATACTTGGTCAAAGTCATCCGAGCCGCAAGGGTCCGTGGGAGTTCGTGGCAAGAATATGATAAGGCTTATCGTCGTAAAGCAGCAGCAAAGAAAGACCGCATCTGGTCCCGACATGACCCAGATCTATGGGACAGATTTATCTTATCTCCCTCTCAGGCAGTGGAGCCAGTGAGCTCTTATCCGGCCTCTTCAGGCCGTCGTTATTTCCCATACCAGCGACCACAAAAAAGGGGTGGCAGCACTCAGTCGGGCAGTAGTACCATAGCCACTAATGCGTGGAAGAAGACGGTGTGCTATAGCCATAATTTTGACCCTGTGTGTGCCCGTGTAGCAAATGGATTGCCTTGTCAATTCACACACATCTGCTACACATGTGGACAGGGCAATCATAAATCATCAACCTGCCCAAATGGCAAGTCCTCCAAACAAGACTGGTGACTCACTCCACAAACTAAACATTAAGAAGTAATCAAAGAGTGAAAAGATAAATGAAGTTGGGTTCGTATAATCGTCACATATTCGCTAATCCAATTATGATATCACTTATCCTCCACCCCCCCCCCCCCTCCATATCAGTTTCTGATATGTGATCTAATTCCCCCTGTGGGTATATATAGCTTCATTTGGCCGTGCACTACGAGTCTCAGACCATGCTTGTGTTATCATACTGAACCATAGTTAAACATTGATTCAAAAGTTATGATGCATGATCTATATTTTAATTGCCAATTATTATTCAAATAAAAATCAAACACACCAAACACCCCCCATAAAGCTGCAAACCAACTCCTAACCACCCCCAATGCACTGCAATATTACATTAATACACCATGACATTGATAACCCACGGGTCAACCCCCAGTGGTACATGGAATCCACTGACAGGTGCACATGTGCGAAGGCAAATCATACACTGTATGTACTTCTCTTCCCTTGCTAGGTCCCAGCATCGAAGTGGACAATCACAGGGACGCCAACGTCATGGAGAACAAATACATTTACCTGGAGGACCTGCTGGGTCTGCAGGCCTGCAGACTACTGAAACAGGGCATAGTCCTTGGTTCAATTGTATCCCCTTTACACGATAAGCTACATTGTTGGAGGTCTGCCCTTACAAATCACCCTGACCAGCCTTTCGCACACAACATCATAGATGGACTCTCGGTCGGTTTTCGGATTGGTTTCGATTACTCAAATTGCTCATGTACCCCAGCAAGAAAAAATCTGCTTTCAGTCTCCAACAACTCTGAAACTGTCCAACAGTACCTACAAGATGAGTGCCGCCTCGGGAGAGTGCTTGGCCCTCTCCCCTCATACTTGTGTTCAACAATTCAAGTGAGCCCATTTGGGGTTATCCCTAAACCAAGTAAACCAGGACAGTGGCGTCTAATTGTAGACTTGTCGTCTCCCCAAGGGGCCAGCGTAAATGACGGGATTTCTTCCAAATGGGCTTCCTTAGCATATGTGTCAGTTGATCAAATTGTGGACACTGTGCTTCAGCTAGGCCAAGGGTCCCAATTGGCAAAAATCGACGTGAAGAATGCATTCCGGATCATCCCAGTTCACCCTGATGACCGACATCTGCTCGGGATGCAGTGGTCTGGAAGAATCTATGTAGATTGTGTCTTACCTTTTGGCTTGAGATCCGCCCCAAAAATCTTCAATGCTGTTGCTGATGCCCTACAATGGTGTTTACGTCACAAGGGTATAGAGTTCGTCTATAATTATCTAGATGATTTTCTATGTATAGGCCCCCCAGGGAAGAACACTTGTAGGAGGTCCCTTGACACAATGATGCAAGTGTGTGCAGAATTAGGAGTGCCTCTTGCTTCAGAAAAGGTGGAAGGTCCCAGCCTCTAGCCTGGTATTCTTAGGAATTGAGATCGATTCAAACGCCATGCAGATTCGTTTACCTGATCGAAAATTGGTGAAAGTGAAACTATTAGTCAACCAGTGGCTGGAACGACGGAAAGCATGCAGGAAGCGGGAGCTGCAATCCCTAGTTGGTGTGTTACAGCATGCCAGCAAGGTGGTCCGCCCAGGTCGCACATTTCTGAGACGCCTTATAGAAACCATGGAGACAGCTAAACATTCAGACCACTGGGTGCGCCTGAATTCCACCTTTCATTCCGACCTGATTTGGTGGCATACGTACCTCACAGACTGGAACGGGGTGGGGTGTCAATGCTGTGGTCAAGAGCATGCAAGGTCCCCACCTATATTGTAACCAGTGATGCATCAGGCTCCTGGGGCTGTGGAGCTCTACATAATACACAGTGGTTTCAGGTTGAATGGTCTGATCAATTCAAAGAGGAACCAATTCATTTCAAAGAGCTCATGCCAATAATCATCGCTTCAATGGTGTGGGGCCGTCAGTGGTCTGGCCAGATAGTCGGGTTTGAATGTGATAACATGGCGGTAGTTGAAGTATTGAAGTCAGGATATTCTCGCGACAAAGGGATGTTGCATCTCTTGCGCACATTATTTTTTGTGGCAGCCAGATTCAATTTCTGGTTCACTGCCATTCACCTTCCAGGTGAAAGAAACATAGCAGCAGACCTTATTTCAAGAAATAAAATAAATGAATTACCTTTAGTTGCTCCCTATTTATCTCACCCCCCCTATGTCATTCCCCAGGACATCCTGCACCTTCTCTACAATGGAGCACCAGATTGGACATCCAGAGCCTGGGCAGCACAGTTCAACACCTGTTTAAGAACTCCTTAGCTCCTTCAACCAGACGTACATATGAATCTTCCAAAAAACGATATTTGGCTTTCTGCCAAGCTATGAATCTTCACCCTTGTCCTATCACACAAGGCATGCTATGCTTATACGTCGCCCATCTATACCAGGACGGGTTAGCCCACACCTCCATCAAATCCTACTTATCAGCTGTGAGAAACATGCAGATTTCCAAAGGAATGCCAGACCCATTTGCTTCCCCTCTTCCTCAGCTGAAACTGGTGATAAGGGGTGTCAAAGTCTGCAGAGGTCTCCAGGGCCGTAACATCCCTCGGCAAAAGTTGCCTATTACCCCATCAATTCTTCGCCAGCTCAAAAGCTTATGGAAACCCCATGCCACAGAATACAAATTCATCATGTTATGGGCAGTGTGTTGCACCTGTTTCTTTGGTTTTTTTCGTTCAGGGGAAATCACCACATCAACATCTCATTACGATCCCAGTATCCACCTCAGCATTCAAGATATTGCACTGGATAGTCGCCATCATCCATCACTTGTCCAATTCAGTCTAAAGTCATCTAAAACAGACCCCTTTCGAAAAGGAGTCGAAGTGGTCATTGGCCACACGGGGGACGACCTCTGCCCTGTCACAGCCATATTAGCCTATCTAGCAGCACGTGGTTGGTCAGAGGGGCCACTTTTCCATACAGGGGATAAACAGCCCCTCGCCCGTCGCCAGTTTGTAAACGAGGTGAAATTGGCACTCAAAACCATTGGCCTAGACCCATCAAAATACGCTGGTCACAGCTTCAGGGCAGGGGCAGCTACAACAGCAGCAGCAGCAGGCCTTGAAGACTCTACAATCAAAACACTTGGCAGATGGGAGAGCTCTGCTTACCAGCTATACATCCGCATACCTAAACACCACTTAAAAACAGTCTCTAGCTCATTATCGAAGATAAATCTTGTGTAACCCGCTTTATACTACTTAGTTTCTGTGAAACTGGTATCCTGATGGTGTGTGTTGTTGAACATTTATGTCATGTATAAGAATTACTAGACTATCGTATGTACTGGTGTCCATCTGGACAATTTCTCAATTTAATTTCATTGTAATATATATATAAACTGGTGTATAAATTTGATCTTTCTGTGGCCGCCATTGCGCCTGCACCATATAAAGTATGGTCAAAGAATACACGATACAATGCAGAATAGAAGTGTAATGTTATTAGAAAGTATATAGTTATACATATAGATTAATTTGCTTGGGGGAAGTCGCCAGAGAGTGTTACTCCCTGTCTCCTTTGGCATTAGCTGGGAAGGTGTACCCAGTAGCATGTTCCCCCAAGCCTGAATATTTAATGACCCCTGAGGCTAGAGGACTATTTGTGGTTAAGTAAGTATTCACTGCATTCTTCGTACAAGGTTAGCCCGATGCGATTAGTTAAGGTGGCGGTACGGTGACGTTAATGATATTCATAGCAAAAGTTTTTTTGTTTTTTTTCATTGTTACAATTTCTTAAATCATTTTCATATTTGCAACACAATATTATTTTATTGAAGTTTATTATCAGTGAAAATTTGAAGTATTTTGCATGTTGTATTCATGAGTTATGATCGTCAGCAGAACCAGCCACAAAGGTACATTTTTCTCCATAAACACACAAGACAAAGACTGGACACTTACTGTGCAAAGTGAATACATCCTAGTCTAAAAAACAACGAAGACCTTTTCCTTATATCTGTTTCTGTACCACAGGGGTTGTATATCATCATCCTTCTTCGACAAATTTCTCGACAAAGTGCTTCGCTATTGAAAAAATTGCTTCGTTGTTTTGTAGGTACACGTGTAACAAACGTTTGTTCAAAATTTCAGAGCTGTACCGATTATTAGAGCTGAGAAAAATGTACCTCAGTACAACCCACTGACTTTGACTCATTATAGCAGAGATAATACCACAGGAATGTATATTTAACGCAGTTCTGCATGCGCAAGTATTGTACTGCAACCAAAAAATGAATATCATGAATAAAGTATGAATATAATTAACGGGCAATTGTATGGTTTCTCGCTTCCGCCGTACCGCCACCTTAACTCAGAGGTCTAGGAAGGCTAATGGGTTACCTTCTCGGGGCACCGGCACAGGTGCCTCCACAGCTCTCTAGCCAGCTCTATCTCCACTACATTAACCAGAATAAAGCAATGTTAGTATACACGTAGTGTATACACCTATTGAGGGCAGTGTGGATGTTAAATCAATAAAATTAAATAATTGTTTCAAATGCATGTGCATGAAGGTTTTAAAAAAGGGTACTGCAAAATGTCATACTGATGATTATTTGTAATTAATTTTACCTTTTCCCAGTTTTTTACTGCCCGAGCATTCTTTGATGGAATTAATTTCAAGCTCTCACATCTCTCCTTCTGATCTAATAACACACCCAAACTATAATCAAAACTCCCAATCAACCTAAATGAGTTTTATCAATGAGAACAGTCAATGAACAATTTAGAAACAAAATTGATTATGTAGCATAGCATGTAAGTGAATTAGGCAAACCAGTTCAAGCAGAACATGAAATCAGCTGTGTGGAGGTAATTTGGATTCTAAGAATATGAAATTGAAAGATGTCTTTGCCAAAAGAGTGTTACAGCAAAGAGAGACAATACATCAAATGCATTTACACATCTCAACAAACATCATCCTATGAAGTATATAGAAGTAAGCTAGGAGAATCAAAGCAAGAAGAGTGTGAAGGAAGGTAGCTGTTTGAATCATCAACCTCGAAGTATCAATGGGTCTGTCAAGTAATATACCATATAACAAAAAACATGATGCAATTGAAAAAGAACTCTCTTTAAAAGCTGACTTCTTTATTAATTAAGCGAGTTACCCAAACATAATAAATGAATATGAAAGCAAAAGACTCCACATCAACTATGTTCTAGTTGTAGTAAACTAGGGTTGGGTAATTTTGATATTTAGGTGATTGTTGTATTGGTAATTTTATGCATTAAAAACTATGTATAAACAGGACAAAAATGAAACTAAAATGTAAAACTTTTATTAGCATTGTTTCTCCAGGGTTGAGTTGTGAATGATCCATTTCTACTCCCCACAAAATAGCTGAATAAAATGTGTAGTGCTGGCATGACTTATAGTTTTACATCACATACTGAGAGTTCTTTGTCTTATATCAACCAATACACTATTTTTTTAAAAATATTTAACGTATTACTATGAATTTGTATTTATTACACCTTATTAAAACAAAAAAATGTAAATGCATACAATGTTTTGGTCTTGATGTCTTCTCTGAATAAAGCCTCAAGGGCAAAACATCATATGCAGTTACGTTTTAATAAACTCCTCAGTGCAACACTGATTCTGTGAAACAAATAATATAAACATCTACTAAATCAAAGACAAGGACCTAATGAAGGACAGATATCATTCAAACACTTCACAAAAAAATATACGACTTAGTCTTTTTGTTGTGATTCTATTAATTATTGCTTATCATACATGTAACTTCATTAAATTTGTTTTCCAACAATAATTTACACAAAACAAAAGAATTATTTAAGCAGATGTGGTATGGTCATGGCTGTAATTGCCAAACCACATAGTGTTCTGAGAGGATTCATGCTACAATTACACATGTACTTTGATAGGGAACCATCCAGCTGTCTGGATGCTCACTGCTTTCTAGCCATAATTATATGTCCTTCATTTCATTTTGTTTATTTTCGCAGATATTTTGTAGAAATAGAAATATGTGGGTGGCCATTTTTTGGGCCACCCCTATACACAGATTACATGAGCAATGGAATCATAATTACAATCAAACACTTACCCACATTGTATAAGAATATAACTAAATTAGGTATCTAGCTAGAACAATAATCTCAGGGCAGGCAGAACAATCAGGTTGCCAAGGAGGCCTATTTGGTATGGCTAATTTTATCTGGAATGACGCCCATATTTAATCTTTATCACGTGGAAAGTAAAGGATTCTGTCACACTTGTGTAAGAGAAGCCTTGCAACTGGTGATTCGTATTGAGTGTGCAATAATAATTATGACAATAAAATTAAGTACAATAATTTACCACAACCCCTCGAGTTAAATCTTTTGCTAACGTGTTTCATGCACCAAGCTCTACTCTACTCACCTCACCAGTCACCACTCATAACTTGCTTCCGCTTGCCCTGTATCTAGGTGGAACAATAATTGTTCTTCATGGATACTAGTTTCCTAAGCAAATGGTCAAATATTGTGTTTACACTTTATGGTTAGACATAATACAAAATTATAATAATTTATGTCAAATACTGAAAAACAAGTTATCACCTATTTCTATTCAGAGGCTGGGAATCATACAATTCAATCTGTAAAACTTCAGCAGGATTTAGAGCGGTCTCCAAAGTCCACTGGAATTCCTACAAGACAAATTAGTCTAAAATGTTTTTTAAGACTAAATTGGGCTTCCAATTACCCATGTTACTATTTTCAAATACCCAGCCATCATTACAACTTATGATTTAAACATTTTCTTTTAAATGAAAGAAGTTGCAGGGATATCAAAACCAAAAAAGGACATAAACAAGATTTTGGTGGCATTTCACACACCGTAGTGAAGCAGTACAAACCTAAAACTGATATAGTAAGGCTGGGACGGATATTTGGCTGTCTGAAAACTATCTTAGGTTCCGGATCTATTTCTTCATATCTGGATACATGTTTAATGTTTGCATATGCAGAATCAAATCATGGAAACATTGTATAATTATCTTGCTGCATTAGACAGCAAAAGAGTGAGCAAATGATTCACAAATTTTCGGGTGATATTTTTGCGGTGTAATACGATTGTGGATACAAAGACAGGATACATTCAAGTCCTATAATCGAGTTTAAAGTATTATTTATCTACAATTCCTAGACTCAATTGCTAACCACCTATGCAGGCTCCATGCAGACTATGATTATGATTGCCTGTTGCTGGAAGAAATAGAATACAACCCTAAAGCCTAAACACTAAAGCCTAAACCCTAAACCATAAACTCTAAACCCTAAACCATAAACTGTAATCAAATCTAACAAAATGTGATAATTGTATTTTGGGGTTTTTGTATTCCATAATTATATACATGAATATTTGATTTCCTGTACACCAAAATTTTTTGTAACCTTTCCTGAGTTTGTGCTACTGATCTCAAGGCACCCAACACACACCTACTAAAATACCATACCACTTATACACTAAACTTTAAAGTTATATAGAATCTATATACTACATGTACTCTACCTCATCCCACACTGGGTTCAAAGTGTTTTCCTTCTTACTTGTTTTCTTCTTTAATCCTGTAAGTATATAAAACAGAATAGCCATTATGATAATCTGTGTATTTGTAAATAACAGAAGGACAACTAATATTAATTATCAGAGTACAGTAGTATTCTCAGGATAGCCGGAGGAAAAAGTGGCCAATAACATATTTCTTTACAAGTATTAGTTAAATCTCAGCTAATAATATTATACAAATACATTTTGATACAAACGCAAGTGCTTTTATCTCAAACAATATCTTCTATTGGCTATAACTATATCATCTTTAAAATACAGAACCATTGAGTGGCAAAACTGCCAGATTGCTAATCTCATAACAATACTACCCCCATATATGGGAATATATTCACTGTTAAAAACATTTAGTGTTGCACTGACCACGAAAATGAAATGTACAGAATACATTACAATGCAAACGTTTTCACACAGACTATTGTTCCATGGAATCTCTTTTCCATGAATATACATTCAGTCTACATTTCAAGAGCTACCAAAGTAGTTTTTTAAATCTAACTCAGTTTTGCTGAAACAATTGTTGTACTATTTTCTTTCTTGACCAAGTCAAAGAATACTTTCCGCCACTACATCCTACTTTATATACTATTATTATCATTATTTACATATTAATAATTGTTGTTTTGGGGGGTGGTGGGTTGTAGCATGTTCATTCCTAATCTATATAATCATATATATATATATATATATATATATATATATATATATATGTTGTATATATAAATAAATTATTATGCAATTTCTCAGGATTACTCACCTCTAAATTCAAGGGCAACATAAGGGTCAATAAGTTTGCCTTCCTTCTCTACATTAGGAAGATCTGCTGCATTCTTTACAGTTATCCTTAATGTCATGATTAGGCAGTGCTATATACAAGGTAACTTCCAGCCCACATGGGAATTGTAAGTGTAGGCCAGGAGTGTGGCAGTGCACTACAGCAATTATTAAAACCACACCCACTTGATCATATATATATATATATATATTATATATATATATATATATATATATATATATATATATATAATTATAAGTATAATTATTATATATATAATTATAATATTGTTATATAATTATAATTATATATGATATATTTGCATCATTGCATGCTTAAGTGTGAGGTCACTGAGGTGTGGCTCAGCATCGCTAACAGTCGCCTCAACATAGTCTGGCTAGCCACACCCTCGAGATGAAGACGGAGAGTCTGGCTTGCAGCCCAATCAGATTTTGAATAGGTGATGACGCGTCATCAGAAGGAGTGGTGATAAGATGGATGTACGATATGATCCATGAATTCACGTGTTTAGCAATTATTTCGCAATTTGACATGTCAATGAATATAGTGTTTACGTACAAACATTCCGCTAGAACAAAAATGGTAGCCGTATGTACGTAATTTGAGGATTCAGTCATCCCGCCCAAACAATCTGGTAGTTAACTGAGACATTTCTCATGCTGTGAAACCCAATAGCGTGGGTGTAGGTGGTGCCAACATGCAGTGGGGTCGTTTTGCTTGCTGTTGCGCAGTTGACTGCAACGAAAAACAAAATGACTCTAGAAGGAGAAAACTCTTTTTGAAATAGTAGCACTTGGGGACTTTCCAGTTCCAATAAGAATGCTGCTAGAAGTAGTACTCCATGTCAGAAAAGGGGACAAGTTTGGGGTACAGAAAGCTAACGGTGGTCAAGATAACTGCAGCAGAGACGCCAGTGTTGGAAATGGGAAGAATTTTGAAAAAGAAGCTCAGTGCTCTAAGGGTTAAATGTATGACCACAAGACATGCTCACATAAATACAGAGCAGCTCGACAGAAGAAACTATTAGAAAGGAACATACATGATGCCCAGCTACACTTAGAAAGAGAAACACAGAGAAGAAGCTACAGAGGTACATTTCGTCAGTCCACAGTGATCAAAGTTAGACACTCAGTGTGGGCATTGTCACTGAACCCTCGCCTTGCTGCTTTCCTGCAACTAACGAAGCATGCTTTAGTAATAACGAGCGCCGTAGGGATGGGACCCTCGCCTATGTGGCAAAGTAATACAAACTATAACTAAATATAATATGCCAAAAGATTATAATTATGTATCATTGCTCGTTTGTATGGTCATATATTAATGAAAACGTTTACTTCAGATGGTTTAGTTTATGTGTATGAAACATATAAAGTAATAAAATTGTACTGGCATGTTAGTTTTTATAATAATATTATAATAGTTTTGTATAGTTATATTATACATAAACTAACATGTCAGTACTTATTACATTATAACTGAAAGATTTTAGTATGATTATACTAGTCTCTTCCTTGTATATACCATAAGTCTTACATTTTAGTCTCTGTTTTATCTCAAAGAAGAAAGAAAGATCCTCAATGACTTGTTCTACAGAGAGCCTCCTCAAAACTGCTGATGTTCGAGTCACGTGCATAGCAACCACTACCCAAATTTTGTTTGCTTTTATGTAGTGTTTTGCTAGCGATAGTCATGATACAGGAGTATTTATGTTTCGATGTGTTCAGATGCCCCCAAGAGTCTTCTCAAGTCTGGAAACACTAAAATTGTGATAACTTTCTTACCGAAAAGTTTTAGCGAAAGCCTTGTTATTTTTGATCCTTGTATAATTTGAAGTCTGCCAGTAGCTCGTTGGAGCCCACCAATGTTCGTAGATTTTGCGAACACACACACACACGCACACACACAATATGAATACCGTACCCTTCTGCCTACGCTTCGCGGCGAGGGTAATAATGTATAAGTAATGACCTCACCTTTTCAAAAACTCTAACAGATAGTCATTCCGATATTTCAGTCAAGGTCAGTATAGGAAGATAAGAAGAATAGACAACTAGGAATGCAGTTGTTTGTGTTATTTTGTGATTTTGCTGATAATAAGTAAACACACAATGTAGTGATTGTACTAATTAGATTGAAGACAATAACTCACTATTTTAAACATTTCCTGGGAGATTAGCGTGTTTCACATGATCGTATGATCAATTCTTCCTCTTCCCTAATAGTAAATCTGTATGAAACCCTGTTCATGATAAAAATATTCCTGCATAATGCGTGAACATTCTGTTTGATTTTTAACTGTGATAAATTAAAGATGATCATAATACTACAGTGAATGCTTTTTGTATTTTGGTTTATAGTGGAGTAAGTATTTATTTATGTAGGGTTATATGGAAGTGGTTTGTTTATTTTTGGGTCCTATGTTAATTAGCTTCCCAACCTTGTTTGCATGCTTTTGGGCTGCTTGTTCATGTAACTGTTCACTAGATTATGTCATACATTCTAGGCAGTATCATTGCTAGGGTTGCATGCTTTTGGGGACCATTCTATACCACTGTCTGGTAATTTTTCTTTAGAATAAAACATTTGAAATAAAGTTGCTCTGACTATATACGTGTAGTAAAAAACATATATTAATGCCTCAGCTTGAATATATACACCTAGTCAACCAATTCAAGTCTCAACACTGATAAAAAAATATCATCATATTTGATACTAGACCTGAAAATATCATATCAATAACAAATTTGTTAGTATGCCAGCAGTAACTATCAACTTTGTTTTTGACACAGACGAAATAGTTGATATTGATGTACACAATTACCAATTGCCACAGTGGTTAAAAATGGAAGACGTCATCTCTGCAAGTGAATTGGAAGAGTAGGTACATGTAGATCAGTGATGTTCATGGAGCCAGATGGTATTGTGGTAAATTGTATAATATTCACCTCCATGTCATAAAAATACTGAAGTACAAGAGTGGTGAAACAAAGACAATTAATAAAGAAATGACTACTGAGTAATAATAAATATTAATAATTTTGTAAACAATACTTTCTAATTGTGAAACACACAAAATTAATTATTAAATGTGCATTATACTGAATAACTCCATTTATTTATGTGTCTCTCCAAGCCCAATTGTTCACTGTATAATAGACTGGTAATAGTATTTAATAGTGATGGAAGATAAGGATCGTTGGTAATGAAGCTAAGGATCTTTCCTAGTTTTTAGGTTTTAATCATCCCTAATTGGATTTCATTTTAAAGGTGCATTATGCTGAATAACTCCATTTAATTGTGTGTCTTTTCAAGCCCAATTGTTCACTGTATAATAGACTGGTAATAGTATTTAATAGTGATGGAAGATAAGGATCGTTGGTAATGAAGCTAAGGATCTTTCCTAGTTTTTAGGTTTTAATCATCCCTAATTGGATTTCATTTTAAAGGTGCATTATGCTGAATAACTCCATTTAATTGTGTGTCTTTTCAAGCCCAATTGTTCACTGTATAATAGACTGGTAATAGTATTTAATAGTGATGGAAGATAAGGATCGTTGGTAATGAAGCTAATGATCTTTGCTTGTTTCTATGTTCTAATCATCCCTAATTGGATTTCATTTTAAAGGTGCATTATACTAAATAACTCCATTTAATTGTGTGTCTCTCCAAGCCCAACAGTTCACTGTATAATAGACTGGTAATAGTATTTAATAGTGATGGAAGATAAGGATCGTTGGTAATGAAGCTAAGGATCTTTCCTAGTTTTTAGGTTTTATACATCCCTAATTGGAAGGTGCATTATACTGAATATCTCCATTTAATTGTGTGTTTCTCCAAGCCCAATTGTTCACTGTATGATAGACTGGTAATAGTATTTAATAGTGATGGAAGATGAGGATCGTTGGTAATGAAGCTAAGGATCTTTTCTAGTTTTTAGGTTTTAATCATCTCTAATTGAATTTCATTTTAAAGGTGCATTATACTGAATAACTCCATTTAATTGTGTGTCTCTCTAAACCCTTTTGTCCACTGTATAATAGACTGATCACAGTATTTAAAGCGACAGAAGATAAGGATCTTTGGTAGTGAATCTAAGCATATTTGCTAGTTTCTATGTTCAAATCATGCGGAATTGGATTTCAGTTTAAACGTGCATTATACTGAATAATTATGTCTCTCCAAGCCCTGTTGTTCACGTATATAATAGACTGGTAACAGTATTAAATAACAACACATTAAACATGGCTACAATAATTACATGTCTTCATAGTATCATAGAGTGTGACATAATTTCATTTAAGGATCTTTGACATTTCCTTAAGTATCAATTTATCCTAATTTGATGCTCTTGTCAACTCATTTGATTGTGTATGTCCTCAACCCCTGTTGTTCTCTGTATCGAATATGGAAGGTATTTCATAGTTTCTAAATCACAGCTAATTGTCTTTGCCAGTTCTTATATTGCATTCATCCCCTGTTTTCTATGTTCTCTGTTAGTTTTTCTCTTGCAAATATTTATCTAGTGTCAGTTTAAAATGTTGTTTTAAATTACATTTTCTAGCTTCTATCTGGAATCATCTGTTAATTAGAGGTTCTAAAATCAGCTGCTCTTTTATTGAAGTAATGGTTACTTTGATGGATTGTTATGCCATGTTGTGATGGAGTATTAAAAGCAAACAAGCTTTTTCTGTCATGAAATGGCATGATAGCCCAACAAATAACTAAAATATTCAGAATTACAACACTTCAGAACATTCTTTGTGGTACAGAAATGCATTTATTAATTACATAGGTGAAGTCATGCACGAGTTAAATACCACTTTTAAATTAAAGAATCTATCCATTGTATGTGTGTGAGCACTATTGAATCATTTGTGTTTATCTTTCTCTCCATCTGATATTATTAGGATCTTTGGTATTTCATGAAATTAAAGGATCTAATGTGTCTTGAATGGTTTCTATATAGGGTTCCTTGTGACATTAGAACAAACCTAATATATGCCAATTGCTTCAGTAGATTCATGGATTGTGATGGTCTCAAATTTGTAGTTTATGTACAAAGCCTATTATAATCCAAAAGTGAAGCCGAATCCTGGAGCAGAATGATTAAAAGTGGGTGTAACTTGAAAACGATATATCAAAATATGAACTCAATACATAAATACAATACAATACCATAGCCAACATAACATATACCAATTGCTTCACTGCAAAAACAGAATTGTTAAAATAACTCGTTAATTGGTTAGTACAGTTGCGAGGATTAACAAAATGTCAGTTATTCAGGTTATTAGCTGTCAATTAGTCAGTTATTCAGATTGTTATGAATTCACACATTCTTAATACCATTTATTCCAATAGTTGAAGCAGTACATAGTGCATATTTTGATATTTTATGTATTGTTTTCAAGTTACACCCACTTTTAATCGTTCTGCTTCAGGATTCGACTTCACTTTAGATCCTTTAATTTCAGAAAATACCAAAGATCCTAATGTTATGTCACTTAATCTGATTGTGATAAAGTACAGTGGTGACTGAATTTTAGGATGTTTGGTAGTTTCTAAACTGAAGCTAGCGATCAATATTGGTTTCTTTATTCTCATCATTCCAAACTTGATTATTTTGTAAACGTGAAACTTTATACTCAATATTTACATTCAGTAATTGTGTGTGTGTCTCAAAGTCCAGTCGTTCTTCACCAGACTATGATTAATATTCAGCAAACAAGAAGAGTTGAAAATGTATTCAATTAAATGTAATTATTGAGTTCAGTCTACTCTGTTTGCTATATTTTTTATCTACTTTGACTGCAATATACATACATTATTTCACAAACTAGCTATAATTATTGCCATTGCAAGTCGAGAAAAAGGGTATCCCGGTGTAGACGGATGTATGTTGATTTTAGAAAATAATTATGTTAAAGTAGAAAACTATGAGTGACATTTGATGAAGAGATCAAAATATAATAATGGAAGGCTTGAAGAAATATCAGATGGAGAGAAAGATAAACACAAATGATTCAGTATATAATGCACCTTTAAAATGAAATCCAATTAGGGATGATTAAAACCTAAAAACTAGGAAAGATCCATAGCTTCATTACCAACGATACTTATCTTCCATCACTATTAAATACTATTACCAGTCTATTATACAGTGAACTGATAGGCTTGGAGAGACACACAATTAAATGGAGATATTCAGTATAATGCACCTTTAAAATGAAATCCAATTAGGGATGATTAAAACCTGAAAACTAGGAAAGATCCTTAGCTTCATTACCAACGATCCTTATCTTCCATCACTAATAAATACTATTACCAGTCTATTATACAGTGAACAATTGGGCTTGGAGAGACACACAATTAAATGGAGTTATTTAGTATAATTCACCATTAAAATGAAATCCAATTAGGGATGATGAAAACATAGAAACTAGCAAAGATCCTTAGTTTCATTACCAAAATCCTTATCTTCCATCAATATTAAATACTATTACCAGTCTACTATACAGTGAACTGTTGGGCTTGGAGAGACACATATAAGTTGTAATTATTTAGTATAATTCACCATTAAAATGAAATCCAATTAGGGATGATAAAAACATAGAAACTAGCAAGGATCCTTAGTTTCATTACCAAAATCCTTATCTTCCATCAATATTAAATACTATTACCAGTCTATTATACAGTGAACAATTGGGCTTGGAGAGACACATAAATAAATGGAGTTATTCAGTATAATGCACATTTAAGGTTGTAGTCTTTTCCGTGGGCGGATGCTACTCCAATCAGTTTCGAGTCTTGCAAGCTTCTTGCTGCATACAATCTGGTTCCATTCTGTATTTTTTGGAAGCCACACCCACCCAGGGGTATAATTATTGGGCCTAAATGTTTTGACTGATAGTTTATTTTCAGAAACAAAGCTAAACACGGCCCACGGGTGGTGGAGGGGGCGGTGGGTGGGAAACAATGGCGGGGTAACTGTAGTTGCTCTCTGAGAAAGATCGGAGTTTGGTAGTGTCTAGAAAGGTAAATTTTATGGTTTCAGTGAAAAGCTACAGAATTCAGCTTTCTTCAGCCTCTTGTAACTTTAAAAGTAAAATGAATTTGCAGAAAACGACTTCGTAACTTTTCTGAAAATACATTGTACTTGGTGCACGCCATGTATGGTGGGCGTGGCTTTTGTGGTTTTGTACTTATGTTAATTGGAAAAATGGCAATTTTAACAATATTTCTTCAATTACAGGACAATATAAAGCTGATCGGAAGATTTGAAGGTTGCTATTACACCAGGTTAGAGTCATATTATATAATATTCTATTTTGAAACTGATTGGAGTCGCATCCGCCCACTCCCTAGTACCACCTTAAAAGGAAATCCGGTTAGGGATTAATGGACATAGAAACTAGCAAAAATCTGTTTATACGTTTAGTTTACAAATTAAAAGATCTTTAGATCTGATCACTATAGATACTAATGTCTATTGTGCTAATGCATTACACAGCTTGATGATAACTACATTAAATATTGAGTATAATGTACCTTAAATCAGGGTAGAATCGTGTATAACAAAGCTGCAAATTAAAGTTTCTCAACTTAGAAACTACCATTATTCTTTCATTGTTAATATTCCATGAAACTATTGTGCAACACAGTGAAGACAAAGAGATCAGTGAAGAGAAATACATGTACGACCATTGAGGTACATCTGCTGCTTAGCTCAACAATTAAACTAGTGGGTGTGGCTGAAACGAGCTGTAATATATCCACGTCCCGAGGATTGATCCTTAAGTCGGATCCGAAGCCTGATTTTAATACCTCCACTCCTGGCCTACACTTCGATTCCCATGTGGGCTGTTCAAAGTCGAGGTTACCTGTTGTATATAGCGTAATCATGACATTGAGGATAACTATAAAGAATGCATCAGATCTTCCTAATGTAGAGAAGGAAGGCAAACTTATTGATCCTTATGTTGCCGTTAAATTTAGAGGTGAGTAATCCTCAAATAGTATATATATATATATATATATATATATATATATATATATATATGTAATATATATAGTATGCTAATATACAAAATATAGGACCTCAGTTTGTTTGCGATGATGTGATATAGCCCAAGTCTGCAAGGGCTATATTACATCCGACTGATGATCCGACAACACAAAACAAGGGTCCTATGTTCAGTATATAGGACCTATTAGCATACTATATATATACAATATATTGTATGATGGTGACATCTCCTGCATAGTGTGCACATGGAAGGTCTATATACAAAATATAGGACTTACCACATCAAAGGGATGATGTCACCATCATACTATATATATATAAATTATATATAATATATATATATAGATTAGGGATGAACATGCTGCTACAATCTACCACCCCCCAAAACAACAATTATTAATATGTAAATAATGATAATAATAGTATATATAGTAGGCTGCAGTGGCGGGAAGTATTCTTTGACTTGGTCAAAAAAGACAACAGTACGACAATTGTTTCAGTAAAACTGAGTTAGATTTTAAAAACTACTTTGGTAGCTCTTGAAATGTAGACTGAGAGTATTTTCATGGAAAAAAGATTCCATGGAACAATAGTCTGTATGAAAACATTTGCATTGTAATGTATTCTGTACATTTCATTTTCGTTGTCAGTGCAACACTAATTGTTTTTAACAGCGAATATATTCCCATATATGGGGGTAGTATTGTTATGAGATTAGCAATCTGGCAGTTTTGCCACTCAATGGTTCTCTATTTTAAAGATGATATAATTATAACCATATAGAAGATATTGTTTGGGATAAAAGCACTTGTGTTTGGATCAAAATGTATTTGTATAATTTTATTAGCTGAGATTTAACTAATACTTGTAAAGAAATATGTTATTGGCCACTTTTGTTTACCGGCTATCCTGAGAATACTACTGTACTCTGATAATTAATATTCGTTGTTTTTCTATTATTTACAAATACACATTCACAACGACTGATGCAGTATAAAGAGTTTGGTATAGCATTTTTGGTTATTGTACCAGGCAATAGACAATAAAGCATAGCACTTCTGATTTGTGTTGTTACTGTACTATTTGATGGATATTATAATTACTATTTTGTTTTATTGTGTGCTTATAGGATTAAAGAAGAAAACAAGTAAGAAGGAAAACACTTTGAACCCAGTGTGGGATGAGGTATAGTACATGTAGTATATAGATTTTATATAACTTCAAAGTGTAGTGTAAAAGTGGTGTGGTATTGCAGTAGGTGTGTGTCAGGTGCCTTGAGATCAAACTCAGGAAAGGTTATTACAAAAAATTGAAGTGTACATGAATTCAAATATACATGTATATAATTTTGGAATACAAAACCCCCAAAATACAATTATTACATTATGTTAGTTTTGATTACAGTTTATGGTTTAGGGTTTAAGGTTTAGGGTTTAGTGTTTAGGCTTTAGTGTTTAGGCTTTAGGGTTGTATTCTATTTCTTCCAAGCAACAGGCAATCATAATCATAGTCTGCATAGGAGCCTGCATAGATGGCTAACAATTGAGCCTAGGAATAGTAGATAAATAATACTTTAAACTTGATTATAGGACTTGATTGTATCCTGTTTTTGTATCCACAATCGTATTACCATAAAAACCACCACAAAAATATCACTCGACAATTTGTGAATCATTTTTAGTGAACTCACTCTAATGCAGCAAGATAATTATACAATGTTTCCATGATTTGATTCTGCATATGCAAACATTAAACATGTATCCAGATATGAAGAAATAGATCCGGAACCTAAGATAGTTTTCAGACAGCCAAATATTCGTCCCAGCCTTACTATATCAGTTTTAGGTTTGTACTGCTTCACTACGGTGTGTGAAATGCCACCAAAATCTTGTTTATGTCCTTTTTTGGTTTTGATATCCCTGCAACTTCTTTCATTTAAAAGAAAATGTTTAAATCATAAGTTGTAATGATGGCTGTTTATTTGAAAATAGTAACATGGGTAATTGGAAGCCCAATTTAGTCTTAAAAAACATTTTAGACTAATTTGTCTTGTAGGAATTCCAGTGGAATTTGGAGACCGCTCTAAATCCTGCTGAAGTTTTACAGATTGAATTGTATGATTCCCAGCCTCTGAATAGAAATAGGTGATAACTTGTTTATCAGCATTTGACATAAATTATTATAATTTTGTATTATGTCTAACCATAAAGTGTAAACACAATATTTGACCATTTGCTTAGGAAACTAGTATCCATGAAGAACAATTATTGTTCCACCTAGATACAGGGCAAGCGGAAGCAAGTTATGAGTGGTGACTGGTGAAGTGAGTAGAGTAGAGCTTGGTGCATGAAACACGTTAGCAAAAGATTTAACTCGAGGGGTTGTGGTAAATTATTGTACTTAATTTTATTGTCATAATTATTATTGCACACTCAATACGAATCACCAGTTGCAAGACTTCTCTTACACAAATGTGACAGAATCCTTTACTTTCCACGTGATAAAGATTAAATATGGGCGTCATTCCAGATAAAATTAGCCATACCAAATAGGCCTCCTTGGCAACCTGATTGTTCTGCCTGCCCTGAGATTATTGTTCTAGCTAGATACCTAATTTAGTTATATTCTTATACAATGTGGGTAAGTGTTTGATTGTAATTATGATTCCATTGCTCATGTAATCTGTGTATAGGGGTGGCCCAAAAAATGGCCACCCACATATTTCTATTTCTACAAAATATCTGCGAAAATAAACAAAATGAAATGAAGGACATATAATTATGGCTAGAAAGCAGTGAGCATCCAGACAGCTGGATGGTTCCCTATCAAAGTACATGTGTAATTGTAGCATGAATCCTCTCAGAACACTATGTGGTTTGGCAATTACAGCCATGACCATACCACATCTGCTTAAATAATTCTTTTGTTTTGTGTAAATTATTGTTGGAAAACAAATTTAATGAAGTTACATGTATGATAAGCAATAATTAATAGAATCACAACAAAAAGACTAAGTCGTATATTTTTTTGTGAAGTGTTTGAATGATATCTGTCCTTCATTAGGTCCTTGTCTTTGATTTAGTAGATGTTTATATTATTTGTTTCACAGAATCAGTGTTGCACTGAGGAGTTTATTAAAACGTAACTGCATATGATGTTTTGCCCTTGAGGCTTTATTCAGAGAAGACATCAAGACCAAAACATTGTATGCATTTACATTTTTTTGTTTTAATAAGGTGTAATAAATACAAATTCATAGTAATACGTTAAATATTTAAAAAAAAATAGTGTATTGGTTGATATAAGACAAAGAACTCTCAGTATGTGATGTAAAACTATAAGTCATGCCAGCACTACACATTTTATTCAGCTATTTTGTGGGGAGTAGAAATGGATCATTCACAACTCAACCCTGGAGAAACAATGCTAATAAAAGTTTTACATTTTAGTTTCGTTTTTGTCCTGTTTATACATAGTTTTTAATGCATAAAATTACCAATACAACAATCACCTAAATATCAAAATTACCCAACCCTAGTTTACTACAACTAGAACATAGTTGATGTGGAGTCTTTTGCTTTCATATTCATTTATTATGTTTGGGTAACTCGCTTAATTAATAAAGAAGTCAGCTTTTAAAGAGAGTTCTTTTTCAATTGCATCATGTTTTTTGTTATATGGTATATTACTTGACAGACCCATCAACCTAATTAATTAGTTTATTACTGTTACTAGTTAATTAATTTTACCAATAACTATTATTAATTAACTGAAAATGGTGGGTGTGTTCATTGTTCAGATGGACATTTTAAAATGAGAGAGAAATATTTGATAGTGATTGCTGATTGAGAATTAAACCTGTGAGTTTTCATTAAAGTATAACTCCATTTTCTCTTACTAGAATGTACTGGCTGTGTTGAAAATGAAATCCTTTCTACAATGTTTCTGAGGACTTTCAACTGATACTAGTAATTTTACAATGATTATGTCCAACATTCTATTCCCATTCTGTAGATAGCTACTAAGGGTGACATTACACATTCAGAGTGGAAATTGTATTCTATAGAGTGAGCTGTTGAATGTTATGTTAGTTAATATTTGTTCCACACTCCAGGTCCTCCGTAGAGGTCAGGTTAATTCTGATTGCTGTCACTTCCAAGACATTCTGCTTTCTAATATTGTTTAAAATATGAGTACAAGGAAGGGATTTGATAGAATATTATTTAGTACTCAAATATAGCACCTCAAGTATAGTGTTTTCATAACAATTTCTCAGTAAGTTTCAAAACCTATGAATTTCCGTCCCCCGCTCTTCAGTCGTTCATCTATTATTATCACAAATCACTATTAACATGTTTAGTTTTGAACTAACATACGTATTTTAGTCTTTCCCCCCTTCCTTTTAAAGATTAACGTCAAAACATTTGCTCAGTTAGTATTGGGAATTATGTAATGCAGGTTTCACCTAAGCACATATGAACTGTATAACATGTTTAGTTCATTACCAAAGTTAAATTTCTCAGTCATGTGAATGTTTCCACAAGTTAACTGTAGCTAATATTACGAGTTCTATTCAGTAAGTGAATAATATTATGTATTCCATTTGATTGCTCCTCCCTCATTCGTACGCATATTCATTCAATGTTAATGTAAATCCCTCTACAGTATGTTTAGTTATTCCCAAAGTTAGGTTAATTGTTAATTATGTACTCCTATTGACCACTCCAGAATCCTCCAGACACAAGTGGAACCCACCAGACGACTCAACGAGAAGACATTGATTTGATGTAAAGCTGTTCAAATTGATGAAAGTATACTGTATATATCTATCTTTCCTTATAAACCTGTATTTATTTATATCCCTTTATCTAAGCATGTATTTATCCATGGATCTAATTCTTATGTACACATTTATCTACACAATTATTCTTCTTATATATCTACCTATCGATTTATATTGTGTGCTATCTATTTATCGATCTAATTCTCTAACTATCATTCTATCTATCTACCTATTTACGTATCTAAACATTTATTGTCTATGCATCTATCCATTGATCCATCCATCCATCTCTCCATCCTTCCATGCATTCATTCAAACTTTCATCCATTCATTAAATGAAATGCCCATTCATCCATCCATCCATCCATCCAATAGTCTATCTATCTATATTAATCAAGTTCTATCAATGTTTGTATTTTTGTATCTATCTATATATCTATCTGTCTAATTTCTAACTCTATTTTTCTCTATATATCAGTCTGTCTGACCATTTGTCTGTCAGTCAGAGTGTTTCTCTGTCTGTTCGTTTGTCTGTTTCTACCTATGTACTTATGAATTTCTTGACGTATCCATTTATCTGTATATGTAAATAGGTCCTGTCTATCCTGTCTATCCTGTCTATCTTGACCATCCTGTATATCTTGTCTATCCTGTCAATCTTGTCTATCCTGTCTCTCCTGTCTATCCTGTCTATCATGACTATCCTGTGTATCCTGTCTATACTGTTTATCTTGTCTATCCTGTCTATCCTCTCTATACTGTCTATCCTCCAATTTTACTCTGTCTATCGTGTCTATACTCTCGATCTTGTCTATGATGCCTATCCTGTCTATCCTGTCTATCATTACTATCCTGTCTATTCTGTCTATACATTTTATCTTGTCTATCCTGTCTATCCTGTCTATCATGACCATCCTGTCTATATAGTTTATCTTGTCTGTCCTGTCAATCCTCTCTATCCTGTCTATCCTGTCTATCTTGACTATCCTGTCTACCATATCTATCCTTTCTATCCTGTCTATCCAGTCTACCCTCCATGTGTACCATGTTTATCCTGTCTATTTTTTCTACAAAGCCAATCCTGTCTATCTTGTCTATCCTGCATTTGTACCATATCTATTTTGTCTATCCTGTCAATTGTGTTTATCATGTCTATCATGTCTATCCTGTCTATCCTGTCTATCCTGTATATCCTGTCAATCTTGTCTATCCTGTCAAGGTATTCATCTATCTCTCTATCTCTATATCTCTCTATCTACCTATCTACCTATCTACCTATTTATTTATCTATCTATTTATCTAATCTATATATTTTTCTAACGAAGTATGTATCTGTCTGTCTATATAGCTATATATGCATCTATCTAAATTTAATGATATCTTACATATGTATCAACCTAAATTTGTAGCTATATCACTATCAATATCCCTATCTATCTATCTATCTATCTATCTATCTATCTATCTATCTATCTATACACCCACCAACACATCCGTCCATAGATCCATGATTCAATTCATACATCCATCCATCCATCCGTCCATCCATTCATCCAACTATTCATCTACCCACGTACCCATCTACCCGTTAACCCCTCTACCTATCTATCTATCTACATATCTACCTATCTAACTATCTACCTATCTACGTATCTACCTATCTACCTATCTACCTATCTACCTATCTGCCTCTCTAACTATCTACCTATTTACCTATGTACCTATCTACCTATCTACAGATGTACCTATCTACATCTCTAAATCTCTAACTCTCTACCTCTCTACCTATTTACCTAGCTACCTATCTAGCTATCTATCTATCTATCTATCTACGTATCTACCTATCTTTCATATTTATCAATCTAAAATGGTAGGTATGTATCTATCTTTATCTCTATCTATTCATCTATCTTTCTATATATCTATCTATCTGTTTAACTCTCTACCTGTCTAACGGTTTACCTGTCTACCTGTCTACATATCTACCAGTCTACCTGTCTATATATCTACCTGTCTACCTGTCTATATATCTACCTGTCTACCTGTCTACCTGTCTACATATCTATCGATCTGCCTATCTGCCTATCTGCCTATCGGCGTATCTACCTATCTACCTATTTACCTATCTACCTATCTACATACCTACATATATACCGATCTACCTATCTACCAATCTACCTATCTAACTATTTGCCTATCTAGATATCTACCTATTTAACTATCTACCTATCTACCTATCTAACTATCTACCTATTTACCTATCAACCTATCTACCTATCTACCTATCTACCTATTTACCTATCATCCTATCTACCTATCACCTATCTACCTGTCTAACTACTTATCTGTCTACATGTCTACCTGTCTGCCTGTCTACCTGTCTAACTGACTACCTGTCTACCTGTCTAACTGTCTACCTGTCAACCTATTTATCTACCTACCTATCGAACTATTTACCTATCTACCGTCCATTCATCCATCCATTCAACAATTCGTACCAACCTACACAATAAACGCTCTACCTATCTACCTATCTACATATGTTCATATTTACCTGTCTACCTATCAACTTCTCTATATATATACCTATCTACCTATCTACATATCTAACTATCTAACTCTCTACCTCTCTACCTATCTACCTAGCTACATATCTAATTATCTATCTATATATCTATCTACGTATCTACCTATCTTACAAATATATCCATCTAAAATTGTAGGCATCTATCTATCATTATTTCTATCTATCTATATATCTTTCTATCTATATATCTATCTATCCATCTATATATCTATCTATCTATCTATTTATCTATCTATCTATCTATCTGTCTATCTATCCATCTATCGATCTATCGATCTATGTATCTATCTATCTATCTATCTATCTATCTATCCTTCCCTCCTTCCGTTCCTTTGTCCTTTCATCCGTCCGTCCATCCGTCTGTCCATCTGTCCGTCCGTC
>OX345648.1:2840595-2845595 GCA_947044365.1 Petrosia ficiformis
CAAATATGACTAGCTAGCTCTCATAGTTATTGTGTTGAAATATTCAAAACCTGTAGAATTTCATAGAAGATATTTTACAATAGTTTATAATTATTATAAATATTCTAATTGAAGCTATTATAATTATATTCAGTTATGATATGCATTGATTGTAGCCTACTTGTATTTGTGTGTAATTCAATCTTTACATTTTGTAGATGACATATCAGTATCGTCAATGGATGAATGTGAAGAGAATGACAGTCTAGTAGTAACAAAGAAATTATTAAGTACTGAAGATCAAGAGAGATTACGAAGACGTATATCCCAGATTACTATCCTGAGAGATTGGAAACGTGTTGGACAACTACTAGGATTAGGTTCTGTTGTAGAAGAGATTGAATATAATAATCGTGATAGAATGTCAAGCTGTGTGTTAGAAATGTTCAATAAATGGTTGAGAAAAGATACAAGTTTCTCCACATATGAAGAAGGGCTACTGAAATTATCCACTACACTTGATATGGTAGGAGAAAATATACTAGGAAACCAACTGAAACAAGAATGTGGTAAGTGGAATAGTTTATTCTATATAAAGTACATAGTAGTTCATATAATTTTTATCATTATTATGATAATAATAAACCACAATGTAGAAACAAATGGAAAGAATTAAGCTTTGGTCTTAATTAAGTGAAAATTACTGACTACTCATATATAGTGGCTATATTCATGCTGTTCTGAATTATGAATTGTTCTTCTGGATTTCTCATTCCTGGGACTTTCATTCTTGATTGTAGGGTTAAGAGTTTAGGTATGAGTCCTAAAGGACTCCTTTTGGGTCCCAGTGGACTCCTAATGGGTCCTAGTGGAGTCCTATTGGGTCCTAGTGGAGTCCTATTGGGTCCTAAAGGACTCCTTTTGGGTCCTAGTGGACTCCTAATGGGTCCTAGTTGACTCCTTATTGTTCCTAATGGCTTCCTATTGGGTTCTAGCGGAATCCTTATGGTCCTGGTAGACTCCTAATTGGTCCTAGTGGACACCTAATGGGACCTAGTGGAGTCCGACAGGGTCCTAGAGGACTCCTTATGGGTCCTAGAGGACTCATAATGGGTCCTATTGGACTCCTTATTTGTCCTATTGGATTCATATTGAGTCCTAGTGACTCCTCATGGTTCTAGTGGACTCCTAATGGGTCATAGTTGACTACTAATGGGACCTAGTGGAGTCCTATTGGGTCCTAGTGGAGTCCTTCTGAGTCTTAGTGGACTCCTAATGGGTCTTAGAGGACTCATATTGGGTCCTACAAGACACCTTATGGGTCCTAGTGGACTACAAATGGGTATTGGGTCCTACTGGACTCCTTATTGGTACTAGGTGACTCCTACTGGGTACTCCTATAGGTTCCTAGTGGACTCTAAATCGGTGCTGGTGGACTCATAATGCATGTTATTGGGTCCTAATGGACTCCATTTGGAATCTAGTGGTAACATAATGGGTCCTAGTGGACTCCTTATGTGTCCTAGTGGACTCCTAATGGGTCCTATTTGACACCTAATGGGTCCTAATGGTGTCTTATTGGGTCCTATAGGACTCCTTATGGGTCTCAGTGGACTCCTAATTGGTCCTAGTGTTTTCCTTATTGGTCCTAATGGACTCCTATTGGGTCCTAGTGGACTCCTATTGGGTCCTAGTGGACTCCTAATTGGTCTTAGTGGACTCCTATTGGGTCCTAGTGAGCTCCTTATCGGTCCTAGTGGACTCTTAATCGGTGCTGTTGGACACATAATGCGTGTTATTGGACTCCCTTTGGGTCCTAGTGGACTCCTTATTGGTCCTAATGGACTCATATTGGGTCCTAGTGGACTCCTATAGGTTCCTAGTGCACTCTTAATCGTTGCTGTTGGACTCATAATGCATGTTATTGGACTCCCATTTGGTCCTAGTGGACTCCTTATGGGTCCTAGTGGACTACTACTGGGTCCTAGTGGACTCCTGATGGGTCCTAGTGGTTTCATAATTGTTCCAAGTGGACTCCTATTGCGTCTTAGTGGAATCCTATTGAGTCCTAGTTGACTCCTTATGGGTCCTACAGGAATCCTAATGGGTCCTAGTGGACACCAAACATGTCTTAGTGGAGTCCTGTTGGGTCTAGTGGACACCTTATGGGTACTAGTGGACACCTAATGGGTCCTAGTGGACTCTTAATTTGTCCTAGTGGACTCATAATGGGTCCTAGTGGACTACTATTGGTTCAAAGTGGACTCATAATTTCTCCTAGTGGACTCATAATCGGTCCTAGTGGACTCCTATCGGGTCCTAATGGACTCCATTTGGAATCTAGTGGTATTAAAATAGGTCCTAGTGGACTCCTAATGGGTCCTTCTAGGGTTCAGACTGATTCTCACCCATTGAAGTCAAGTCTCAAGTCTCAAGTCTCAAGTCTCATCAATCATCCAGTCTCAATAATTCGGGTATCCATATTCACGTGAAGAGTGCAAGTTCCATGTTACATTATCGTCAAATCTGGAGTTTTCTTTTCGAATTTCCACTCTCATTGTTTTTGAATTCTCCAATCACTAAACGCATGAATTCAGATGTCTCCAGTCTCCAGCCTACCTTGTCATTTTTGCAACCTACAGAGATTTAAGTTCTCTAGACTACATTTGCTAGTCTCACAAACACTCTATGCATCATTCTTTCCGTCCCTTATGCAGACTCCAGTATTCAGTCTCTAAGTTATGTATCTGTTCTCATCACGAACCTTACTCGGTAAGCGTATGGCACTAATTAGATTATGTAATACTTTCCATCATTCATGTACTGATTACAATTGTAAATGCAGTATTTAATATATTTAATATTTCCCCAAGTTCGGTTTCATAGGAGGAGTCCATTTGTTCGATGAGGACCAATTGCAATGTGTACACAGTTTGAGGTTCTTTTCATCGTCTTTCCCTGCAATTATACTCCGCAATAAAGGTATTTGTTTGGTGCCGTAAGTTATGTGTATATACCAATCCAACCCTCTTCCATATTTGTATATTCATTCATTCATTTATTATTACAAATTTGTACGACTTAATACGTTTAGTTTTTTTCCAAAGTTAGGTTTTCAGGACGATGTGATTCTTAGTGGTCCAAAGGTTCTGTGTTCTTACCCTTAGATATCACTCCAGTTAAGTTGATTTTTATGTTGTCATCATTAGTTTTACTCAGTAGTCGTATAATTTTATGTAGTCCATTCCACCATTTTTACACTCATTATAATTGTAAATGCTGTATTATATATGTTTATTTTTCTCCCAAGTTACATTTCATAGGAGTGGTCCATTTCCGCAAAAAAGAGTGATCTGTTTGTGGAGGCTAGCAGTGAGTTGAGGTGCTCTCCTTAGACGTTTCTGAAATATACTATGTGTGGTCAGTTTTGTATACTCTTCCATCATTTGTAGATTCATTCATTCAATCATCATTAATATAAATGCCAATATGTTTAGTTTGCTTCCCAAGTTAGGTTTTAGGTCGATGCCAGGTGGAGTGTACCGATTCTTATGCTTAGACATCATTCAAGTTAAGTCGATTTATATATAACTAGTTTTACTAGGTAGTCGTATAAGTTTATGTAGTCCATTCCACCATTAATGTACTCAATGTATCTGTAAATGCAGTATTATAAATGTTTATTTTTCCCCATACGTTCATTTCATAGGAGTGATCCATTTAATCAAGGATGATTGATTTCTCTTTGTTCCCATATTGAGAGACTTTCCAACGTCGCTTCTTGTATAAAGAAGACGGATATTCGGATTGTGTCGTAAGTTTTGTATACTGTCAAGCATTTTTCCATCTTTTGTGTATTCCTTCATTCTTCACAATTATAAGTGCCATATATAATGTATTTAGTCTTCTACCAAGTCTAGTTTCTTCGGTGCATGAGTCTGTACACAATTTCCGAGAAGATTCTCTATTGGTAAGTTAATTATTTAACGTTTTTCATTCACATTTAATATGTATTTGTAGTTCTTCTCATGTAATATGTAGTTCTTAGTTCTTGGTAGTTCTTGTAGTTGTTGGTAGTTCTTGGTAGTTCTTGGTAGTTCTTGAAGTTCTTCGTAGTTCTTGGTACTGTTCGCAGCATCTTTTGTAGTTGGCAATATTCTATGTCGTAGTAATACTTGTGATCTTGTAGTTCTTTTATTTCTTGTAGTTCTTGGTACTTCTTGGTAGTTCTTGGTAGTTCTTGCTGTTCTCGCAAACTTTATATTTACGAGAGGTTGCTGTATTCTAGCTGTGGAACAAGCTGCAGAGTAATTAAATATTAATTTATTGAGAGTTTAATTAATTATATCATTATTTAAACTGTTAATTAAACAGTGAAGTAATAAAAATTAATTAGTTTATTACTGTTACTAGTTAATTAATTTTACCAATAACTATTATTAATCAACTTAGAGAGGTGGGTGTGTTCATTGTTCAGTGGACATTCTAAGATGGTGGAGAAATGTTTAATAGTGATTGCTAGTTGTTTGATTGTGAGTTATCATTAAAATGTAACTCCATTTCCTCTTACTAGAAACTACTGGCTGTGTGGAAAATGAAATCCTTTCTACAATGTTTCTGAGGACTTACAAATGATACTAGTAATTTTAAAATGAATATGTCCAACATTCTCTTCCCATTCTGTAGATAGTTACATTACACATTTAGAGTGCAAATTGTATTTCATAGAGTGAGCTGTTGAATGTTACGTTAGTTAATATATGTTCAACACTCCAGGTCCTCCGTAGAGGTCAGGTTAAATCTGATTGCTGTCACTTCCAAGACATTCCTTTGAATGCTTTCAAATAATGTTTAAAATGTGAGTGCAAAGAAGTGATTTGAAAGAATATTATTTAGTACTCAAATATAGCACCTCAAGTATAGTGTTTTCATAACAATTTCTCAGTAAGTTTCCAAACCTATGAATTTCCATCCCCCGCTCTTCAGTCGTTCATCTATTATTATCACAAATCACTATTAAC
>OX345648.1:2850595-2858095 GCA_947044365.1 Petrosia ficiformis
ATATCATATGTTTGTGGATAAATGTATGTATGATATTTGCTTGGTACTCCTGCAATCATTTAATCATTCACTGATTACAATTATAATTGCACAAATGAATTGGTTTGATCCTTTTCACCAGGTTACATGTTTAGGTTTAATGAATCCAATCAACATAAAATGGAGTGATGTTGTAATACGTGAGTTATTCCAACTTTCATTTCTAATTCATTCTTTATTGAAATCATATCATCAATATGTGTATTACATTCATCAGTTTAGACTTAAAGGAGAGCTAGTACGATGATCTTGTAGCATATCAACGTCTTCTTTCTTGATTGTAGTAAAATTTCTTGATAGTCTTGTAATATACCAACGTCTTGCTACTCATCCATAGTATTAGTTCTTCATAGTTCTTGTTCTTGCTAGAGAGGAAAATATTCTTGTGTTGTAAAATCACACCATATGTTAATTTGTACACTGATTTCAGAGCGTTAGATTGCAATTTTACTTATTTCATAATTCTCATAGGAACTACTATTGGGAAGACGAAGTGAAGACATGCTGAGATTCATTCCTAGGAATTGCGGCGGTGAATGCTCATGATGACTCCAACTACAACTCTTAGCGGTCCAAAGGTTCTGTGTTCTTTCCCTTCGATATCACTCCAGTGAAGTTGATTTTTATGTTGTCTTCATTAGTTTTACTCAGTAGTCGTATAATTTTATGTAGTCCATTCCACCATTTTTACACTCATTACAATTGTAAATGCTGTATTATATATGTTTATTTTTCTCCCAAGTTACATTTCATAGGAGTGGTCCATTTCCGCAATAAAGAGTGATCTGTTTGTGGAGGCTAGCAGTGAGTTGATGTGCTCTCCTTAGACGTTTCTGAAATATACTAGGTATTTATTTGGTCTGTGTGGTAAGTTTTGTATACTCTTCCATCATTTGTATATTCATTCATTCAATCATTATTACTATAAATGCACTAGTTAATATGTTTAGTTTGCTTCCCAAGTTAGGAATTAGGTCGATGCCAGGTGGAGTGTACCGATTCTTATGCTTAGACTTCATTCAAGTTAAGTCGATTTATATATAACTAGTTTTACTAGGTAGTCGTATAAGTTTATGTAGTCCATTCCACCATTAATGTACTCAATATATTTGTAAATGCTGTATTATATATGTTTATTTTTCTCCAAAGTTACATTTCATAGGAGTGGTCCATTTCCACAAAAAAGAGTGATCTGTTTTCGGAGGCTAGCAGTGAGTTGATGTGCTCTCCTTAGACGTTTCTGAAATATACTAGGTATTTATTTGGTCTGTGTGGTAAGTTTTGTATACTCTTCCATCATTTGTATATTCATTCATTCAATCATTATTACTATAAATCCACTAGTTAATATGTTTAGTTTGCTTCCCAAGTTAGGTTTTAGGTCGATGCCAGGTGGAGTGGACTGATTCTTATGCTTAGACTTCATTCAAGTTAAGTCGATTTATATATAACTAGTTTTACTAGGTAGTCGTATAAGTTTATGTAGTCCATTCCGCCATTATTGTACTCAATGTATCTGTAAATGCAGTATTATAAATGTTCATTTTTCCCCAAAGTTTGATTTCATAGGAGTGATCCATTTAATCAAAGATGATTGATTGCTCTTAGTTCCCATATTGAGAGTCTTTCCAACGTCGCTTCTTGTATAAAGAAGACGGATATTCGGATTGTGTTGTAAGTTTTGTATACTGTCAAGCACTTTTCCATCTTTTGTATATTCCTTCATTCATCACAATTATAAATGCCATATATAATGTATTTAGTTTTCTCCCAAGTCTAGTTTCTTCGGTGGATGACCGCGTTCGTACACAATTTCCGAGAAGATTCTCTATTGGTAAGTTTATTATAATATGTTTTTCATTCACATTTAATATGTATTTGTAGTTCTTCTCATGTAATATGTAGTTCTTAGTTCTTGGTAGTTCTTGTAGTTGTTGGTAGTTGTTGGTATTTCTTGGTAGTTGTTGGTAGTTGTTGGTAGTTCTTGAAGTTCTTCGTAGTTCTTGGTACTGTTCGCAGCATCTTTTGTAGTTGGCAATATTCTATATGTCGTAGTAATACTTGTGATCTTGTAGTTCTTTTATTTCTTGTAGTTCTTGGTACTTCTTGGTAGTTCTTGGTAGTTCTTGGTAGTTCTTGCTGTTCTCGCAAACCTTATATTTACGAGAGGTTGCTGTATTCTAGCTGTGGAACAAGCTGCAGAGTAATTAAATATTAATTTATTGAGAATTTAATTAATTATATCATTATTTAAACTGTTAATTAAACAGTGAAGTAATAAAATTTAATTAGTTTATTACTGTTACTAGTTAATTAATTTTACCAATAACTATTATTAATTAACTTAGAGAGGTGGGTGTGTTCATTGTTCAGTGGACATTCTAAGATGGTGGAGAAATGTTTAATAGTGATTGCTAGTTGTTTGATTGTGAGTTATCATTAAAATGTAACTCCATTTCCTCTTACTAGAATGTACTGGGTGTGTGGAAAATGAAATCCTTTCTACAATGTTTCTGAGGACTTACAACTGATACTAGTAATTTTACAATGAATATGTCCAACATTCTCTTCCCATTCTGTAGATAGTTACATTACACATTCAGAGTGCAAATTGTATTTCATAGAGTGAGCTGTTGAATGTTATGTTAGTTAATATATGTTCCACACTCCAGGTCCTCCGTAGAGGTCAGGTTAATTCTGATTGCTGTCACTTCCAAGACATTCCTTCGTATTCTTTCTAATATTGTTTAAAATGTGAGTACAAGGAAGGGATTTGATAGAATATTATTTAGTACTCAAATATAGCACCTCAAGTATAGTGTTTTCATAACAATTTCTCTGTAAGTTTCAAAACCTATGAATTTCCATTCCCTGCTCTTCAGTCGTTCATCTATTATTATCACAAATCACTATTAACATGTTTAGTTTTGAACTAAATTACTTATTTTACTCTTTCACCCCTTCCTTCTAAAGATTAACGTCCAAACATTTGCTCAGTTAATATTGGGAATTATGTAATGCAGGTTTCACATAAGCTCTGATGAACTGTATAACATGTTTAATTCATCACCAAAGTTAAATTTCACAGTCATGTGAATGTTTCCACAAGTTAACTGTAGCTAATATTACGAGTTCTATTCAGTAAGTGAATAATATTATGTATTGCATTTGATTGCTCCTCCCTCATTCGTACGCATATTCATTCAATATTAATGTAAATCCCTCTACAGTATGTTTAGTTATTCCCAAAGTTAGGTTAATTGTTAATTATGTACTCCTATTGACCACTCCAGAATCCTCCAGACAAAAGTGGAATCCACCAGACGGCTCATCGAGAAGACATTGATTTGATGTAAAGCTGTTCAATTTAGTGAGGGTATACTGTATATATCTATCTATCCTTATAAACCTGTATTTCTTTATATCCCTTTTCTAAGCTTGTATTTATCTATGGATCTAATTCTTATGTACACAACTATCTACATAATTATTGTTCTTATATATCTATCTATCGATTTATATATTGTGCTTTCTATTTATCAATTTAATTATCTAACTATCATTCTATCTATTTACCTAGTTACATATCTATTGATTTTTCTATGTATATAAATATTTATTGTCCATCTATCTATCCATCCATCCATCCATCCATCCATCCATCCATCTCTCCATCCTTCCATCCACTCATTCAAACTTTCATCCATTCATTAAATCAAATGCCCATTCATCAACCCATCCATCCATCAAATAGTCTATCTATCTATATTAATCAAGTTCTATGAATTTTTCTATTTTTGTATCTATCTATATACCTATCTGTCTATTTTCTATCTCTATTTTTCTCTGTATATCAGTCTATCAGACTGTTTGTCTGTCAGTCAGAGAGTTTCTCTGTCTGTTCGTTTGTCTGTTTCTACCTATCTACTTATGAATTTCTTTACGTATCCATTTATCCGTATATGTATATATGTCCTGTCTATCCTGTCTATCCCCTCTATCTTGACTATCCTGTCTATCCTGTTTATCTTGTTTATCCTGTCAATCTTGTCGATCCTGTCTATCCGGTTTTTCTTGACTATCCTGTCTGTCCGGTTTGTCTTGTCTATACTGTCTATCCTGTCTATCCTGTCTATCCTGTCTATCTTCCAATTTTACTCTGTCTATCGTGTATATCCTGTCGATCTTGTCTATGCTGCCTATCCTGTCTATCCTGTCTATCCTGTCTATCCTGTCTATCATGACTATCCTGTCTATACTGTTTATCATGTCTATCTTGTCTATCCTGTCTATCCTGTCTATCATGACTATCCTGTCTATACTGTTTATCATTTCTATCCTGTCTATACTGTCTATCCTCTCTATCCTCTTTATCTTGTCTATCCTGTCTAGGTATTCATCTATCTATTTATATATATATCTGTTTATTTACCTATCTATCTTACTATCTATCTATCTATCTATCTACCTATTTATATATCTATCTATTTATCTATCTATCCAAGTCTCCTTCTATTTATTTATCTGTATATTTATCTATATATCTATCTATCTCTCTGCCTGTTTGTCTGTCTCCCTGTGTGTCTGTCTGTGTATCTGTCTGTCTGTGTATCTGTCTGTGTATCTTTCTCTCAGTCAGTCTGTTTGTCTGTTTGATCTATAAGTCTATCTGTCTTACTATCTGTCTGTCTGTTAATCTATCAAATCTTTCTATCTATTTAAGTATCCATCTATCTATCTATCTAACGATCTATATATTTAAGTATCCATGTATCTATCTATCTATCTATCTATTTATATATCTTTCTGTCTATCTATCGAAGTAGCTATATACATTTCTATTTATCTATCCATCTATGAATTGATTTCGCATATATGTATCATTCTAAATTTGTAGGTATGTATCTATTTATATTTCTATCTATATATATATCTACATATCCATCTATCTATCTATCTATCTATCTATCTCTCTAACTCTCTATCTCTCTATCTCTCTATCTCTCTATCTCTCAATCTATCTATCTCTCTATCTCTCTATCTCTATATCTCTCTATCTACCTATCCACTTATCTACCTATTTACGTATCTACCTATTTACTTATCTATTAAAATCTATCGATTTTTTTAACGAAATATGTATCTGTCTGTCTATATAAATATATATGTATCTATCTAAATGTTTTGATATCATACATATGTATCAATCTAAATTCGTAGCTATGTCACTATCAATATACCTATCTATATATCTATTTATCTATCTATCCACCCACCCACACATCCATCCATTCATCCATCCATCCATCCATTCATCCATTCATACTACTATACATCTACCCACGTACCCATCTACCCGTTAACCCCTCTACCTTTCTACATAACTACATATCTACATATCTACCTATCTCTCTATCAACCTCTCTAACTTTCTACCTATCTACCTATCTACATATCTACTTATCTACCTACCTAACTCTCTTCCTATCTACCTATCTACCTATCTAACTATCTACCTATCCACCTATCTACATATCTACCTATCTACCTATTTACCAATGTACCTATCTGTATCTCTAAATCTCCAACTCTGTACCTCTCTACCTATCTACCTAGCTCCCTATCTATCTATATATCTATCTATCTATCTATCTATCTATCTATCTATTTATCCATCCATCCATCCATCCATCCATCCATCCATCCATCCATCCATCCATCCCTCAATTCATCCATCCATCCATCCATTCATCAATCCATCCATCCATTCATTCATCCATCCATCCATCCATCCATCCATCCATCCATCCGTCCATCCATCCGTCCATTCATCCATCCATCCATCCTTCCTTCCATCCATCCATCCATCCATCCATCCATCCATCCATCCATCCATCCATCCATCCATCCATCCTTCTATTCTTCTACTCACGTACACTTCTATACATTAACCCCTCGGCCTATCTACCTATCTACATATTTATATATCTAACTATCTACCTATCAACCTATCTAACTATCTACCTATCTAAATATTTACCGATCTACCTATCTATCTATCTATCTATCTATCTATCTATCTATCTATCTACCTATCTATCAATCTCTCTGTCTGTCTGTCCGTCTGTTTGTCAGTCTGCCTGTCTGTCTGTCTGTCTGTCTGTCTGTCTGTCTGTCTGTCTGTCTGTCTGTCTGTCCTTCCTGCCGTCCGTCTGTCCGTCCGTCTGTCCTTCCGTCCGTCCATCCATCCATCCATCCAACCATTCATCCATCCATCCATCCATCCATCCATCTATCTACATAACTATCTATCTACCTGTCTGTATATCTATGCATCTACCTATCTACCTATTTACCTATTTACCTATCTACCTATTTATATAACTATCTACCTATCTATTATCTACCTTTCTACCTATCTACCTATCTATATAACTATCTACCTATCTATTATCTACCTTTCTACCTATCTACCTATCTACCGATCTACCTATCTACCTATCTAACTATCTATCTATAATTCTATCTACCTATCTACCTATCTACCTATCTACCTCTTTACCTGTCTACATGTCTACCTGTCTGCCTGTCTATCTTTCAAACTGTCTACACGTCTACCTGTCTACGTGTCTACCTCACTACTTGACAACATGTCTACCTCTCTAACTATCAGACCATCTGCCTATCTTCCTATCTACTTATCTACCTATCTACCTATCTACTTATCTACCTATTTACCCATCTACCTATCTACCTATCTACTTATCTACATATCTACCGATCTACATATCTACATATCTACCGATCCACCTATCTACCTATATACCTATCTACCTATCTACCTATCAACATATGTATCTATCTACGTATCTACCTATTAGTCTATCTACATAACTACCTGTTTACCTATCTACATGTCTAACTGTCTACCTGTCTACCTGTCTACCTGTCTAGCTTTCTACCTATCTACCTATCTACTTATCTACTTACATACAAATCTATCTATTTATCTATATATCAAATCAATAGATATATCTAACGAATTATGTATCTCTCTGTATATCTAACTACAAATCTATATACTTATCTACTGATATCTTACAAATGTATCGATCTAAATTTGTAGGTATATATCTACCATTATCTCTATCTATCCATCTAACTTTCTATCTATCTACCTATCTATCTATCTATCTATCTATCTATCCACCTATTTATCTATCTATCTATCTAACTATCTATCTATCTACCTACCTACATACCTATCTGTCTGTCTGTCTGTCTGTCTGTCTGTCTATCTAGCTGTCTAGCTGTCTGTCTAGCTGTCTAGCTGTCTAGCTGTCTAGCTGTCTAGCTGTCTAGCTATCTATCTATCTATATTCTATCTATCCATGCAACCAACCGACTATTCGTCCATCTACACATGCATCCATCCCTCCATCCATCCATCTATCCATCCAT
>OX345648.1:2863095-2880595 GCA_947044365.1 Petrosia ficiformis
TTTAGGCGAATCATAATGAAGTCTCATCATGAGTACTTGCAACTCACATCTAATCATATTAATTTTGTGCTGATATCATATGTTTGTGGATAAATGTATGTATGATATTTGCTTGGTACTCCTGCAATCATTTAATCATTCACTGATTACAATTATAATTGCACAAATGAATTGGTTTGATCCTTTTCACCAGGTTACATGTTTAGGTTTAATGAATCCAATCAACATAAAATGGAGTGATGTTGTAATACGTGAGTTATTCCAACTTTCATTTCTAATTCATTCTTTATTGAAATCATATCATCAATATGTGTATTACATTCATTTAGTATTAGTTCTTCATAGTTCTTGTTCTTGCTAGAGAGGAAAATATTCTTGTGTTGTAAAATCACACCATATGTTAATTTGTACACTGATTTCAGAGCGTTAGATTGCAATTTTACTTATTTCATAATTCTCATAGGAACTACTATTGGGAAGACGAAGTGAAGACATGCTGAGATTCATTCCTAGGAATTGCGGCGGTGAATGCTCATGATGACTCCAACTACAACTCTTAGCGGTCCAAAGGTTCTGTGTTCTTTCCCTTCGATATCACTCCAGTGAAGTTGATTTTTATGTTGTCTTCATTAGTTTTACTCAGTAGTCGTATAATTTTATGTAGTCCATTCCACCATTTTTACACTCATTACAATTGTAAATGCTGTATTATATATGTTTATTTTTCTCCCAAGTTACATTTCATAGGAGTGGTCCATTTCCGCAATAAAGAGTGATCTGTTTGTGGAGGCTAGCAGTGAGTTGATGTGCTCTCCTTAGACGTTTCTGAAATATACTAGGTATTTATTTGGTCTGTGTGGTAAGTTTTGTATACTCTTCCATCATTTGTATATTCATTCATTCAATCATTATTACTATAAATGCACTAGTTAATATGTTTAGTTTGCTTCCCAAGTTAGGAATTAGGTCGATGCCAGGTGGAGTGTACCGATTCTTATGCTTAGATTTCATTCAAGTTAAGTCGATTTATATATAACTAGTTTTACTAGGTAGTCGTATAAGTTTATGTAGTCCATTCCACCATTATTGTACTCAATGTATCTGTAAATGCAGTATTATAAATGTTCATTTTTCCCCAAAGTTTGATTTCATAGGAGTGATCCATTTAATCAAAGATGATTGATTGCTCTTAGTTCCCATATTGAGAGTCTTTGCAACGTCGCTTCTTGTATAAAGAAGATGGATATTCGGATTGTGTTGTAAGTTTTGTATACTTTCAAGCACTTTACCATCTTTTGTATATTCCTTCATTCATCACAATTATAAATGCCATATATAATGTATTTAGTTTTCTCCCAAGTCTAGTTTCTTCGGTGGATGACCGCGTCCGTACACAATTTCCGAGAAGATTCTCTATTGGTAAGTTTATTATAATATGTTTTTCATTCACATTTAATATGTATTTGTAGTTCTTCTCATGTAATATGTAGTTCTTAGTTCTTGGTAGTTCTTGTAGTTGTTGGTAGTTGTTGGTATTTCTTGGTAGTGGTTGGTAGTTCTTGGTAGTTCTTGGTAGTTCTTGAAGTTCTTCGTAGTTCTTGGTACTGTTCGCAGCATCTTTTGTAGTTGGCAATATTCTATATGTCGTAGTAATGCTTGTGATCTTGTAGTTCTTTTATTTCTTGTAGTTCTTGGTACTTCTTGGTAGTTCTTGGTAGTTCTTGCTGTTCTCGCAAACCTTATATTTACGAGAGGTTGCTGTATTCTAGCTGTGGAACAAGCTGCAGAGTAATTAAATATTAATTTATTGAGAATTTAATTAATTATATCATTATTTAAACTGTTAATTAAACAGTGAAGTAATAAAATTTAATTAGTTTATTACTGTTACTAGTTAATTAATTTTACCAATAACTATTATTAATTAACTTAGAGAGGTGGGTGTGTTCATTGTTCAGTGGACATTCTAAGATGGTGGAGAAATGTTTAATAGTGATTGCTAGTTGTTTGATTGTGAGTTATCATTAAAATGTAACTCCATTTCCTCTTACTAGAATGTACTGGGTGTGTGGAAAATGAAATCCTTTCTACAATGTTTCTGAGGACTTACAACTGATACTAGTAATTTTACAATGAATATGTCCAACATTCTCTTCCCATTCTGTAGATAGTTACATTACACATTCAGAGTGCAAATTGTATTTCATAGAGTGAGCTGTTGAATGTTATGTTAGTTAATATATGTTCCACACTCCAGGTCCTCCGTAGAGGTCAGGTTAATTCTGATTGCTGTCACTTCCAAGACATTCCTTCGTATTCTTTCTAATATTGTTTAAAATGTGAGTACAAGGAAGGGATTTGATAGAATATTATTTAGTACTCAAATATAGCACCTCAAGTATAGTGTTTTCATAACAATTTCTCTGTAAGTTTCAAAACCTATGAATTTCCATTCCCCGCTCTTCAGTCGTTCATCTATTATTATCACAAATCACTATTAACATGTTTAGTTTTGAACTAAATTACTTATTTTACTCTTTCACCCCTTCCTTCTAAAGATTAACGTCCAAACATTTGCTCAGTTAATATTGGGAATTATGTAATGCAGGTTTCACATAAGCTCTGATGAACTGTATAACATGTTTAATTCATCACCAAAGTTAAATTTCACAGTCATGTGAATGTTTCCACAAGTTAACTGTAGCTAATATTACGAGTTCTATTCAGTAAGTGAATATATAATATTATGTATTCCATTTGATTGCTCCTCCCTCATTCGTACGCATATTCATTCAATATTAATGTAAATCCCTCTACAGTATGTTTAGTTATTCCCAAAGTTAGGTTAATTGTTAATTATGTACTCCTATTGACCACTCCAGAATCCTCCAGACAAAAGTGGAATCCACCAGACGGCTCATCGAGAAGACATTGATTTGATGTAAAGCTGTTCAATTTAGTGAGGGTATACTGTATATATCTATCTATCCTTATAAACCTGTATTTCTTTATATCCCTTTTCTAAGCTTGTATTTATCTATGGATCTAATTCTTATGTACACAACTATCTACATAATTATTGTTCTTATATATCTATCTATCGATTTATATATTGTGCTTTCTATTTATCAATTTAATTATCTAACTATCATTCTATCTATTTACCTAGTTACATATCTATTGATTTTTCTATGTATATAAATATTTATTGTCCATCTATCTATCCATCCATCCATCCATCCATCCATCCATCTCTCCATCCTTCCATCCACTCATTCAAACTTTCATCCATTCATTAAATCAAATGCCCATTCATCAACCCATCCATCCATCAAATAGTCTATCTATCTATATTAATCAAGTTCTATGAATTTTTCTATTTTTGTATCTATCTATATACCTATCTGTCTATTTTCTATCTCTATTTTTCTCTGTATATCAGTCTATCAGACTGTTTGTCTGTCAGTCAGAGAGTTTCTCTGTCTGTTCGTTTGTCTGTTTCTACCTATCTACTTATGAATTTCTTTACGTATCCATTTATCCGTATATGTATATATGTCCTGTCTATCCTGTCTATCCCCTCTATCTTGACTATCCTGTCTATCCTGTTTATCTTGTTTATCCTGTCAATCTTGTCGATCCTGTCTATCCGGCTTTTCTTGACTATCCTGTCTGTCCGGTTTGTCTTGTCTATCCTGTCTATACTGTCTATTCTGTCTATCTTCCAATTTTACTCTGTCTATCGTGTATATTCTGTCGATCTTGTCTATGCTGCCTATCCTGTCTATCCTGTCTATCATGACTATCCTGTCTATACTGTTTATCATGTCTATCTTGTCTATCCTGTCTATCCTGTCTATCATGACTATCCTGTCTATACTTTTTATCATGTCTATCTTGTCTATCCTGTCTATCTTGTCTATCATGACTATCCTGTCTATACTGTTTATCATGTCTATCCTGTCTATACTGTCTATCCTGTCTATCCTCTCTATCTTGTCTATCCTGTCTAGGTATTCATCTATCTATCTATATAATTATATATCTGTTTATTTACCTATCTATCTTACTATCTATCTATCTATCTATCTATCTATCTATTTATCTATCTATCTATCCAAGTCTCCTTCTATTTATTTATCTATATATTTATCTATATATCTATCTATCTCTCTGCCTGTTTGTCTGTCTCCCTGTGTGTGTGTCTGTGTGTCTGTGTGTCTGTCTGTGTATCTGTCTGTCTGTGTATCTGTCTGTGTATCTTTCTCTCTGTCAGTCTGTTTGTCTGTTTGATCTATCTGTCTGTCTGTCTTACTATCTGTCTGTCTGTTAATCTATCAAATCTTTCTATCTATTTAAGTATCCGTCTATCTATCTATCTAACGATCTATATATTTAAGTATCCATGTATCTATCTATCTATCTATCTATCTATTTATATATCTATCTCTATATATTTAGCGAATTAACTATCTTTCTGTCTATCTATCGAAGTAGCTATATACATTTCTATTTATCTATCTATCTATGAATTGATTTCGCATATATGTATCATTCTAAATTTGTAGGTATGTATCTATTTATATTTCTATCTATATATATATCTACATATCCATCTATCTATCTATCTATCTATCTATCTCTCTAACTCTCTATCTCTCTATCTCTCTATCTCTCAATCTATCTATCTCTCTATCTCTCTATCTCTATATCTCTCTATCTACCTATCCACTTATCTACCTATTTACGTATCTACCTATTTACTTATCTATTAAAATCTATCGATTTTTTTAACGAAATATGTATCTGTCTGTCTATATAAATATATATGTATCTATCTAAATGTTTTGATATCTTACATATGTATCAATCTAAATTCATAGCTATGTCACTATCAATATACCTATCTATATATCTATCTATCTATCTATCTATCTATCCACCCACCCACACATCCATCCATTCATCCATCCATCCATCCATCCATCCATCCATCCATCCATCTATCCATCCATTCATCCATTCATCCATTCATACTACTATACATCTACCCACGTACCCATCTACCTGTTAACCCCTCTACCTTTCTACATATCTACATATCTACATATCTACCTATCTCTCTATCAACCTCTCTAACTTTCTACCTATCTACCTATCTACATATCTACTTATCTACCTACCTAACTCTCTTCCTATCTACCTATCTACCTATCTACCTATCTAACTATCTACCTATCCACCTATCTACATATCTACCTATCTACCCATTTACCAATGTACCTATCTGTATCTCAAAATCTCCAACTCTGTACCTCTCTACCTATCTACCTAGCTCCCTATCTATCTATATATCTATCTATCTATCTATCTATCTATGTATTTATCCATCCATCCATCCTTCTATCCATCCATCCATCCATCCATCCATCCATCCTTCCATCCATCCATCCATCTATTCATCCATCCAACCATCCATCCATCCTTCCATCCATCCATCCATCCATTCATCAATCCATCCATCCATCCATCCATCCATTCATCCATCCATCCATCCATCCATCCATCCATCCATCCATCCATCCATCCATCCATCCATCCATTCATCCATCCATCCATCCATCCATCCATCCATCCATCCATCCATCCATCCATCCATCCATCCATCCATCCATCCATCCATCCATCCATTCATCCATCCATCCATCCATCCATCCATCCAACAATCCAACAATGCATACATCCATCCATCCATCCATCCATCCATCGAACCTTCCATCCATCCATCCATCCATCCATCCATCCAACAATCCATCCACCCATCCATCGATGCATACATCCATCCATCCATCGATATAACCATCCATCAATCCATCCATCCATCCATCCATTCATCCATCCATCCATCCTTCCATCCATCCATCCATCAATCCTTGCATTCATCCATCAATCCATCCATCCATCTATCTACCTTTTTATCTATCTATCGATCTACCTATCTACATCACTATCTATCTACCTGTCTACATATCTACCTCGCTACATATTTTTTTATCGACTGATACTTATCTACCTATCTACCTATCTACCTATTTACATATCTCCATATCTACCTATCTACCTGTCTACCTGTCTACCTGTCTGTCTGTTTAACTGTGTATCTGTCTACAAATCTACCTTTCTATCTGTTCACCTGTCTACGTATTTACTTGTCTACATGTCTACATGTCTGCATATCTACCTAACTAACTATATGCCTATCTGCGTATCTACCTCTATACCTGTTTATCTGTCTATATGTCTATCTGTCTATCTACCTATCTACCTATCTAACTGTCTACCTATATACCTATCTACTTATGCACCTATGTACGTTTGTACCTATACGTATCTACCTATCTACCTGTCTACCTGTCCACCTGTATATCTGTCTAACTGTTTACCTGTCTACCTGTCTACCTGTCTACCTGTCTACCTGTCTACCTGTCTACCTGTTTACATATCTACCTATATACCTATCTGTCTATATGCGTATCTATCTATAGATCTATGTACCTATCTACCTATCTACCTATTCTCCTGTTTACCTGTCTACAATTCTACATGTCTGCCTCTCTACCTATCTACCTATCTACCTATCTACATACCTATCTATCTATCTATATATCAAGTCTATGTATTTATCGAACGGAGTATGTATCTCTCTGTCTATGTAACTAATAAGCTATATACGTATTTATTGTTACCTTACATTTGGATCAATCTAAATTTGTAGGTTCGTATCTATCTATCTATCTCTCTATCGATCTATCTATTCATTTATCTATCCATCTGTCTATGTATCTATATAACTATCATTCTATCTATCTATCCATCTCTCTATCTATTTATCTATCTATCTATCTATCTATCTAACTATCCTTCCATCCATCCAACCATCCATCCATCCATCCATCCGTCCATCTATCTACCCATCCATCCGTCCATCCATCCCTGCATTCTTCCCCCATCCAGTCATTCATTATTCAATTTATCTATCTTTCGAACTCTTTATCTATACCACCAAGTTTGCAACTATCCAGCCGTCAATCCGTCTCTTTGTCCATCCTGCATTCTATCCATCCATTCTTCCATTCATCCATTCGTCCGTTCATCCGCCCATCCATCAATCCGTCCGTTCATGCTCCCAATCCTTAGTCCATCCATTCATCCATCCATCATTTATCCATTAACCGCTCCATCTATGAAAACATACAATGATCCATCAATCCAAACACCCAAAAATTAATCCATCTAGCCATCTCTCTATCCATTCATGCATCCATGCATCCTTTCATCCATCCAAGCAACCATGAAAACATCCATCTCTCTATCATTCCAAACCTCCTTCCGTCTATCCATTCATATTTCCACCCATCCATCCATACATCGGTTAGTCTATCTCTCTATATATGTAAGTTCTCTAAATCTTTCTATTGTGGTATCTATCTATTTATCTCTGTGTTTAATTGTTATCTGTTATTTCTCTATATCTCTGTCTGTCTGATTGTTTGTCTGTCATTCTGTCTGTTTGTCTTCTTCTACCTATCTATTTATGAATTTCATTACGTATCTATTTATCTGTATATGTATATATTTATCATAGCATTTATATATCTATCTATTTATTCATTTAATTCCCTATCTATTGCTTTATTTGTCTAGTACAAATATATTTCTTTATCTCTCAACTTGTCTCTCTTTCTGCGTAGTTATATATATATATATATATATATATATATATATAAATATATATCTACTTATTTATCTATGTATGTATTTATGTATGTATTTTTGTGTTTATTGATCCGTGTTTATGATACATTCATCCCCAAACCCTGCACACTATTCCATAAAATGTACACCCTGAATAGAAAACAGTAAAACGTAAGCACTAAACACTAAGCCCAAAAGCAAAAACACTAAACACTGAATCCCAAATTTGAAGCTTTACCTAACTACCGTCCTACATACCTACCTACCTTCCCGTCTTTCAACATACCACTTTCTGGTTAATAACATATCATTTCCTTGTTAGTTGTTCTTAGGTGCTCACTAGTTATAAATATATTCTTGTCTTGTGAGATAGAATGAATGCATTGCACATTGATTTGAGACTGTTATTTTATTATTTGAATTGCTTCATATTTGTAGTACGTTACATTTAGCAGATGAACTTCAGCAAATTTTATTTGTTGTTCATATTTCGTTTATGTGATTTTATTCCCCTTGATCATAGATTAATTCATTATAATAATAAATGCACTCGTTAGCATGTTTAGTTTTCCTTAAACTTCAGTTATTTAATTATAGTCCCTATTCTACGAAAGGATTTATCTTTCCTCCGGCTGGTTTAAATCTCTCAAAAATTGGTGATTTAAAGACATATACTCAGTAAGTTAGGAAATTAAAATTCCACACTCTACTAAGTTTCATATATGTAGTCACTATCGTAAAGTCACTGTCAAACAGGATTAGTATTCCGCTAACTTAAGGTTTATTAGGTCTCTCTCCCCAAGTTAGTTTCAAGTAAAATTTTACATGAAGCATTCACTAGGTTAGTATTGCTAATCATGTATTGTACACATTTCATATAATCACTATACTTATAAATGAGTAGATTTCAGAGTGCTGTGAATTGTTTTACAATTTAGCTGTAGATCATGATAGGAAGTCTAAATTGCAAATTCCAAAATCTCACTCCTCCCCACATTCATATGTATATTCAATCAATATAAACTCACTCTACAATATGTTTAGTTCTTTCCCAAGTTAGGTTAATGATGTACTCCCATTCACTCCTCCAAATTCCTCTACACATTAGCTTAATCCAACAGATGACTCCACATGAAGACTTTTGTAGATGACTCCTCCCCCTGACTCCTATGTTATAGTGACTACTCCTTTTGACAAATCATTGTGAGTATTCATGGATCTTTATGAATTCTTGTGACTGTTGATGATTACTCCAATCTCCTTTTTTCTACAGCTAAAACTTTAATTATATCTTCGAATTCTCATCCCTCTTCATGATGTACTCCGGACTAATCATTTAGGCGACTCAAAGTGAAGTCCCTTCATGAGTACTTGCAACCCATTTCTAGTGACATTAATTTTTCGTCAGATATGATGAGTATGCGGATAAATTTATGTATGATAATTGCTTGGTACTCCAACGCTCGTTTAATGATTCAATGATTACAATTATAAACACACAATTCATTTTGTTTGTTCCTTTTCACCAGGTTACTTGTTTAGGTTTCATGAATCCAATCGACATAAAATGGAGTGATGTTGTAATACGTGAGTTATTCCACCTTTCACATATAATTCATTCTGTATTCAATTCATATCACCAATATGTGTATTTCATTCATCAATTGAGTCTTAAAGGAGAGTTTGTACAGTGATCTTGTAGTATATCAACGTCTTCTGTCTTGATTGTAGTAAAACTTCTTGATAGACTTGTAGTATACCAACATCTTCTTTCTCGGTTATAGTATTAGTTCCTCATAGTTGTTGTTCTTGCTAGAAGGGAAAATATTCTTGTCTTGTAGAGTTACACCATAAAATAATTTGTAAGACCGTTAGATTGCAATTTTACTTATTTCTTACATCTCATAGGCACTACAATTGTGAAGACGAAGTTAAGACATGCTGATATTCATTCTTAAGAATTCAGCTGACGAATGCTCGTAATGACTCTAACTACAAGTCACATCAATGTTCAGAATTGTTCTCACCCATTCATTTCAAGTGTCAAGTGTCATCAATTATGTCTAACTAATTCGGTTGTCTACATTCACAGAAAGAATGCAGGTTCCATGCTCCATTATCGTCAAATCTGGAGTTTTCTATTTGAATTATCACTCTAATTGTTTGTGAAGTCTCCATTCCCTAAACATGTGAAATCACCAGTCGTCCGTCTTGTCTTATCTCCAGTCTCCAGTCAACCTTCTGAATTTTCGCACCTACAGACATTTAAGTTCTGTACATCACAGTGTCGAGTCTCCCAAACAATCCATTCTGCATTCTTTATGTCAGTTATGCAGACTCCAGTATTCAGTTTCTAAGTTATTTTACATGTTCTCATCAAGAACCTTACTTGGTAAGCGTATGAGATTAACTAGATTATGTAATCCTTTCCATTATTCATGTACTCATTACAATTGTAAATGCAGTATTTAATGTTTACTATATCCCCAAGTTCTGTTTCATTGGAGGAGTCCATTTGTTCGATGAGGACTGATTTCATTGTGTACACAGTTTGAGGTAATTCTCATTTTCGTTCCATGTAATTTTACTCTGCAATAGAGTTATTTGTTTGGTGCCGTAAGTTACGTGTATATACCATTCCAAACCACTTCCATCATTTGCATATTCATTCATTCATTATAACACAGGTGCACTAATTCATGTGTTTAGTTTGTTTCCAAAGTTAGGTTCTTAGGTCGATGCAAGTTGTAGTGGTGCGATGGTTCTTTGTTCTTTCAGTTTGATGTCACTCCAGTTAACCCTTTGAGCGCGATGCGCATATATATATGCACAGCTTTCCCTTTAATTAAACGCAGCGCACATATATATATGCGTGTAACTTTTAGCGACATCAAACAACCCTTAAACTATCTTAGAACTATTTCAAACCTTCCATACATTTGTATCTGGCTTATAACTAAGTACCTACCAAGTTTAAACTACCATGTTACTTCCATGAAAGACTGTGAGCAGACAGACTCGACGAAGGAGACGGTCAACGCCCAACTTTCTAGAAAGTGAACGCTTGTCCTGACTTACATGCTGGGAATAGCTAGCTATAACTTACACTGTAGCTGGAGGAGACATCTAGCTTCTGTAGAATCACTTCATTTGGGGCATGCATACAACTGTGTAGATACAAACGCCAAATCTCGAGCAACAACAAAAACGGTAAAAATCACGAAGGAATTGAGAGGAAGCCATCTAATAATGTTGTGGGATTTTTTTTATCAAACTTCCTGTTCTATAAATAGATTTCATTTATTTATAGAATTTATAGCCATAACAACAATATAGAGCTAATAAAGCTGATGAATAAGTGATTATTACACCATCCGCGTTTTGTGCATAGTGACATTAATAAACCAACGCGTTCAAAGGGTTAAGTTGATTTATACGTTGTGATCATTAGTTTTACTCAGTAGTCGTATAATTTTCAGTAGCCCATTCCACCATTCATATACCCAATATAAATGTAAATGCAGTACTATATATGTTTATTTTTCCTTCAAGTTTCAGTTCATAGGAGTGATCTATTTCCTCAAGAAACAGTGATCTGTTTGTGTTCACAAACTGAGTTTAGCAATGATTTCGGTTCAAATCACAAGTTCAGGATCTCTCTTAAGACGTTTGTTATAATTACAAGGTAGTTATTTGGTTAGTGTGGTAAGTTTTGTATACCATCAAGCACTCTTCCATCATTTGTATATTCATTCAATAATTATAACTATAATTGCACTAGTTAATATGTTGAGTTCGCTTCCCAAGTTAGGTTTTAGGTCGATGCCAGGTGTAGTGGACCGATTCTTATGCTTAGACTTCATTCAAGTTAAGTTGATTTATATATATTTATTTTACTAAGTAGTTGTATAAGTTAATGTAGTCCGTTCCACCATTCATGTACTCATTATATCTGGAGATGTAGCATTATATATGTTTAACTTTCCCCAAGTTACCTTTCATAGGTACTGTCCATTTACTCAAAGAGGAGTGATCGCTTTTTGTTCAAAATTTGATAACATCGTTTGTTGCAAATACATGATGGTTTGTGTCGTAAGTTTTGTATACTGTCAAACACTCTTCTATTGCTTGTATATTCCTTCATTCATCACAATTATAAATCCCATATATAATGTATTTTGTTACTCCCAAGTATAGTATCTTAGGTGCAGTGAGTTACCCCGTGCGTGCACAGTTTCAGAGAGGAATCTGTATTGGTAAGTTAATCATTTTATGTTATTCATACACATTTAATATGTATTTATAGTTCTTCTCATGTGATATGTAATTGTTAGTTCTTGGTAGTTCTTGTAGTTGTTGGTAATTCTTGGTATTTCTTGAAGGTTTTTGGTAGTTCTTGGTAGTTGTTGAAGTTCTTGGTAGTTCTGGTAGTTCTTGCTGCAGCTTTTGTAGTTAACAATATTATTTATGTCGTAGTAGTTCTTGTGATCTTGTAGTTCTTTTATTTCTTGTAGTTCTTGGTAGTTCTTGGTACTTCTTTGTAGTTCTTGGTAGGTCTTGCTGTTTTCAAACAGTTTATATTTACAAGAGGTTGCTGTATTCTAGCTGTTGAACGACGCTGCAGAGTAGTTCTCATTCTCGAAATACTTTTAATAATGCGTGATACTGTAGATGTTCATAATATGAAATCTTTTAACTTTATCAACAGTAATTATCTATAGTTAATAAGTAATTAAATATTAATTTATTGATAGTTTAATTAATTATATCATTATTTAAACTGTTAATTAAACAGTGAAGTAATAAAATTAATTAGTTTATTACTGTTACTAGTTAATTAATTTTACCAATAACTATTATTAATTAACTGAAAATGGTGGGTGTGTTCATTGTTCAGATGGACATTCTAAAATGAGAGAGAAATATTTGATAGTGATTGCTGATTGAGAATTAAACCTGTGAGTTTTCATTAAAATATAACTCCATTTTCTCTTACTAGAATGTACTGGCTGTGTTGAAAATGAAATCCTTTCTACAATGTTTCTGAGGACTTTCAACTGATACTAGTAATTTTACAATGATTATGTCCAACATTCTATTCCCATTCTGTAGATAGCTACTAAGGGTGACATTACACATTCAGAGTGGAAATTGTATTTTATAGAGTGAGCTGTTGAATGTTATGTTAGTTAATATATGTTCCACACTCCAGGTCCTCCGTAGAGGTCAGGTTAATTCTGATTGCTGTCACTTCCAAGACATTCCTTCGTATGGTTTCTAATATTGTTTAAAATATGAGTACAAGGAAGGGATTTGATAGAATATTATTTAGTACTCAAATATAGCACCTCAAGTATAGTGTTTTCATAACAATTTCTCAGTAAGTTTCAAAACCTATGAATTTCCGTCCCCCGCTCTTCAGTCGTTCATCTATTATTATCACAAATCACTATTAACATGTTTAGTTTTGAAGTAACATACGTATATTAGTCATTCCCCCCTTTCTTCTAAAGATTAACGTCCAAACATTTGCTCAGTTAGTATTGGGAATTATGTAATGCAGGTTTCACCTAAGCACATATGAACTGTATAACATGTTTAGTTCATTACCAAAGTTAAATTTCTCAGTCATGTGAATGTTTCCACAAGTTAACTGTAGCTAATATTACGAGTTCTATTCAGTAAGTGAATAATATTATGTATTCCATTTGATTGCTCCTCCCTCATTCATACGCATATTCATTCAATGTTAAGGTAAATCCCTCTACAGTATGTTTAGTTATTCCCAAAGTTAGGTTAATTGTTAATTAAGTACTCCTATTGACCACTCCAGAATCCTCCAGACACAAGTGGAACCCACCAGACGACTCAACGAGAAGACATTGATTTGATGTAAAGCTGTTCAAATTGATGAAAGTATACTGTATATATCTATCTTTCCTTATAAACCTGTATTTATTCATATCCCTTTATCTAAGCATGTATTTATCCATGGATCTAATTCTTATGTACACATTTATCTACATAATTATTCTTCTTATATATCTAGATACCTATCGATTTATATTGTGTGCTATCTATTTATCGATCTAATTCTGTAACTATCATTCTATCTATCTACCTATTTACGTATCTAAACATTTATTGTCTATGCATCTATCCATTGATCCATCCATCCATCCATCCAATAGTCTATCTATCTATATTAATCAAGTTCTATCAATTTTTTATTTTTGTATCTATCTATATATCTATCTGTCTAATTTCTAACTCTATTTTTCTCTATATATCAGTCTGTCTGACTGTTTGTCTTTAAGTCAGAGTGTTTCTCTGTCTGTTCGTTTGTCTGTTTCTACCTATGTACTTATGAATTTCTTGACGTATCCATTTATCTGTATATGTAAATATGTCCTGTCTATCCTGTCTATCCTGTCTATCTTGACCATCCTGTCTATCCTGTATATCTTGTCTATCCTGTCAATCTTGTCTATCCTGTCTCTCCTGTCTATCCTGTCTATCATGACTATCCTGTGTATCCTGTCTATCCTGTCTATCCTCTCTATACTGTCTATCCTCCAATTTTACTCTGTCTATCGTGTCTATACTCTCGATCTTGTCTATGATGCCTATCCTGTCTATCCTGTCTATCATTACTATCCTGTCTATTCTGTCTATACATTTTATCTTGTCTATCCTGTCTATCCTGTCTATCATGACCATCCTGTCTATATAGTTTATCTTGTCTGTCCTGTCAATCCTCTCTATCCTGTCTATCCTGTCTATCTTGACTATCCTGTCTACCATATCTATCCTTTCTATCCTGTCTATCCAGTCTACCCTCCATGTGTACCATGTTTATCCTGTCTATCTTTTCTACAAAGCCAATCCTGTCTATCTTGTCTATCCTGCGTTTGTACCATATCTATTTTGTTTATCCTGTCAATTGTGTCTATCATGTCTATCATGTCTATCCTGTCTATCCTGTCATTACTGTCTATCCTGTATATCCTGTCTATCTTGGCTATCCTGTCAAGGTATTCATCTATCTCTCTATCTCTATATCTCTCTATCTACCTATCTACCTATCTACCTATTTATTTATCTGTCTATTTATCTAATCTATATATTTTTCTAACGAAGTATGTATCTGTCTGTCTATATAGCTATATATGCATCTATCTAAATTTATTGATATCTTACATATTTATCAACCTAAATTTGTAGCTATATCACTATCAATATCCCTATCTATCTATCTATCTATCTATCTATCCACCCACCAACACATCCGTCCATAGATCCATGATTCAATTCATACATTCATCCATCCATCCGTCCATCCATTCATCCAACTATTCATCTACCCACGTACCCATCTACCCGTTAACCCATCTACCTATCTATCTAACTACATATCTACCTATATAACTATCTACTTATCTACGTATCTACCTATCTATCTATTTAGCTATCTACCTATCTTCCTCTCTAACTATCTACATATTTACCTATGTACCTATCTACCTATCTACAGATGTACTTATCTACATCTCTAAATCTCTAACTCTCTACCTCTCTACCTATCTACCTAGCTACCTATCTACCTATTTATCTATCTATCTATCTACGTATCTACCTATCTTTCATATTTATCAATCTAAAATGGTAGGTATGTATCTATCTTTATCTCTATCTATTTATCTATCTTTCTATATATCTATCTATCTGTTTATCTCTCTACCTGTCTAACGGTTTACCTGTCTACCTGTCTACATATCTACCTGTCTACCTGTCTACATATCTACCTGTCTACCTGTCTACATATCTACCTGTCTACCTGTGTTCCTGTCTACCTGTCTACCTGTCTACATATCTATCTATCTACCTATCTGCCTATCTGCCTATCGGCGTATCTACCTATCTACCTATTTACCTATCTACCTCCTACATATATACCGATCTACCTATCTACCAATCTACCTATCTAACTATCTGCCTATCTAGATATCTACCTATCTAACTATCTACCTATCTACCTATCTAACTATCTACCTATTTACTTATCAACCTATCTGCCTATCTAACTATCTACCTATTTACCTATCATCCTATCTACCTATCACCTATCTACCTGTCTAACTACTTATCTGTCTACATGTCTACCTGTCTGCCTGTCTACCTGTCTAACTGACTACCTGTCTACCTGTCTAACTGTCTACCTGTCAACCTATTTATCTATCTACCCATCGAACTATTTACCTATCTACCGTCCATTCATCCATCCATTCAACAATTCGTACCAACCTACACAATAAACGCTCTACCTATCTACCTATCTACATATGTTCATATTTACCTGTCTACCTATCAATTTTGTCTATATATCTACCTATCTACCTATCTACATATCTACATATCTAACTATCTAACTCTCTACCTAACTACCTAGCTACATATCTAATTATCTATCTACTTATCTATCTACGTATCTACCTATCTTACAAATATATCCATCTAAAATTGTAGGCATCTATCTATCATTATTTCTATCTATCTATATATCTTTCTATCTATATATCTATCTATCCATCTATATATCTATCTATCTATCTATTTATCTATCTATCTATCTATCTGTCTATCTATCCATCTATCGATCTATCGATCTATGTATCTATCTATCTATCTATATATCTATCTACCTATCTATCTATCTATCTATCTATCTATCTTTCATATATATCTTTCTATCTATCTATTTATCTATCTATCTGCCTACCTGTCTACATATCTAACAGTTTACCTGTCTATCGTCTACCTGTCTAGCTGTCTACATATCTACCTATCTGCCTATCTGCCTATCTGCATATCTACCTATCTACCTATCTACCTATCTACATATCTACTTATCTACATATCTACTGATCTAACTGTCTACCTGTTTACATGTCTAACTGTCTACTTGTCAACCTATCTACCTATCTAACCATCTACCTATTTACCTATCATCCTTTCTACCTATCATTTCCAACTACGTATCTGTCTACATGTCTACCTGTCTGCCTGTCTACCTGTCTAACTGACTACCTGTCTACCTGTCTAACTGTCTACCTGTCAACCTATTTATCTATCTACCTATCAAACTATTTACCTATCTACCGTCCATTCATCCATCCATTCAACAATTCGTACCAACCTACACAATAAACCCTCTACCTATCTACCTATCTACATATGTTCATATTTACCTGTCTACCTATCAACTTCTTTATATATCTACCTATCTACCTATCTACCTATCTACATATCTAACTATCTAACTCTCTACCTCTCTACCTATCTACCTAGCTACATATCTAATTATCTATCTATATATCTATCTACGTATCTACCTATCTTACAAATATATCCATCTAAAATTGTAGGCATCTATCTATCATTATTTCTATCTATCTATATATCTTTCTATCTATATATCTATCTGTCCATCTATATAACTATCTATCTATCTATTTATCTATCTATCTATCTATCTGTCTAGCTATCCATCTATCGATCTATCGATCTATGTATCTATCTATCTATCTATCTATCTATCTATCCTTCCCTCCTTCCGTTCCTCTGTCCTTCCATCCGTCCGTCCGTCCGTCTGTCCATCTGTCCGTCCATCCGTTCGTCTCTCCGTCCGTTCTTCTGTCTGTCAGTCCTTCCGTTCGTCCGTCCTTCCGTCCATCTGACCGGCCAA
>OX345648.1:2888095-2898095 GCA_947044365.1 Petrosia ficiformis
TTTCATCCATCCAAGCAACCATGAAAACATCCATCTCTCTATCATTCCAAACCTCCTTCCGTCTATCCATTCATATTTCCACCCATCCATTCATACATCGGTTAGTCTATCTCTCTATATATGTAAGTTCTCTAAATCTTTCTATTGTGGTATCTATCTATTTATCTCTGTGTTTAATTGTTATCTGTTATTTCTCTATATCTCTGTCTGTCTGATTGTTTGTCTGTCATTCTTGTCTGTTTGTCTGTCTTTCTGTTTGTCTTTCTTTCTGTTTGTCTTCTTTTACCAATCTATTTATGAATTTCATTACGTATCTATTTATCTGCATATGTATATAATTATCATAGCATTTATATATCTAACTATTTATTCATTTAATTCCCTATCTATTGCTTTATTTGTCTAGTACAAATATATTTCTTTATTTCTCAACTTGTCTCTCTTTCTGTGCACTCTATTCCAGAAAACAGTAAATCGTAAGCACTAAACACTAAGCCCAAAAGCAAAAACACTAAACACTGAATCCCAAATTTGAAGCTTTACCTAACTACCATCCTACATACCTACCTACCTACCCGTCTTTCAACATACCACTTTCTGGTTAATAACATATCATTTCCTTGTTAGTTGTTCTTAGGTGCTCACTAGTTATAAATATATTCTTGTCTTGGGAGATAGAATGAATGCATTGCACATTGATTTGAGACTGTTATTTTATTATTTGAATTGCTTCATATTTCTGGTACGTTACATTTAGCAGATGAACTTCAGCAAATTTTATTTGTTGTTCATATTTCATTTATGTGATTTTATTCCCCTCGATCTTAGATTAATTCATTATAATAATAAATGCACTCGTTAACATGTTTAGTTTTCCTTAAACTTCAGTTATTTAATTATGGTCCCTTTTCTACGAAAGGATTTATTTTTCCTCCGGCTGGTTTAATTCTCTCAAAACTTGGTGATTTAAAGACAAATACTCAGTAAGTTAGGAAATTAAAATTCCGCACTCTACTAAGTTTCATATATGTAGTCACTATCGTAAAGTCACTGTCAAACAGGATTAGTTTTCCACTAACTTAAGGTTTATTAGGTCTCTCTCCCCAAGTTAGTTTCAAGTAAAATTTTACATGAAGCATTCACTAGGTTAGTATTGCTAATCATGTATTGTACACATTTCATATAATCACTATACTTATAAATGAGTAGATTTCAGAGTGCTGTGAATTGTTTTGCAAATTAGCTGTAGATCATGATAGGAAGTCTAAATTGCAAATTCCAAAATCTCACTCCTCCCCAAATTCATATGTATATTCAATCAATATAAACTCACTCTACAATATGTTTAGTTCTTTCCCAAGTTAGGGTAATGATGTACTCCCATTCACTCCTCCAAATTCCTCTACACATTAGCTTAATCCAACAGATGACTCCACATGAAGACTCTTGTAGATGACTCCTCCCCCTGACTCCTATGTTATAGTGACTACTCCTTTTGACAAATCATTGTGAGTATTCATGGATCTTTATGAATTCTTGTGACTGTTGATGATTACTCCAATCTCCTTTTTTCTACAGCTAAAACTTTAATTATATCTTCGAATTCTCATCCCTCTTCATGATGTACTCCGGACTAATCATTTAGGCGACTCAAAGTGAAGTCCCTTCATGAGTACTTGCAACCCATTTCTAGTGACATTAATTTTTCGTCAGATATGATGAGTATGCGGATAAATTTATGTATGATAATTGCTTGGAACTCCAACGCTCGTTTAATGATTCAATGATTACAATAATATTATAAACGCACAATTCATTTTGTTTGTTGCTTTTCACCAGGTTACTTGTTTAGGGGTTCATGAATCCAATCGACATAAAATGGAGTGATGTTGTAATACGTGAGTTATTCCACCTTTCACATATAATTCATTCTGTATTCAATTCATATCACCAATATGTGTATTTCATTCATCAATTGAGTCTTAAAGGAGAGTTTGTACAGTGATCTTGTAGTATATCAACGTCTTCTGTCTTGATTGTAGTAAAACTTCTTGATAGACTTGTAGTATAACCACGTCTTCTTTCTCGGTTATAGTATTAGTTCCTCATAGTTGTTGTTCTTGCTAGATGGGAAAATATTCTTGTCTTGTAGAATTACACCATAAAATAATTTGTAAGACCGTTAGATTGCAATTTCACTTATTTCTTACATCTCATAGGCACTACTATTGTGAAGACGAAGTTAAGACATGCTGATATTCATTCTTAAGAATTCCGCTGACGAAAGCTCGTAATGACTCCATCTACAAGTCACATCAATGTTCAGAATTATTCTCATCCATTCATTTCAAGTGTCAAGTGTCATCAATTATGTCTAACTAATTCGGTTGTCTACATTCACGGAAAGAATGCAGGTTCCATCCTCCATTATCGTCAAATCTGGAGTTTTCTATTTGAATTATCACTCTAATTGTTTGTGAAATCTCCATTCCCTAAACATGTGAAATCACCAGTCGTCTGTCTTGTCCTATCTCCAGTCTCCAGTCAACCTTGTGAATTTTCCAACCTACAGACATTTAAGTTCTGTACATTACGGTTGCGAGTCTCCCAAAAAATCTATCCTGCATTCATTATGTCAGTTATGCAGACTCCAGTATTCAGATTCTAAGTTAATTTACCTGTTCTCATCAAGAACCTTACTTGGTAAGCGTATGAGATTAACTAGATTAGGTAATCCTTTCCATTATTCATGTACTGATTACAATTGTAAATGCAGTATTTAATGTTTACTATATCCCCAAGTTCTGTTTCATAGGAGGAGTCCATTTGTTCGATGAGGACTGATTTCATTGTGTACACAGTTTGAGGTAATTCTCATTTTCGTTGCATGTAATTTTACTCTGCAATAGAGTTATTTGTTTGGTGCCGTAAGTTACGTGTATATACCATTCCAAACCACTTCCATCATTTGCATATTCATTCATTCATTATAACACAGGTGCACTAATTCATGTGTTTAGTTTGTTTCCAAAGTTAGGTTCTTAGGTAGATGCAAGTTGTAGTGGTGCGATGGTTCTTTGTTCTTTGAGTTTGATGTCACTCCAGTTAAGTTGATTTATACGTTATCATTAGTTTTACTCAGTAGTCGTATAATTTTCAGTAGCCCATTCCACCATTCATATACCCAATATAAATGTAAATGCAGTATTATATATGTTTATTTTTCCTTCAAGTTTCAGTTCATAGGAGTGATCTATTTCCTCAAGAAACAGTGATCTGTTTGTGTTCACAAACTGAGTTTAGCAATGATTTCGGTTCAAATCACAAGTTCAGGATCTATCTTAAGACGTTTGTTATAATTACAAGGTAGTTATTTGGTTAGTGTGGTAAGTTTTGTATACCATCAAGCACTCTTCCATCATTTGTATATTCATTCAATAATTATAACTATAATTGCACTAGTTAATATGTTGAGTTCGCTTCCCAAGTTAGGTTGTAGGTCGTCGCCAGGTGTAGTGGACCGATTCTTATGCTTAGACTTCATTCAAGTTAAGTTGATTTATATATATTTATTTTACTAAGTAGTTGTATAAGTTAATGTAGTCCGTTCCACCATTCATGTACTCATTATATCTAGAGATGTAGCATTATATATGTTTACTTTTCCCCAAGTTACCTTTCATAGGTGCGGTCCATTTACTCAAAGATGAGTGATCGCTTTTTGTTCAAAATTTGATAACATCGTTTCTTGTAAATACATGATGGTTTGTGTCGTAAGTTTTGTATACTGTCAAACACTCTTCCATTGTTTGTATATTCCTTCATTCATCACAATTATAAATCCCATATATAATGTATTTTGTTACTCCCAAGTATAGTATCTTAGGTGCAGTGAGTTACCCCGTGCGTGCACAGTTTCAGAGAGGAATCTCTATTGGTAAGTTAATCATTTTATGTTATTCATTCACATTTAATATGTTTTCATAGTTCTTCTCATGTGATATGTAATTGTTAGTTCTTGGTAGTTCTTGTAGTTGTTGGTAATTCTTGGTATTTCTTGAAGGTTTTTGGTAGTTCTTGGTAGTTGTTGAAGTTCTTGGTAGTTCTGGTAGTTCTTGCTGCAGCTTTTGTAGTTGACAATATTATTTATGTCGTAGTAGTTCTTGTGATCTTGTAGTTCTTTTATTTCTTGTAGGCCTTGGTAGTACTTGGTACTTCTTTGTAGTTCTTGGTAGGTCTTCCTGTTCTCACACAGTTTATATTTACAAGAGGTTGCTGTATTCTAGCTGTTGAACGACGCTGCAGAGTAGTTCTCATTCTCGAAATACTTTTAATAATGCGTGATACTGTAGATGTTCATACTATGAAATCTTTTAATTTTATCAACAGTAATTATCTATAGTTAATAAGTAATTAAATATTAATTTATTGATAGTTTAATTAATTATATCATTATTTAAACTGTTAATTAAACAGTGAAGTATTAAAATTAATTAGTTTATTACTGTTACTAGTTAATTAGTTTTACCAATAACTACTATTAATTAACTGAAAATGGTGGGTGTGTTCATTGTTCAGATGGACATTCTAAAATGAGAGAAAAATATTTGATAGTTATTGCTGATTGAGAATTACACCTGTGAGTTTTCATTAAAATATAACTCCATTTTCTCTTACTAGAATGTACTGGCTGTGTTGAAAATGAAATCCTTTCTACAATGTTTCTGAGGACTTTCAACTGATACTAGTAATTTTACAATGATTATGTCCAACATTCTATTCCCATTCTGTAGATAGCTACTAAAGGTGACATTACACATTCAGAGTGGAAATTGTATTCTATAGAGTGAGCTGTTGAATAATTATGTTAGTTAATATTTGTTCCACACTCCAGGTCCTCCGTAGAGGTCAGGTTAATTCTGATTGCTGTCACTTCCAAGACATTCCTTCGTATGCTTTCTAATATTGTTTAAAATATGAGTACAAGGAAGGGATTTGATATAATATTATTTAGTACTCAAATATAGCACCTCAAGAATAGTGTTTTCCTAACAATTTCTCAGTAAGTTTCAAAACCTATTAATTTCCATCTCCCGCTCTTCAGTCGTTCATCTATTATTATCACAAATCACTATTAACATGTTTAGTTTTGAAGTAACATACGTATATTAGTCATTCCCCCCTTTCTTCTAAAGATTAACGTCCAAACATTTGCTCAGTTAGTATTGGGAATTATGTAATGCAGGTTTCACCTAAGCACATATGAACTGTATAACATGTTTAGTTCATTACCAAAGTTAAATTTCTCAGTCATGTGAATGTTTCCACAAGTTAACGGTAGCTAATATTACGAGTTCTATTCAGTAAGTGAACAATATTATGTATTCCATTTGATTGCTCCTCCCTCATTCGTACGCATATTCATTCAATATTAATGTAAATCCCTCTACAGTATGTTTAGTTATTCCCAAAGTTAGGTTAATTGTTAATTATGTACTCCTATTGACCACTCCAGAATCCTCCAGACACAAGTGGAATCCACCAGACGACTCAACGAGAAGACATTGATTTGATGTAAAGCTGTTCAAATTGGTGAGGGTATACTGTATATACCTATCTTCCCTTATAAACCTGTATTTATTCATATCTCTTTATCTAAGCATGTATTTATCCATGGATCTAATTCTTATGTACACATTTATCTACACAATTATTCTTCTTATATATCTATCTATCGATTTATATTGTGTGCTATCTATTTATCGGTCTAATTCTGTAACTATCATTCTATCTATCTACCTATTTACGTATCTAAACATTTATTGTCTATGTATCTATCCATCGATCCATCCATCCATCTCTCCATCCTTCCATGCATTCATTCAAACTTTCATCCATTCATTAAATGAAATGCCCATTCATCCATCCATCCATCCATCCAATAGTCTATCTATCTATATTAATCAAGTTCTATCAATTTTTGTATTTTTGTATCTATCTATATATCTATCTGTCTAATTTCTAACTCTATTTTTCTCTATATATCAGTCTGTCTGACCGTTTGTCTGTCAGTCAGAGTGTTTCTCTGTCTGTTCGTTTGCCTGTTTCTACATATGTTGTACTTATGAATTTCTTGACGTATCCATTTATCTGTATATGTGTATATGTCCTGTCTATCCTGTCTATCCTTTCTATCTTGACTATCCTGTCTATCCTGTATATCTTGTCTATCCTGTCAATCTTGTCTATCCTGTCTATCTTGACTATCCTGTCTATCCTGTCTATACTGTTTATCTTGTCTATCCTGTCTATCCTCTCTATATTGTCTATCCTCCAATTTTACTCTGTCTATCGTGTCTATACTGTTGATCTTGTCTATGCTGCCTATCCTGTTTATCCTGTCTATCATTACTATCCTGTCTATCCTGTCTATACATTTTATCCCTTCTATCCTGTCTATCCTGTCTATCATGACCATCCTGTCTATATTGTTTATCTTGTCTGTCCTGTCAATCCTCTCTATTCTGTCTATCCTGTCTATCTTGACTATCCTGTCTACCATATCTATCTTTTCTATCCTGTCTATCCAGTCTACCCTCCATGTGTGCCATGTTTATCCTGTCTATCTTTTCTACAAAGCCAATCCTGTCTATCCTGTCTATCCTGTCTATCCTGCATTTGTACCATATCTATTTTGTCTATCCTGTTAATTGTGTCTATCATGTCAGTCATGTCTATCCTGTCTATCCTGTCATTCCTGTCTATCCTGTATATCCTGTCTATCTTGTCTATCCTGTCAAGGTATTCATCTATCTCTCTATCTCTATATCTCTCTATCTACCTATCTACCTATCCACCTATTTCTTTATCTATCTATTTATCTAATCTATATAATTTTCTAACGAAGTATGTATCTGTCTGTCTATATAGCTATATATGCATCTATCTAAATTTATTGATATCTTACATATTCATCAACCTAAATTTGTAGCTATAGCACTATCAATAACCCTATCTATCTATCTATCTATCTATCTATCTATCTATCCACCCACCAACACATCCGTCCATAGATCCATGATTCAATTCATACATCCATCCATCCATCCGTCCATCCATTCATCCAACTATTCATTTACCCACGTACCCATCTACCCGTTAACCGCTCTACCTAACTATCTATTTACATATCTACCTATCCAACTATCTACCTATCTACGTATCTACCTATCTACCTATCTACCTATCTACCTATCTGCCTCTCTAACTATCTAGCTATTTAACTATGTACCATTCTACCTATCTATAGATGTACCTATCTACATCTCTAAATCTCTAACTCTCTACCTCTCTACCTATCTACCTAGCTACCTATCTACCTATCCATCTATCTATCTATCTACGTATCTACCTATCTTTCATATTTATCAATCTAAAATGGTAGGTATGTATCTATCTTTATCTCTATCTATTTATCTATCTTTCTACATATCTATCTATCTGTTTAACTCTCTACCTGTCTAACGGTTTACCTGTCTACCTGTCTACATATCTACCTGTCTACCTGTCTACATATCTACCTGTCTACCTGTCTACATATCTACCTGTCTACCTGTCTACTTGTCTACCTGTCTACCTGTCTACATATCTATCTATCTGCCTATCTGCCTACCTGCCTATCGGCGTATCTACCTATCTACCTATTTACCTATCTACGTATCTACATACCTACATATATACCGATCTACCTATCTACCAATCTACCTATCTGCCTATCTAGATATCTACCTATCTAACTATCTACCTATCTACCTATCTAACTATCTACCTTTTTACCTATCATCCTATCTACCTATCACCTATCTACCTGTCTAACTACTTATCTGTCTACATGTCTACCTGTCTGCCTGTCTACCTGTCTAACTGACTACCTGTCTACCTGTCTAACTGTCTACCTGTCAACCTGTTTATCTATCTACCTATCAAACTATTTACCTATCTACCGTCCATTCATCCATCCATTCAACAATTCGTACCAACCTACACAATAAACCCTCTACCTATCTACCTATCTACATATGTTCATATTTACCTGTCTACCTATTAACATCTCTATATATCTACCTATCTACCTATCTACATATCTAACTATCTAACTCTCTACCTCTCTACCTATCTACCTAGCTACATATCTAATTATCTATCTATATATCTATCTACGTTTCTACCTATCTTACAAATATATCCATCTAAAATTGTAGGCATCTATCTATCATTATTTCTATCTATCTATATATCTTTCTATCTATATATCTATCTATCCATCTATATATCTATCTATCTAACTCTTTATTTATCTATCTATCTGGCTGTCTATCTATCCATCTATCGATCTATGTATCTATTTATCTATCTATCTATTTATCTTTCTATCTATCTATCCTTCCCTCCTTCCTTTCCTCTGTCCTTCCGTCCGTCCGTCCGTCCGTCCGTCCGTCTGTCCATCTGTCCATGTGTCCATCCGTCCTTCAGTCCGTCAGTCCTTCCGTCCTTCCGTCCTTCCGTCCATCTGACCTCCCAACCGCACAATCGCCCGTCCGTCCGTTTGTCCTTCCGCCCGTCCTTCCGTCCGACCCACCGTCCTTTATTTTGTCTCTCTGTCTCTCTATCTATCTATCTGACTACATACCTACTAATCTAACTAACTACCCAATTTCCTATTTACCTATCTACCTATCTACCTATCTACATACGTACCTATCTACCTCTATAGCTATCTACACATCTACATATCTAACTATCTACCTATTTACTTATTTACCTAACTACCTATCTACCTATATACCTTTCTACCTATCTACCTCTCTATCTGTCTATCCCTCTACTTGTCTACCTGTCTAACTGTCTACGTATATACCTATCTACCTATCAACCTCTCTATTTATCTAAGTATCTACCTATCTACCTATCTACCGATCTACCGATATAACAGTCTACCTATCTACCTATCTATCTATCTACCTCTCTACTTCTCTACCTCTCTAACTCTCTAACTCTCCACCTCTCTAACTCTTTACCTCTCTATCTCTCTACCTCTCTACCTCTCTATTTATCTACCTATTCAACTAACTACCTATTTACCTACTTACAAATCTACATACCTGTCTATCTATCTAATCGATCTATTTGTCTAACCACACATGTATGTGTCTGTGTGTCTAAATATTAAGCTATATATGTATGTAACACATGTATTGATCTCTTACTTACGTATCAAACTAAACTTGTAGGTAAGTCACTATCAATATCACTATCTATCTGTCTATATACCTATCTATCTATATATCTATCTATCTATCTATCTATCTATCTATCTATCTATCTTTTTTTCTATATATCTCTCTATCTATCTAACTATTTATTTATTTATCAATCTGTCTACCTGTCTACATATCTAAAAGTTTACCTGTCTATCTGTCTACCTGTCTACCTGTCTACCTGTCTACATATCTACCTATCTGCCTATCTGCCTATCTGCCTATCTGCGTATCTACCTATCTACCTATCTACCTATCTACTTATCTACTTATCTACATATCTACCAATCTAACTCTCTACTTGTTTACATGTCTAACTGTCTACTTGTCTACATATCTACCTATCTAAGTATCTGCCTACATACCTATCAACAGATTTGCCTCTCTATCTGTGAACCTATCTACATGTCTACCAAACTACATATCTATCTACCTTTCTATATATCAAATCTATGTATTTATCTGACGAAGTATGTATCTCTTTGTCCATCTAACTACTAAGATATATACGTATATATTGATATCATACATAAGGATCAATCTAAATTTGTAGATTTGTATCTACCATTATCTCTATCTATCTTTATATCGAACTATCTATTTATCTATCTGTCCATCCATATATCTAACTATCAATCTATCTATCTATCCATCCATCGATCCATCCATCCATTCTTCCATCC
>OX345648.1:2903095-2910595 GCA_947044365.1 Petrosia ficiformis
GATATGATGAGTATGCGGATTAATTTATGTATGATAATTGCTTGGTACTACAACGCTCGTTTAATGATTCAATGATTACAATTATAAACGCACAATTCATTTTGTTTGTTCCTTTTCACCAGGTTACTTGTTTAGGTTTCATGAATCCAATCGACATAAAATGGAGTGATGTTGTAATACGTGAGTTATTCCACCTTTCACATATAATTCATTCTGTATTCAATTCATATCACCAATATGTGTATTTCATTCATCAATTGAGTCTTAAAGGAGAGTTTGTACAGTGATCTTGTAGTATATCAACGTCTTCTGTCTTGATTGTAGTAAAACTTCTTGATAGACTTGTAGTATACCAACGTCTTCTTTCTCGGTTATAGTATTAGTTCCTCATAGTTGTTGTTCTTGCTAGATGGGAAAATATTCTTGTCTTGTAGAATTACACGATAAAATAATTTGTAAGACCGTTAGATTGCAATTTCACTTATTTCTTACATCTCATAGGCACTACTATTGTGAAGACGAAGTTAAGACATGTTGATATTCATTCTTAAGAATTCCGCTGAAGAATGCTCGTAATGACTCTAACTACAAGTCACATCAATGTTCAGAATTATTCTCACCCATTCATTTCAAGTGTCAAGTGTCATCAATTATGTCTAACTAATTCGGTTGTCTACAGTCACGGAAAGAATGCAGGTTCCGTGCTCCATTATCGTCAAATCTGGAGTTTTCTATTTGAATTATCACTCTAATTGTTTGTGAAATCTCCATTCCCTAAACATGTGAAATCACCAGTCGTCTGTCTTGTCTTATCTCCAGTCCCAGTCAACCTTGTGAATTTTCCAACCTACAGACATTTAAGTTCTGTACATTACAGTTGCGAGTCTCCCAAAAAATCTATCCTGCATTCATTATGTCAGTTATGCAGACTCCAGTATTCAGATTCTAAGTTAATTTACCTGTTCTCATCAAGAACCTTACTTGGTAAGCGTATGAGATTAACTAGATTATGTAATCCTTTCCATTATTCATGTACTGATTACAATTGTAAATGCAGTATTTAATGTTTACTATATCCCAAAGTTCTGTTTCATAGGAGGAGTCCATTTGTTCGATGAGGACTGATTTCATTGTGTACACAGTTTGAGGTAATTCTCATTTTCGTTGCATGTAATTTTACTCTGCAATAGAGTTATTTGTTTGGTGCCGTAAGTTACGTGTATATACCATTCCAAACCACTTCTATCATTTGCATATTCATTCATTCATTATAACACAGGTGCACTAATTCATGTGTTTAGTTTGTTTCCAAAGTTAGGTTCTTAGGTAGATGCAAGTTGTAGTGGTGCGATGGTTCTTTGTTCTTTGAGTTTGATGTCACTCCAGTTAAGTTGATTTATACGTTATCATTAGTTTTACTCAGTAGTCGTATAATTTTCAATAGCCCATTCCACCATTCATATACCCAATATAAATGTAAATGCAGTATTATATATGTTTATTTTTCCTTCAAGTTTCAGTTCATAGGAGTGATCTATTTCCTCAAGAAACAGTGATCTGTTTGTGTTCACAAACTGAGTTTAGCAATGATTTCGGTTCAAATCACAAGTTCAGGATCTCTCTTAAGACGATTGTTATAAATACAAGGTAGTTACTTGGTTAGTGTGGTAAGTTTTGTATACCATCAAGCACTCTTCCATCATTTGTATATTCATTCAATAATTATAACTATAATTGCACTAGTTAATATGTTGAGTTCGCTTCCCAAGTTAGGTTGTAGGTCGTCGCCAGGTGTAGTGGACCGATTCGTATGCTTAGACTTCATTCAAGTTAAGTTGATTTATATATATTTATTTTACTAAGTAGTTGTATAAGTTAATGTAGTCCGTTCCACCATTCATGTACTCATTATATCTAGAGATGTAGCATTATATATGTTTACTTTTCCCCAAGTTACCTTTCATAGGTGCGGTCCATTTACTCAAAGATGAGTGATCGCTTTTTGTTCAAAATTTGATAACATCGTTTCTTGTAAATACATGATGGTTTGTGTCGTAAGTTTTGTATACTGTCAAACACTCTTCCATTGTTTGTATATTCCTTCATTCATCACAATTATAAATCCCATATATAATGTATTTTGTTACTCCCAAGTATAGTATCTTAGGTGCAGTGAGTTACCCCGTGCGTGCACAGTTTCAGAGAGGAATCTCCATTGGTAAGTTAATCATTTTATGTTATTCATACACATTTAATATGATTTCATAGTTCTTCTCTTGTGATATGTAATTGTTAGTTCTTGGTAGTTCTTGTAGTTGTGGGTAATTCTTGGTATTTTTTGAAGGATTTTGGTAGTTCTTGGTAGTTGTTGAAGTTCTTGGTAGTTCTGGTAGTTCTTGCTGCAGCTTTTGTAGTTGACAATATTATTTATGTCGTAGTAGTTCTTGTGATCTTGTAGTTCTTTTATTTCTTGTAGGCCTTGGTAGTACTTGGTACTTCTTTGTAGTTCTTGGTAGGTCTTCCTGTTCTCACACAGTTTATATTTACAAGAGGTTGCTGTATTCTAGCTGTTGAACGACGCTGCAGAGTAGTTCTCATTCTCGAAATACTTTTAATAATGCGTGATACTGTAGATGTTCATACTATGAAATCTTTTAATTTTATCAACAGTAATTATCTATAGTTAATAAGTAATTAAATATTAATTTATTGATAGTTTAATTAATTATATCATTATTTAAACTGTTAATTAAACAGTGAAGTAATAAAATTAATTAGTTTATTACTGTTACTAGTTAATTAATTTTACCAATAACTACTATTAATTAACTGAAAATGGTGGGTGTGTTCATTGTTCAGATGGACATTCTAAAATGAGAGAGAAATATTTGATAGTTATTGCTGATTGAGAATTAAACCTGTGAGTTTTCATTAACATATAACTCCATTTTCTCTTACTAGAATGTACTGGCTGTGTTGAAAATGAAATCCTTTCTACATGTTTCTGAGGACTGTCAACTGATACTTGTAATTTTACAATGATTATGTCCAACATTCTATTCCCATTCTGTAGATAGCTACTAAGGGTGACATTACACTTTCAGAGTGGAAATTGTATTCTATAGAGTGAGCTGTTGAATGTTATGTTAGTTAATATTTGTTCCACACTCCAGGTCCTCCGTAGAGGTCAGGTTAATTCTGATTGCTGTCTCTTCCAAGACATTCCTTCGTATGCTTTCTAATATTGTTTAAAATATGAGTACAAGGAAGGGATTTGATAGAATTTTTATTTAGTACTCAAATATAGCACCTCAAGTATAGTGTTTTCATAACAATTTCTCAGTAAGTTTCAAAACCTATGAATTTCCATCCCCCGCTCTTCAGTCGTTCATCTATTATTATCACAAATCACTATTAACATGTTTAGTTTTGAACTAACATACGTATTTTAGTCTTCCCCCCCTTCCTTCTAAAGATTAACGTCCATTATGTAATGTAGGTTTCACCTAAGCACATATGAACTGTATAACATGTTTAGTTCATTACCAAAGTTAAATTTCTCAGTCATGTGAATGTTTCCACAGGTTAACGGTAGCTAATATTACGAGTTCTATTCAGTAAGTGAATAATATTATGTATTCCATTTGATTGCTCCTCCCTCATTCGTACGCATATTCATTCAATATTAATGTAAATCCCTCTACAGTATGTTTAGTTATTCCCAAAGTTAGGTTAATTGTTAATTATGTACTCCTATTGACCACTCCAGAATCCTCCAGACACAAGTGGAATCCACCAGACGACTCAACGAGAAGACATTGATTTGATGTAAAGCTGTTCAAATTGGTGAGGGTATACTGTATATACCTATCTTCCCTTATAAACCTGTATTTATTTATATCTCTTTATCTAAGCATGTATTTATCCATGGATCTAATTCCTATGTACACATTTATCTACACAATTATTCTTCTTATATATCTATCTATCGATTTATATTGTGTGCTATCTATTTATCGGTCTAATTCTGTAACTATCATTCTATCTATCTACCTATTTACGTATCTAAACATTTATTGTCTATGTATCTATCCATCGATCCATCCATCCATCTCTCCATCCTTCCATGCATTCATTCAAACTTTCATCCATTCATTAAATGAAATGCCCATTCATCCATCCATCCATCCATCCAATAGTCTATCTATCTATATTAATCAAGTTCTATCAATGTTTGTATTTTTGTATCTATCTATATATCTATCTGTCTAATTTCTAACTCTATTTTTCTCTATATATCAGTCTGTCTGACCGTTTGTCTGTCAGTCAGAGTGTTTCTCTGTCTGTTCGGTTGTCTGTTTCTACATATGTACTTATGAATTTCTTGACGTATCCATTTATCTGTATATGTGTATATGTCCTGTCTATCCTGTCTATCCTTTCTATCTTGACTATCCTTTCTATCCTGTATATCTTGTCTATCCTGTCAATCTTGTCTATCCTGTCTATCATGACTATCCTATCTATCATGTCTATACTGTTTATCTTGTCTATCCTGTCTATCCTCTCTATACTGTCTATCCTCCAATTTTACTCTGTCTATCATGTCTATACTATCGATCTTGTCTATGCTGCCTATCCTGTTTATCCTGTCTATCATTACTATTCTGTCTATCCTGTCTATACATTTTATCCCTTCTATCCTGTCTATCCTGTCTATCATGACCATCCTGTCTATATTGTTTATCTTGTCTGTCCTGTCAATCCTCTCTATCCTGTCTATCCTGTCTATCTTGACTATCCTGTCTACCATATCTATCCTTTCTATCCTGTCTATCCAGTCTACCCTCCATGTGTACCTAGTTTATCCTGTCTATCTTTTCTACAAAGCCAATCCTGTCTATCCTGTCTATCCTGCATTTGTACCATATCTATTTTGTCTATCCTGTCAATTGTGTCTATCATGTCTGTCATGTCTATCCTGTCTATTTTGTCATTCCTGTCTATCCTGTATATCCTGTCTATCTTGTCTATCCTGTCAAGGTATTCATCTATCTCTCTATCTCTATATCTCTCTATCTACCTATCTACCTATCTACCTATTTCTTTATCTATCTATTTATCTAATCTATATATTTTTCTAACGAAGTATGTATCGGTCTGTCTATATAGCTATATATGCATCTATCTAAATATATTGATATCTTACATATTCATCAACCTAAATTTGTAGCTATATCACTATCAATATCCCTATCTATCTATCTATCTATCTATCTATCTATCTATCCACCCACCAACACATCCGTCCATAGATCCATGATTCAATTCATACATCCATCCATCCCTTCGTCCATCCATTCATCCAACTATTCATCTACCCACGTACCCATCTACCCGTTAATCGCTATACCTATTTATCTATCTACATATCTACCTATCCAACTATCTACCTATCTACTTATCTACCTATCTACCTATCCACCTATCTACCTATCTGCCTCTCTAACTATCTACCTATTTATCTATGTACCTATCTACCTATCTACAGATGTACCTATCTACATCTCTAAATCTCTAACTCTCTACCTCTCTACCTATCTACCTAGCTACCTATCTACCTATCCATCTATCTATCTATCTACGTATCTAACTATCTTTCATATTTATCAATCTAAAATGGTAGGTATGTATCTATCTTTATCTCTATCTATTCATCTATCTTTCTATATATCTATCTATCTGTTTAACTCTCTACCTGTCTAACGGTTTACCTGTCTACCTGTCTACATATCTACCTGATACCTGTCTACATATCTACCTGTCTACCTGTCTACTTGTCTACCTGTCTACCTGTCTACATATCTATCTATCTGCCTATCTGCCTATCTGCCTATCGGCGTATCTACCTATCTACCTATTTACCTATCTACGTATCTACATACCTACATATATACCGATCTACCTATCTACCAATCTACCTATCTAACTATCTGCCTATCTAGATATCTACCTATCTAACTATCTACCTATCTACCTATATAACTATCTACCTATTTACCTATCATCCTATCTACCTATCACCTATCTACCTGTCTAACTACTTATCTGTCTACATGTCTACCTGTCTGCCTGTCTACCTGTCTAACTGACTAACTGTTTACCTGTCTACCTTTCTACCTGTCTACCTGTCTACATATCTATCTATCTGCCTATCTGCCTATCTGCCTATCGGCGTATCTACCTATCTACCTATTTACCTATCTACGTATCTACATACCTACATATATACCGATCTACCTATCTACCAATCTACCTATCTAACTATCTGCCTATCTAGATATCTACCTATTTAACTATCTACCTATCTACCTATCTACATACGTACCTATCTACCTCTATAGCTATCTACACATCTACATATCTAACTATCTACCTATCTACTTATTTACCTACATACCGATCTACCTATATACCTTTCTACCTATTTACCTGTCTAACTGTCTACATGTCTACCTGTTTACCTCTCTACCTGTCTAGTTGTCTACCTCTCTAATTGTCTATCTGTCTACTTCTCTACCTCTCTAACTCTCTAACTCTCCACCTCTCTAACTCTTCTCCTCTCTATCTCTCTACATCTCTATTTCTCTATTTATCTACTTATTCAACTAACTACCTATCTACCTACTTACCAATCTACATACTTGTCTATCTATTTAATCGATCTATTTATGTAACGACACATGTTTGTGTCTGTGTGTCTAAATAGTAAGCTATATACGTATCTAACACATGTATTGATCTCTTACTTACGTATCAAACTAAACTTGTAGGTAAGTCACTATCAATATCACTACCTATCTATCTATATACCTATCTATCTATCTATATATCTCTCTCTCTATCTATCTATCTATCTATCTATCTATTTATTTATCTATCTATCTGTTTACCTGTCTACATATCTAACAGTTTACCTGTCTATCTGTCTACCTGTCTACCTGTCTACCTGTCTACCTGTCTACCTGTCTACATATCTACATATCTACCTATCTGCCTATCAGCCTATCTGCCTATCCGCGTATCTACCTATCTACCTATCTACCTATCTTACCTATCTACATATCTACTTATCTACATATCTACCGATCTAACTGTCTACCTGTTTACATGTCTAACTGTCTACTTGTCCACATATCTACCTATCTAAGTATCTGCCTACCTACCTATCAACTGTTTTACCTATATATCTATCTACCTATCTACATATCTATCTCACTTTTTATATATCCAATCTATGTATTTATCTGACGAAGTAAGTATCTCTCTGTCCATCTAACTACTAAGCTATATACGTATATATTGATATCATACATATGGATCAATCTAAATTTGTAGGTTTGTATCTACCATTATCTCTATTTATCTATCTATTTTTATATCGAACTATCTATTTAACTATCTGTCCATCCATATATCTAACCATCTATCTATCTATTT
>OX345648.1:2918095-3073280 GCA_947044365.1 Petrosia ficiformis
TTTATCATAGCATTTATATATCTATCTATTTATTCATTTAATTCCCTATCTATTGCTTTATTTGTCTAGTACAAATATATTTCTTTATCTCTCAACTTGTCTCTCTTCCTGTGTAGTTATATATATATATATATATATATATATATATATTTATATTTATCTAATTATTTATCTATGTATGTATTTATGTATGTATTTTTGTGTTTATTGATCCGTGTTTATGATACATTCATCCCCAAACCATGCACACTATTCCATAAAACGTACACCCTAAATAGAAAACAGTAAAACGTAAGCACTAAACACTAAGCCCAAAAGCAAAAACACTAAACACTGAATCCCAAATTTGAAGCTTTACCTAACTACCATCCTACCTACCCGTCTTTCAACATACCACTTTCTGGTTAATAACATATGATTTCCTTGTTAGTTGTTCTTAGGTGCTCACTAGTTATAAATATATTCTTGTCTTGGGAGATAGAATGAATGCATTGCACATTGATTTGAGACTGTTATTTTATTATATGAAAATCTTCTTATTTCTGGTACGTTACATTTAGCAGATGAACTTCAGCAAATTTTATTTGTTGTTCATATTTCGTTTATGTGATTTTATTCCCCTCGATCATAGATTAATTCATTATAATAATAAATGCACTCGTTAACATGTTTAGTTTTCCTTAAACTTCAGTTATTTAATTATGGTCTCTTTTCTACGAAAGGATTTATTGTTCCTCCGGCTGGTTTAATTCTCTCAAAACTTGGTGATTTAATGACAAATACTCAGTAAGTTAGGAAATTAAAATTGCACACTCTACTAAGTTTCAGATATGTAGTCACTATCGTAAAGTCACTGTCAAACAGGATTAGTTTTCCGCTAACTTAAGTTTTATTAGGTCTCTCTCCCCAAGTTAGTTTCAAGTAAAATTTTACATGAAGCATTCACTAGGTTAGTATTGCTAATCATGTATTGTACACATTTCATATAATCACTATACTTATAAATGAGTAGATTTCAGAGTGCTGTGAATTGTTTTGCAAATTAGCTGTAGATCATGATAGGAAGTCTAAATTGCAAATTCCAAAATCTCACTCCTCCCCAAATTATATGTATATTCAATCAATATAAACTCACTCTACAATATGTTTAGTTCTTTCCCAAGTTAGGGTAATGATGTACTCCCATTCACTCCTCCAAATTCCTCTACACATTAGCTTAATCCAACAGATGACTCCACATGAAGACTCTTGTAGATGACTCCTCCCCCTGACTCCTATGTTATAGTGACTACTCCTTTTGACAAATCGTTGTGAGTATTCATGGATCTTTATGAATTCTTGTGACTGTTGATGATTACTCCAATCTCCTTTTTTCTACAGCTAAAACTTTAATTATATCTTCGAATTCTCATCCCTCTTCATGATGTACTCCGGACTAATCATTTAGGCGACTCAAAATGAAGTCCCTTCATGAGTACTTGCAACCCATTTCTAGTGACATTAATTTTTTGTCTGATATGATGAGTATGCGGATTAATTTATGTATGATAATTGCTTGGTACTACAACGCTCGTTTAATGATTCAATGATTACAATTATAAACGCACAATTCATTTTGTTTGTTCCTTTTCACCAGGTTACTTGTTTAGGTTTCATGAATCCAATCGACATAAAATGGAGTGATGTTGTAATACGTGAGTTATTCCACCTTTCACATATAATTCATTCTGTATTCAATTCTTATCACCAATATGTGTATTTCATTCATCAATTGAGTCTTAAAGGAGAGTTTGTACAGTGATCTTGTAGTATATCAACGTCTTCTGTCTTGATTGTAGTAAAACTTCTTGATAGACTTGTAGTATACCAACGTCTTCTTTCTCGGTTATAGTATTAGTTCCTCATAGTTGTTGTTCTTGCTAGATGGGAAAATATTCTTGTCTTGTAGAATTACACGATAAAATAATTTGTAAGACCGTTAGATTGCAATTTTACTTATTTCTTACATCTACTATTGTGAAGACGAAGTTAAGACATGCTGATATTCATTCTTAAGAATTCCGCTGACGAAGGCTCGTAATGACTCCAACTACAAGTCACATCAATGTTCAGAATTATTCTCACCCATTCGTTTCAAGTGTCAAGTGTCATCAATTATGTCTAACTGATTCGGTTGTCTACATTCACGGAAAGAATGCAGGTTCCATGCTCCATTATCGTCAAAGCTGGAGTTTTCTATTTGAATTATCACTTTAATTGTTTGTGAAATCTCCATTCCCTAAACATGTGAAATCACCAGTCGTCTGTCTTGTCTTATCTCCAGGAGTCCATTTGTTCGATGAGGACTGATTTCATTGTGTACACAGTTTGAGGTAATTCTCATTTTCGTTCCATGTAATTTTACTCTGCAATAGAGTTATTTGTTTGGTGCCGTAAGTTACGTGTATATACCATTCCAAACCACTTCCATCATTTGCATATTCATTCATTCATTATAACACAGGTGCACTAATTCATGTGTTTAGTTTGTTTCCAAAGTTAGGTTCTTAGGTCGATGCAAGTTGTAGTGGTGCGGTGGTTCTTTGTTTTTTGAGATTGATGTCACTACAGTTAAGTTGATTTATACGTTGTTATCATTAGTTTTACTCAGTAGTCGTATAATTTTCAGTAGCCCATTCCACCATTCATATACCCAAAATAATTTTAAATGCAGTATTATATATGTTTATTTTTCCTTCAAGTTTCATTTCATAGAAGCGATCTATTTCCTGAAGAAACAGTGATCTGTTTGTGTTCACAAACTGAGTTTAGCAATGATTTCGGTTCAAATCACAAGTTCAGGATCTCTCTTAAGACGTTTGTTATAATTACAAGGTAGTTATTTGGTTAGTGTGGTAAGTTTTGTATACCATCAAGCACTCTTCCATCATTTGTATATTCATTCAATAATTATAACTATAATTGCACTAGTTAATATGTTGAGTTCGCTTCCCAAGTTAGGTTGTAGGTCGTCGCCAGGTGTAGTGGACCGATTCTTATGCTTAGACTTCATTCAAGTTAAGTTGATTTATATATATTTATTTTACTAAGTAGTTGTATAAGTTAATGTAGTCTGCTCGACCATTCATGTACTCATTATATCTAGAGATGTAGCATTATATATGTTTACTTTTCCCCAAGTTACCTTTCATAGGTGCGGTCCATTTACTCAAAGATGAGTGATCGCTTTTTGTTCAAAATTTGATAACATCGTTTCTTGTAAATACATGATGGTTTGTGTCGTAAGTTTTGTATACTGTCAAACACTCTTCCATTGTTTGTATATTCCTTCATTCATCACAATTATAAATCCCATATATAATGTGTTTTGTTACTCCCAAGTATAGTATCTTAGGTGCAGTGAGTTACCCCGTGCGTGCACAGTTTCAGAGAGGAATCTGTATTGGTAACACAGGGTAGTTAATGCTTGAGTCAAATTTAGGTGTGAGTTTCACTAATTTACACCTATAAATATATGTATACTCACATAATAATTACTGATGTAAAAAGGTAAGTAGTATGATTACAATAGTAATGCACCTCAAAAGAATTACTACTACTATAATAGCAACACTGTGACTATAATATACATGGATCTTACCTGGCCACCTATTATAATTTACGCATTGTGGAATTCTAATCAAAGATAATTATTTCATTAACTGGGCGTGGTCGCAATGGCTGTGTAAAAAGCACTGAGATCGAGTAAGTGTACTGAGGCGGATACTTTCTGGCCATTATTCAAGGTATGTTAGATATTGAATGCATAGATAATGATGTTGTTAGCAATGAGTTCAGTTTGTGGAAATAACAATGGTAAACATGCAACGTTATGACGCAAAATACAAGCTGCTTGGACCTCAAAAAACATATTTTTGACTATAACTTCGAAGATAATTGTCGAATCCTTCCACAAATTGAACCCCAACTAGGACACTGATATAGCATTACATGTTACAAGTTACAAGCCCAAACGTAGAGAGGAAAGTACCCGCCTTTTGCTGAATTTTTTGCTCGCATATGCGTAAAAATGTCTATATATTACATTTAAACAACAGACAAAGCATTTCATAATATATATGTTCGTGTAGAGTGAAAACCATTCTATCCACTCTATGTTGTCTCTTCCTCAATAGAGCTGTAAAAGTAAAGTTACAACTGTTTAAAAATGTTGCATTATTTAGGTGAAAATTACTGTACTCAAGTATTAATGACCCTGTGAAGTTAATCATTTTATGTTTTTCATACACATTTAATATGTATTTATAGTTCTTCTCATGTGATATGTAATTGTTAGTTCTTGGTAGTTCTTGTAATTGTTGGTAATTCTTGGTATTTCTTGAAGGTTTTTGGTAGTTCTTGGTAGTTGTAGAAGTTCTTGGTAGTTCTGGTAGTTCTTGCTGCAGCTTTTGTAGTTGACAATATTATTTATGTCGTAGTAGTTCTTGTGATCTTGTAGTTCTTTTATTTCTTGTAGGCCTTGGTAGTTCTTGGTACTTCTTGGTAGTTCTTGGTAGGTCTTGCTGTTCTCACACAGTTTATATTTACAAGAGGTTGCTGTATTCTATCTGTGGAACGACGCTGCAGAGTAGTTCTGATTCTCGAAATACTTTTAATAATGCGTGATACTGTAGATGTTCATAATATGAAATCTTTTAATTTTATCAACAGTAATTATCTATAGTTAATAAGTAATTAAATATTAATTTATTGATAGTTTAATTAATTATATCATTATTTAAACTGTTAATTAAACAATGAAGTAATAAAATTAATTAGTTTATTACTGTTACTAGTTAATTAATTTTACCAATAACTACTATTAATTAACTGAAAATGGTGGGTGTGTTCATTGTTTAGATGGACATTCTAAAATGAGAGAGAAATATTTGATAGTGATTGCTGATTGAGAATTAAACCTGTGAGTTTTCATTAAAATATAACTCCATTTTCTCTTACTAGAATGTACTGGCTGTGTTGAAAATGAAATCCTTTCTACAATGTTTCTGAGGACTGTCAACTGATACTTGTAATTTTACAATGATTATGTCCAACATTCTGTTCCCATTCTGTAGATAGCTACTAAGGGTGACATTACACATTCAGAGTGTAAATTGTATTTTATTGAGTGAGCTGTTGAATGTTATGTTAGTTAATATTTGTTCCACACTCCAGGTCCTCCGTAGAGGTCAGGTTAATTCTGATTGCTGTCACTTCCAAGACATTCCTTCGTATGCTTTCTAATATTGTTTAAAATATGAGTACAAGGAAGGGATTTGATAGAATATTATTTAGTACTCAAATATAGCACCTCAAGTATAGTGTTTTCATAACAATTTCTCAGTAAGTTTCAAAACCTATGAATTTCCATCCCCCTCTCTTCATTTGTTCATCTATTATTATCACAAATCACTATTAACATGTTTAGTTTTGAACTAACATACGTAGTTTAGTCTTCCCCCCCTTTCTTCTAAAGATTAACGTCCAAACATTTGCTCAGTTAGTATTGGGAATTATGTAATGTAGGTTTCACCTAAGCACATATGAACTGTATAACATGTTTAGTTCATTACCAAAGTTAAATTTCTCAGTCATGTGAATGTTTCCACAAGTTAACGGTAGCTAATATTACGAGTTCTATTCAGTAAGTGAATAATATTATGTATTCCATTTGATTGCTCCTCCCTCATTCGTACGCATATTCATTCAATATTAATGTAAATCCCTCTACAGTATGTTTAGTTATTCCCAAAGTTAGGTTAATTGTTAATTATGTACTCCTATTGACCACTCCAGAATCCTCCAGACACAAGTGGAATCCACCAGACGACTCAACGAGAAGACATTGATTTGATGTAAAGCTGTTCAAATTGGTGAGGGTATACTGTATATACCTATCTTTCCTTATAAACCTGTATTTATTTATATCTCTTTATCTAAGCATGTATTTATCCATGGATCTAATTCTTATGTACACATTTATCTACACAATTATTCTTCTTATATATCTATCTATCGATTTATATTGTGTGCTATCTATTTATCGGTCTAATTCTGTAACTATCATTCTATCTATCTACCTATTTACGTATCTAAACATTTATTGTCTATGTATCTATCCATCGATCCATCCATCCATCTCTCCATCTTTCCATGCATTCATTCAAACTTTCATCCATTCATTAAATGAAATGCCCATTCATCCATCCATCCATCCATCCAATAGTCTATCTATCTATATTAATCAAGTTCTATCAATTTTTGTATTTTTGTATCTATCTATATATCTATCTGTCTAATTTCTAACTCTATTTTTCTCTATATATCAGTCTGTTTGACCGTTTGTCTGTCAGTCAGAGTGTTTCTCTGTCTGTTCGTTTGTCTGTTTCTACCTATGTACTTATTAATTTCTTGACGTACCCATTTATCTGTATATGTGTATATGTCCTCTCTATCCTGTCTATCCTTTCTATCTTGACTATCCTGTCTATCCTGTAAATCTTGTCTATCCTGTCAATCTTGTCTATCCTGTCTATCCTGTCTATCTTGACTATCCTGTCTATCCTGTCTATACTGTTTATCTTGTCTATCCTGTCTATCCTCTCTATACTGTCTATGCTCCAATTTTACTCTGTCTATCGTGTCTATACTCTCGATCTTGTCTATGCTGCCTATTCTGTTTATCCTGTCTATCATTACTATCCTGTCTATCCTGTCTATACATTTTATCCATTCTATCCTGTCTATCATGACCATCCTGTCTATATTGTTTATCTTGTCTGTCCTGTCAATCCTGTCTATCCTGTCTATCTTGACTATCCTGTCTACCATATCTATCCTTTCTATCCTGTCTATCCAGTCTACCCTCCTTGTGTACCATGTTTATCCTGTCTATCTTTTCTACAAAGCCAATCCTGTCTATCCTGTCTATCCTGCATTTGTACCATATCTATTTTGTCTATCCTGTCAATTGTGTCTATCATGTCTGTCATGTCTATCCTGTCTATCCTGTCATTCCTGTCTATCCTGTATATCCTGTCTATCTTGTCTATCCTTTCAAGGTATTAATCTATCTCTCTATCTCTATATCTCTCTATCTACCTATCTACCTATCTACCTATTTATTTATTGATCTATTTATCTAATCTATATATTTTTCTAACGAAGTATGTATCGGTCTGTCTATATAGCTATATATGCATCTATCTAAATATATTGATATCTTACATATTTATCAACCTAAATTTGTAGCTATATCACTATCAATATCCCTATCTATCTATCTATTTATCTATCTATCTATCTATCCACCCACCAACACATCCGTCCATAGATCCATGATTCAACTAGGACCCAATAGGACTCCACTAGGACACATTAGGAGTCAGCTATGAACCATTAGTAGTTAACTAGGACTGATAAGGAGTCCAATAGGACCCAATACGAGTCCATTAGGACCTAATAGGTGTCCACATGGACCAATAAGGAATTCATTAGGACCCACTAGGAGTCCACTAGGACTCATAATGTGTCCACTAAGACGCTCTGGACTCCACTAGGACCCTTTAGGTGTCCTCTAGGACCCATTAGGTATCCACTAGGACCAATAAGGAGTTCTCTAGGACCCAATAGGATTACAATAAGACCCATTGAAAGTCCACTAGGACCAATTAGGAGTACACTAGGACCCAATAGGACTCCACTAGGAACCATAAGGAGTCCTTTAGGACCCAATAGTACTCATCTATGACCCATTAGGAGTCCACTAGGACACATTAGGAGTTCACTAGGACCCATGAGGAGTCCACTACGACCCAATAGGAGTACATTAGGACCCAATAGTTGTCCACTAGGACCCAATACGAGTCCAATAGGACCATTAATGAGTCCACTAGGACCCATGAGGAGTCCACTAGGACCCATTAGGAGTCCACTTGGACCCAATAGGGCTCCACTAGGACCCGTTAGGAGTCAACTAGGTCCAAGTAGGAGTCTACTGGGACCCAATAGGACTCCATTAAGACACATAAGGAGTGCTCTAGGACAAATTAGGTTTCCACTAGGACCAATAATGAGTTCACTAGGACCCATTAGGAGTTCCCTTAAGGAGTCCACTACGACGCAATAGGAGTCCATTAGATCCCAATAGGAGTCCACTAGGACCAAGAAGGAGTCCACTTGCACCAATAAGTATTCCACTATGACCCATTAGGAGTCCACTAGGACCAAAAAGGTGTCCACTATGACCCAACAGGACTCCATAATGACCCAGTAGGAGTCTGCAAGGAACCTTTAGGAGTTCACTAGGACCCATAAGGAGTCCACTAGGACCCAATAGGACCCAGTAGGAGTCCACTAGGACAATTTAGGAATCCACTATGACCCATAATGTGTCAACTAGAAACCTCTGGACTCGACTAGGACGTTTAGGTGTCCACTAGGACAAATTAGGTGTCCACTAGGACACATATGGAGTCCACTAGGACTCGATAGGTGTACACTAATACCCATTGTCAATCCACTAGGACCAATTAGGATTCCACTAGGACCCAATAGGACTCCAGTAGTACCAATTAGGATTCCTCTACGACACATTAGGTGTCCTCTACGACACATAAGGAGTCCACTAGGACCCAGAAGGAGTTCACTAAGATCCATTATGTGTCCACTAGGACAAATTAGAGTCCACTATCACCCAATAGGACTCCTCTAGGACACATAAAAAGTCCACTAGGACCCAATAGGACTCCACTAGGACCAATTAGGAGTCTACTTGGACATCCACTAGGACCCTATATGACTCCACTTGGACACTTTAGTAGTCCACTCGAACCAATTAGGTGTCCACTAAGACCCATAAGTAGTCCACTAGGACTCAATAGGATTCCACCTGAGTCCACTAGGAACCATTAGGTGTTCACTAGGACCCATAAGGAGTCCACTACAACCCAATAGGTGTACACTAGGACCGATTAGGAGTCCACTAGGACCCAATATAATTCCACTAGATCCCAAAAGGAGTCCGTTAGGACCGAAAAGGTGTCCATTAGGACTGATAAGGAGTCCTCTACGACTCATTAGGTGTCCACTAGGACCCTTAAGGATTCCACTAGGTCCCAATAGGAGTCCCCTAGGACAAATAAGGAATCGTTTAGGACCCATTAGGAGTCCACTAGGACCCATAATTAGTTCACTAGCCCTCAATAGTACTCCACTTGCAGCCACTAGGAGTCCACTAGGACCAATTAGGAGTCCACTAGGACTTAATAGGAGTCTGCTAGGACCCAATAGGAGTCCTCTAGGACCCAATATGAGTCCACTAGGACCCAATAGAACACCACTGGGAGCCTTTAGGAGTCCACTAAGACCCATTAAGAGTCCACTAGGACCCATAACGAGTCCACTAGGACCCAATAGGAGTCCACTGAGACACAATATGAGTCCACTAGGACCAATAAGGAGTCCAGTAGCACCCGTTAGGAGTCCAATAGAACACACTAAGAGTCCAGTAGGACCCGTATAGAGTCCAATATGACCCATTAGGAGTCCACTAGTCCCAATAGGATTCCACTAGGAAAACTGAGGAGTCCAATAGGACCCATTAGGAGTCCACTAGGACCCATAAGGAGTCCACTACTACCGAATAGGAGTACACTAGGACCGATTAGGAGTCCTCTAGGAACCATTATGATTCCAATAGATCCCAAAAGGAGTCCATTAGGACCGAAAAGTTTTCATTAGAACCGATAAGGAGTCCTCTACGACTCATTAGGTGTCCACTAGGACCCTTAAGGATTCCACTAAGTCCCAATAGGAGTCCCCTAGGACCAATAAGGAATCGTTTAGGACCCATTAGGAGTCCACTAGGACCCATTAGGAGTACACTGGTACCCATTAGGTTTCCAATAGGAGCCTTAAGGAGTCCAATGGGACTCACTTGGTGTCCAATAGGACCCAATTGGAGTCCATTAGGTCCAATAAGGATTCCACTAGTACTCATTAGGAGTCCACTAGGACACATAAGGAGTCCTTTAGGACCCAATAGGACTCCATAATGACAAATTTGGAGTCCAATAGGACCCATTAGCTGTCCAGTAGGACCCATAAGGTGTCCACTAGGACCCTTAAGGAGTCCACTATGTCCCAATAGGAGACCAATAGGACCAATAAGGAATCCTCTAGGACCCATTAGGAGTCCACTAGGATCCATAAGTTGTCCTCTAGGACCCTATAGGACTCCACTAGGTCCCTTTAGGAGTCCAATAGTACCCATTATATGTCCACTAGGACCCATAATGAGTCCACTAGCAGCCACTAGGAGTCCACTAGGACCAATTAGGAGTCCACTAGGACCCAATAGGAGTCTGCTAGGACCCAATAGGAGTCCTCTAGGACCCAATATGAGTCCACTAGGACCCAATAGAACACCAATGGGAGCCTTTAGGAGTCCACTAAGACCCATTAAGAGTCCAATAGGGCCCATAATGAGTCCATTAGGACACAAAAGGAGTCCAGCAACATATATTAGGAGTTCACTAGGACACATAAGGAGTCCACTAGGACCCCTAAGAATTCCACTAGGACACTTAGTAGTCCACTAGGACCAATAAGGAGTACACTAGTACCCAATAGGACTCCACTAGGACCCATTGGAGTCAGCTAAGAACCATTTGGAGTTCACTAGGACCGATAAGGAGTCCAATATAACCCAATAGTAGTCCATTAAGACCCAATAGGTGTACCAATTAGGATTCCACTAGGACCCTTAAGGAGTCCACTAGACCCAATAGGACTCCACTAGTACCCGTTAAGAGTCCAATAGAACGCATTAAATGTCCAGTAGGCCCATAAAGTGTCCACTATGACCCATTAGGAGTCCACTAGACCCAATGGGATTCCACTAGGAAAAATGAGGAGTCCAATAGGACCCAATAGGAGTCCACTAGGACCCATAAGTAGTCCACTAGAACACAATAGGTGACCACCAGGACCAAAAAGGGGTCCAATAGGACCCATTAGGAGTCCACTAGGGCCCACAAGGAGTCCATTAGGACACAAAAGGAGTCCAGTATGACCAACTAGGAGTTCACTAGGACCCATTAGGAGTTCACTAGGACCCATTGTGAGTCCACTAGGACCCATTAGGAGTCATCTAGGACCCATTAGAGTCCACTAGGACCCAATATGACTCCACTAGAACCCACTAGGGCCCATAAGGAGTCCATTAGGACACAAAAGGAGTCCAGTACGACCAACTAGGAGTTCACTAGGACCCATTAGGAGTTCACTAGGACTCCACTAGAACCCACTAGGGCCCATAAGGAGTCCATTAGGACACAAAAGGAGTCCAGTACGACCAACTAGGAGTTCACTAGGACCCATTAGGAGTTCACTAGGACCCATAAGGAGTCCAGTAGGACGCAATATGAGTCCACAAGGACCCAATAGGTGTCCACAAGGACCTGATACGAGTCCACTATGACCAATAAGGAGTCATCTAGGACCCATTAGAGTCCACTAGGACCCAATATGACTCCACTAGAACCCACTAGGAGCCCACTAGGACCCAATAGGAGTCAATTAGGACCCAATAGCAATCCACTTGGACCCATTAGGAGTCCACTATGACCTAGTAGGAGTCCAATAGGACCCAATAGTACTCCATTAGGACCCATAAGGAGTCCACTAGGACCAATTAAGAGTCCACTAGGACCAATAATGAGTTCACTAGGACCCATTAGGAATCCACTAGAACCCATAAGGAGTCCACTAGGACCAATAATTAGTCCAAAAGGACCCAATATGACTCCACTAGGACCCAATAGAACTCCGCTATGACCCATTAAGCGTCCACTAGTACCCATTAGGAGTCCACTAGGACCAATTGTGATCTACTAGATTCCTAAAGGAGTCCATTAGAACCCAATAGGAGTCCTTTATGACCATATCGGACTCCACTAGGACCCATTAGGAGTCAACTTGGACTCATAATATGTCCACTAGGACCCTCTGGACTCCACTAGGACCCTTTAGGTGACCTCTAGGACCCATTAGGTGTCCACTAGGACCCATTAGGAGTGCACTAGGACCCTAATGGAGTTCACTAAGACCCATTGTGAGTCCACTAGGACCAATTAGGAGTCCACTAGGACGCAATAGGACTCCACTAGGATCCATAAGGAGTCCATTAGGACCCTATAGGAGTCCACTAGGACCCAATAGGAGTCCAGTAGGACCCATTATGAGTCCACTAGGACAAATTAAGGGTGCACTAGGACCCAGTTGGTGTCCGCTGGGACCCATTAGAAGTCCACTAAGACCGATTAGACGTCAAATAGAACCCCTAACGTCTCCACTAGTACCCAATCGGAGTCCACTAGTGCACAATATGACTCCACTAGGACCCTTTAGGAGTCCAGTCGGATCAATTAGGTGTCCACTAGGACCCTTGAGGAGTCCACTAGGACACAAAAGGAGTCCACTATGACCCATTATGACTCCGCTAGGACCAATTAGGAGTCCACTAGGACCCAGTAGCAGTCCAATGGGACCCACTGGGAGTCCACTATGACCTATGAGGAGTCCACTAGGACCCATTTGGAGTACCCATTAGGAGTGCACTAGGACCCAATAGGAGTCCACTAAGACCCATTGTGAGTCCACTAGGACAAATTAGTAGTCCTCTAGGACACAATAGGACTGCACTAGGATCCATAAGGAGTCCATTAGGACCCATTAGTACTCCAATATAACACTTTAGGAGTCCACTAGGACCCATTAGGAGTTCACTAGGACCCATGATGAGTCCACTGCGACCCAATAAAAGTACAATAGGACCCAAAAGTTGTCCACTAGGACCCAATATGAGTCCAATAGGACCAATTAAGAGTCCCCTAGGACCCATGAGGAGTCCACTAGGCCCCATTAGGTGTCCACTTGGACCCAATAGGACACCATTAGGACCCATAAGGAGTGCACTAGGACCAATTACGAGTCCACTTGGACCAATAATGAGTTCACTAGGACCCATTAGGAGTACCCTTAAGGAGTCCATTAGGACGCAATAGGAGTCCAATAGGTGCCAATAGGAGTCCATTAGTACCAAGAAGGAGTCCACTTGGACCAATAAGTATTCCACTAGGACCCATTAGGAGTCCACTAGGACCAATAATGTGTCCACTATGACCCAATAGGACTCCACTTGGACCAATTAGGAGTCCAATAGGACCCATTAGAGGTCCACTAGGACCCATAACGAGTCCACTAGGACCCAATAGGAGTCCACTGAGACACAATATGAGTCCACTAGGACCAATAAGGAGTCCAGTAGCACCCGTTAGGAGTTCACTAGGACCCATAAGGAGTCCACTTGGACTAAATAGGACTCCACTAGGACCCATTAGGAGTGCAGTATTACCCATAAGGAGTGCACTAGGACCCAAGAGGAGTCCACTAGGACCAACTAGGAGTACACTAGGACCCATTAAGAGTCCACTTTGACCCATTAAGATTCCACTAGGAATCATTAGGAGTCCACTAGGAACCTTAAGGAGTCCACTAGGACCCTTTATGATTCCTGTAGATCCTAACAGGAGTCCATTAGGACCCAATAGGAGTCAATTAGGACCGATAAGGAGCCCTCTACGACTTAATTAGTGTCCACTAGGACCCTTAAGGAGTCCACTAGGTCTCAAGAGTAGTCCACTAGGACCAATAACGAATCCTCTAGGACCCATTAGGAGTCCACTAGGACCCAATAGGAGTCCACTATGACACAATAGGAGTCCACTAGGACACAATGTGAGTCCACTAGGACCAATCAGGAGTGCACTATATAGGACCCAATAGGTGTCCGCTAAGACCCATTAGGAGTCCACTAGGACCCATTAGACGTGCACTAGGACCCCTATAGACTCCATTAGGACCCAATAGGAGACCACTAGGACACAATATGAGTCCACTAGGACCAATAAGGAGTCCACTATCACTCATTAGGAGTCCACTAGGACCCATAAGGAGTCCCCTAGGACAAATAAGGAATCGTTTAGGACCCATTAGGAGTCCACTAGGACCCATAATTAGTTAACTAGCCCTCAATAGGACTCCCCTTGCAGCCACTAGGAGTCCACTAGGACCAAATAGGAGTCCACTAGGACCCAATAGGAGTCTGCTAGGACCCAATAGGAGTCCTCTAGGACCCAATATGAGTCCACTAGGACCCAATAGAACACCACTGGGAGCCTTTAGGAGTCCACTAAGACCCATTAAGAGTCCACTAGGACCCATAACGAGTCCACTAGGACCCAATAGGAGTCCACTGAGACACAATATGAGTCCACTAGGACCAATAAGGAGTCCAGTAGCACCCGTTAGGAGTCTACTAGGACCCATAAGGAGTCCCCTTGGACTAAATAGGACTCCACTAGGACCCATTAGGAGTGCAGTATTACCCATAAGGAGTCCACTAGGACACAAGAGGAGTCCACTAGGACCCACTAGGAGTACACTAGGACCCATTAAGAGTCCACTTTGACCCATTAAGATTCCACTAGGAATCATTAGGAGTCCACTAGGAACCTTAAGGAGTCCACTAGGACCCTTTATGATTCCTGTAGATCCTAACAGGAGTCCATTAGGACCCAATAGGAGTCAATTAGGATCGATAAGGAGCCCTCTACGACTTAATTAGTGTCCACTAGGACCCTTAAGGAGTCCACTAGGTCCCAATAGTAGTCCACTAGGACCAATAACGAATCCTCTAGGACCCATTAGGAGTCCACTAGGACCCAATAGGAGTCCACTATGACACAATAGGAGTCCACTAGGACACAATGTGAGTCCACTAGGACCAATCAGGAGTGCACTATATAGGACCCAATAGGAGTCCGATAGGACCCGTTAGGAGTCCACTAGGACCCATTAGACGTGCACTAGGACCCCTATAGACTCCATTAGGACCCAATAGGAGACCACTAGGACACAATATGAGTCCACTAGGACCAATAAGGAGTCCACTATCACTCATTAGGAGTCCACTAGGACCCATAAGGAGTCCCTTAGGACCAAATAGGACTCCACTAGGACCCATTAGGAGTACACTGGTACCCATTAGGTTTCCAATAGGAGCCTTAAGGAGTCCAATGGGACTCACTTGGTGTCCAATAGGACCCAATTGGAGTCCATTAGGTCCAATAAGGATTCCACTAGTACTCATTAGGAGTCCACTAGGACACATAAGGAGTCCTTTAGGACCCAATAGGACTCCATAATGACAAATTTGGAGTCCAATAGGACCCATTATATGTCCACTAGGACCCATAATGAGTCCACTAGCAGCCACTAGGAGTCCACTAGGACCAATTAGGAGTCCACTAGGACCCAATAGGAGTCTGCTAGGACCCAATAGGAGTCCTCTAGGACCCAATATGAGTCCACTAGGACCCAATAGAACACCAATGGGAGCCTTTAGGAGTCCACTAAGACCCATTAAGAGTCCAATAGGGCCCATAATGAGTCCATTAGGACACAAAAGGAGTCCAGCACCATCAATTAGGAGTTCACTAGGACCCATAAGGAGTCCACTAGGACCCATAAGAATTCCACTAGGACACTTAGGAGTCCACTAGGACCAATAAGGAGTACACTAGTACCCAATAGGACACCAATAGGACCAATAAGGAATCCTCTAGGACCCATTAGGAGTCCACTAGGACCCATAAGTTGTCCTCTAGGACCCTATAGGACTCCACTAGGTCCCTTTAGGAGTCCAATAGTACCCATTATATGTCCACTAGGACCCATAATGAGTCCACTAGGACCCAATAGGAGTCCAGTAAGACCCATTATGAGTCCATTAGGACCAATTAGGTGTCCTCTAGGACCCAATTCGACTACACTAGGACCCGTAAGGAGTCCACTAGGACCCATAAGTAGTCAACTAGAACCAAATAGGAGTCCACTAGGACACATTAGGAGTACACTAGGACCGATTAGGAGTCCTCTAGGAACCATTATGATTCCACTAGATCCCTAAAGGAGTCCATTAGGACCGAAAAGTTGTCCATTAGGACCGCTAAGGAGTCCTCTACGACTCATTAGTTGTCCACTAGGACCCTTAAGGATTCCACTAGGTCCCAATAGGAGTCTCCTAGGACTCATAAGGAATCGTTTAGGACCCATTAGGAGTCCACTAGGACCAATAAGTAGTTCACTAGCCCTCAAAAAGACTCCACTTGCAGCCACTAGGAGTCCACTAGGACCAATTAGTAGTCCACTAGGACCCAATAGGCGTCTGCTAGGACCCAATAGGAGTCCAATAGGACCAATGAGGGGTCCAGTAGGACCCAATAGGAGACTACTAGGACCCAATAGGAGTCCTCTAAGATCCAATATGAGTCCACTAGGACCCAATAGGACACCACTGGGAGCCTTTAGGAGTCCACTAGGACCCATTAAGAGTCCAACAGGGCCCTTAAGGAGTCCATTAGGACACAAAAAGAGTCCAGTACGATTAACTAGGAGTTCACTAGGACCGAAAAGTTGTCCATTAGGACCGATAAGGAGTCCTCTACGACTCATTAGGTGTCCACTAGGACCCTTAAGGATTCCACTAGGTCCCAATAGGAGTCTCCTAGGACCAATAAGGAATCGTTTAGGACACAAAAAGAGTCCAGTACGATTAACTAGGAGTTCACTAGGACCGAAAAGTTGTCCATTAGGACCGATAAGGAGTCCTCTACGACTCATTAGGTGTCCACTAGGACCCTTAAGGATTCCACTAGGTCCCAATAGGAGTCTCCTAGGACCAATAAGGAATCGTTTAGGACCCATTAGGAGTCCACTAGGACGCATAAGTAGTTCACTAGCCCCCAATAGGACTCCACTTGCAGCCACTAGGAGTCCACAAGGACTAATTAGGAGTCCACTAGGACCCAATAGGGGTCTGCTAGGACCCAATAGGAGTCGAATAGGACCAATGAGGGGTACAGAAGGACCCAATGGAGACTAATAGGACCCAATAGGAGTCCTCTAGGACCCAATATGAGTCCACTAGGACTCCATAAGACACCACTGGGAGCCTTTAGAAGTCCACTAGGACCCATTAAGAGTTCAATAGGGCCCATAAGGAGTCCATTAGGACACAAAAGGAGTCCAGTACGATCAACTATGAGTTCACTAGGACCCAATAGGAGTTCACTAGGACCCATAAGGAGTCCAGTAGGACGCAATATGATTCCACCGTGACCCAATAGGAGTCCACCAGGACCTAATAGGAGTCCACCATGACCAATAAGGAGTCATCTAGGACCCATTAGGAGTCCACTAGGACCCAATATGTCTCCACTAGAACCCACTTGGAGCCCACTAGGACCCAATAGGAGTCAAGTAGGACCCAATAGCTCTCCACTTGGACCCATTACGAGTCCACTAGGACCTAGTAGGAGTCCAATAGGACCCAATAGGACTCCATTAGGACCCATAAGGAGTCCACTAGGACCAATTAGGAGTCCACTAGGACCAATAATGAGTTCACTTGGACCGATTAGGAGTCCATTAGAACCCATATGGAGTCCACTAGGACTAATAATTAGTCCAAAAGGACACAATATGGCTCCACTTGGACCAAATAGGAATCCGCTTTGACCCATTAAGCGTCCACTAGGACCCATTAGGAGTCCACTAGGACCAATTGTGATCAACTAGATTCCTAAAGGAGTCCATTAGGACCCAATAGGAGTCTATTATGACCATATAGGACTACCCATTAGGAGTTAACTAGGACCCATAAGAATTCCACTAGGACCAAATATGACTCCACTAGAACCCACTAGGAGCCCACTTGGACCCAATAGGAGTCAATTGGGACCCAATAGCAATCCACTTGGACCCATTAGGAGTCCACTATGACCTTGTAGGAGTCCAATAGGACCCATTAGGACTCCATTAGGACGCATAAGGAGTCCACTAGGACCAATTAGGAGTCCACTAGGACCAATAATGAGTTCATTAGGACCCATTAGGAATCCACTAGAACCCATAAGGTGTCCACTAGGACTAATAATTAGTCCAAAAGGACCCAATATGACTCCACTAGGACCTAATAGGACTCCGCTATTACCCATTAAGCGTCCACTAGGACCCATTAGGAGTACCAATTGTGATCAACTAGATTCCTAAAGGAGTCCATTAGGACCCAATAGGAGTCCTTTATGACCATATAGGACTCCACTAGGACCCATTAGGAGTCCACTAGGACCCTTCATGTGTCCTCTAGGAGCCTCTGGACTCCACTAGGACCCTTTACGTGTCAATTAGGACAAATTAGGTGTCCACTAGGACACATAAGGAGTCCACTAGGACTGAATGGGAGTACACTAAGTTCCACTGTCAGTCCACTAGGCCAATTTGGATTCCACTATGACCCAATAGGACTCCACTAGTACCAATTAGGATTCCTCTACGACCCATTAGGTGTCCTCTACGACACATAAGGAGTCCACTAGGACCCAATAGGAGTACACTAAGACCCATTATGTGTCCACTAGGACAAATTAAAGCAGTTGAAACTACTGATATTAGAGACTATTGTGAAAGTAGAAATTACTGAGACAGCAGTTACTACCCTGACATTATAGACTACTGCGACAGCAGAGTCTATTGTGATAATAGAGACAATAGTGACAATAGAGACTAATGTTACTATAGAGACTAATGTGACAGTAGAAAATACTGTGACAGTAGAGACAATTGTGACAGTAGAGACAAATGTGACAGTAGAGACTATTGTGACTATAGAGACTATTGTGACTATAGAGACTACTGTGACAGTAGAGAATACTGTGAGAGTAGAGACAATTGTGAGAGTAGAGACAATTTTGACAGTAGAGACTATTGTGACTATAGAGACATCTGGGGCAGTAGAGACAATTGTGATAGTGGAGACTACTGCGACTGTATAGACTACTCTGACATTATAGGCTAGAGTGAGAGTAGAGACAATTGTGGGTATAGATACATCATTGACATTAGTTACCACTGCGGCAGTAGAGACTATTGTGACAGTAGAGACTATTGTGAGAGTGGAGACTACTGCGACAGTAGAGACTACTCTGACAGTATAGACTACTGTGAGAGTAGAGACTATTGTGGCTATAGATACATCTGTGACATTAGTTACCACTGTGGCAATAGAGATTATTGTGACAGTAGAGACCATTGTGACCGTGGAGAATATTGTGACTATAATGACTATTGTGACAGTAGAGACTATAGGCACTTGTGACAGTAGAGACTACTGTGAGAGTAGAGACTACTGTGACAATAGACTCTTCTGTGACAGTAGAGACTACTGCGACAGAAGAGACATTTATAATAGAGTAATTTTATTGAGCCTTAATAACACGGTAGAGTTTTTTTTTAAACTGAACGTTTCCACCCGAAGGTCTTCTTCAGCAGTATACAAAAAACAAAACCAAATAGCCTATTTATATACGAACAGATAACAAGTGATGACATCATGACAGTACAAAGAGTGAGAACAATGATGGTACAGGAATACAAAGGGTAGTACAGAAAATAACAAGGTTTGACAATCATGGTACAAGAAAAGTAAACTTTGACATCAAGGTTTAGATTAAGTCTGTGATGGTAGAATAGAGTCCCAAGACGGATTAATGTGTACTCCAGGGTCTGTATTGATGGTGTCAGAAGTGCTTTTTATTAAGATAGCTTCTCTGATCTTTCTTCTTCTCCAATTTTCTTCAACTGCTAAGACTTCACACTTGTCCCATAGAATACTGTGACCTGTAGAATGAACATGTACTGATATAGCATTGTTATGATCTCCGATCTTGATAGCTCTCTTGTGTTCACTCATCCTGATCTAGAAATCCTTCCGGTTTCACCTATGTAAGTTCCACCACATTCACAATGAATGGCATAAATGACCCCCGTCTTTTCAAACGGTGGAATCGGTGTTTTGACTTGTGTCAACATATTCCCAAGTGTGCTTTTACTGGTAAAGGCAATTTTCACTGGTAGATGTTTACAAACTACATCAATATTCTCACTGAGTCTCGGAGTGTATGGCAACACAAGGGTCTTAATCTCTTCATTAGTTCCCTTTTCCCCATGATCTTGTTTGGGGCATGTGCCGGTCTTCTTCCTCAGTGCTGCCTGGACTTTCTGTCTTGGGTAGCCATTGTCCATAAAGATATTCTTTAACTTTTTTCTCTCATCACTCTCCATTCTATCGTCTCCACAAATCTTCTCAGCCCTAGATCTAAGTGTTTTGATGATCCCCATTTTCACTCTGGGATGATGGCTAGATCTATAGTTGAGATACCTGTTGGTGTTTGTAGGTTTCCGGTAGATGTCAGTTGTGAGTCTGTTATCTTTCCTCTCAACTAGTACATCTAGAAAGGGTAACTTACCACTTACCTCTTCCTCCATTGTGAAGTCTATTCTTGTGTGAAGTCCATTAAGAAGTTCCAAGAACTCACCAAGGTGGTTTTTCTCCATGTTGCCACACCACAAACGTATCATCGACATCATCGACCAGTTGGCAAAAGAGCTTTGCCGTATTTTGTCACCAATTGTAGGCAAAACCATTTCATATATCCGTAACTCGTCTCATTTTGTTGAGAGGGTATCGGAGATAGAATTGCAAGAGGTGGACAGACTAGTTAGCTTTGAGGTTAAAAGTCTTTTCACCATGGTGCCTATTGATGATTCCCTCAGGATCATACGTGATCGATTAGTTGTAGATGACACTTTAGATGAGAGAACCACCTTAACAATTGATGAGATTGGTGATTTAACTAATCTCTGTCTCAGATCCACTTTCTTTAGGTTAAATGACTGTTTTTATGAGCAGAAAGATGGTACCGCCATGGGGTCTCCGTTGTCTCCAGTTGTTGCTAACATCTTTATGGAGGACTTTGAAGGAACAGCTTTAGTCACATGTGATTTACCACCAAAACTGTGGCTAAGGTATGTCGATGATACGTTTGTGGTGTGGCAACATGGAGAAAACCACCTTGGTGAGTTCTTGGAACTTCTTAATGGACTTCACACAAGAATAGACTTCACAATGGAGGAAGAGGTAAGTGGTAAGTTACCCTTTCTAGATGTACTAGTTGAGAGGAAAAATAACAGACTCACAACTGACATCTACCGGAAACCTACAAGCACCAACAGGTATCTCAACTATAGATCTAGCCATCACCCCAGAGTGAAAATTGGCATCATCAAAACACTTAGATCTAGGGCTGAGAAGATTTGTGGAGACGATAGAATGGAGAGTGATGAGAGAAAAAAGTTAAAGAATATCTTTATGGACAATGGCTACCCAAGACAGAAAGTCCAGGCAGCACTGAGGAAGAAGACCGGCACATGCCCCAAACAAGATCATGGGGAAAAGGGAACTAATGAAGAGATTAAGACCCTTGTGTTGCCATACACTCCGAGACTCAGTGAGAATATTGATGTAGTTTGTAAACATCTACCAGTGAAAATTGCCTTTACCAGTAAAAGCACACTTGGGAATATGTTGACACAAGTCAAAACACCGATTCCACCGTTTGAAAAGACGGGGGTCATTTATGCCATTCATTGTGAATGTGGTGGAACTTACATAGGTGAAACCGGAAGGATTTCTAGATCAGGATGAGTGAACACAAGAGAGCTATCAAGATCGGAGATCATAACAATGCTATATCAGTACATGTTCATTCTACAGGTCACAGTATTCTATGGGACAAGTGTGAAGTCTTAGCAGTTGAAGAAAATTGGAGAAGAAGAAAGATCAGAGAAGCTATCTTAATAAAAAGCACTTCTGACACCATCAATACAGACCCTGGAGTACACATTAATCCGTCTTGGGACTCTATTCTACCATCACAGACTTAATCTAAACCTTGATGTCAAAGTTTACTTTTCTTGTACCATGATTGTCAAACCTTGTTATTTTCTGTACTACCCTTTGTATTCCTGTACCATCATTGTTCTCACTCTTTGTACTGTCATGATGTCATCACTTGTTATCTGTCCGTATACAAATAGGCTATTTGGTTTTGTTTTTTGTATACTGCTGAAGAAGACCTTCGGGTCGAAACGTTCAGTTTTTATTAATAATAATTTTATTATTGTTATTGATAATTAAAAACAATCTACCGTGTTATTAAGGCTCAATAAAATTACTCTATTATATATTACAACATGGTAATGAATATCTATAACATTAGAAGAGACATTTGTGACAGTAGATAAATTTGTGACAGCAGAGACTATTGTGACAGGTGGAGCCTATTGTGATTATAAAGACTACTGCGACAGCAGAGACAGCGGTGAAATTTGAAACTACTGTGACAGTAGAGAAAAATTCTGACAGTAAAGAGTATTGCGACTATAGAGTCTACTGCGACAGCAGAGACACCGGTGACAGTTGAAACTACTGTGACAGTAGAGACTAATGCTACAGCATAGACTGCGGTGACAGTTGAAACTACTGTGACAGTTAGAGACTATTGTGACAGAAGACTACTGGCAGTAGAGCCTACTGTGACAATAGACTCTACTGTGACAGTAGAGACTACTGTGACAGTAGAAACTACTTTGACGGTAGACAACTGTGATAGTAGAGACTACTGCGATAGCAGATACTGCGGTGACAGTTGAAACTATTGTGACAATAGAGACTGTTGTGACTGTAGAGACTACTGTGACAGCAGTGACCACCGTGATATTACAGACTACTGCGACAGTAGAAACTGCAGTGACAGTAGAGTCTATATTGACTATAGAGACTACTGTGACAGTAGAGACTACAGGTACATGTGACAGTAAAGAATACTGTGAGAGAAGAAACTACTGTGACAATAGATTCTACTGTGACAGAAGAGACTACTGTAGCAGTAGAGACAATTTTGAGAGTAGATACAATTGTGATAGTAGAGACATTTGTGACATTATAGACTATTGTGACATTGGAGACTATTTTCACAGTACAGAATATTGTGACTATAGAGACTACTGTGACCGCTGTTACCACTGTAACAGTAGAGACTATTGTGACAGTAGAGTCTATTGTGACAGTGGAGATTATTGTGAGAGTAGAGACTATTATGACTATAAAGATTACTCTGACAGCAGTTACCACTGAAAGAGGAGAGACAATTGTGACAATAGAGACTTTAGTGACAGTGGAGACTATTGTGACAGTACAGACTATTGTGACTATAGACTACTGTGACAGAAGTTACCACTGTAACAGAAGAGACTGTTGTGACAGTAGAGACTACTGTGACAGTGCAGATTCGTGTGACAGTAGAGACTACTGTGACAATAGAAACTACTGCGACAGCCGTTACCACCGTTATATTAGAGACTACTGCGACAGTAGAGACTATTCTGAGAGTAGAATCTACTGTGACAGTGGAGACTATTTTGACTATAAATATTACTGTGACAGCAGTTACCACTGTGACAGTATAGACTATTTGACAGTAGAGACTATTGTGACAGTGGAGACTATTGTGACATTAGAGATTATTGTGACAGTGGAGACTATTTTGACTATGGAGAGCAATGTGACAGTAGAGACCATAGGCACTTGTGAGAGTACAGAATACTGTGAGAGAAGAGACTACTGTGACAATAGACTCTACTGCAAAAGAAGAGACTACTGTGATAGTAGAGACAATTTTGAGAGTAGATACAATTGTGATAGTAGAGACATTTGTGACAGTACATACAATGGTGAGAGCAGAGACTATAGCGTCTATAGAAACTACTCTGACCTTAGACACTATTTGGACTATAGAAACTACTGTGATAATAGAGATTATTGTGACAGTGGAGACTATTGTGACTACAGAGACTAATTTGACAGTAGAGACTATAGGCACTTGTGACAGTAGAGACTACTGTGAGAGAAAAGACTACTGTGAGAGAAAAGACTACTGTGACAATAGACTCTACCGTGACAGAAGAGACTACTGTGACAGTAGAGACAATTTTAGAGTAGATACAATTGTGATAGTAGAGACATTTGTGACAGTAAATACAATGGTGAGAGCAGAGACTATTGCGTCTATAGAAACTACTCTGACATTAGACACTATTTGGACTATAGAAACTACTGTGACAGTAGAGACAATTGTGACAGTAGAAACAATTGAGACAGTAGAGTCTATTGTTACAGTGGAGACTATTGTGACTGTAGAGACTGCTGTAACTATGGAGACTATTGTGGCATCAGAGACCGCGGTAACAGTAGAAACTAGTGCCACAGTAAACACTATTTTGAAACTAGAAACTACTGCGACAGCAGTTACCACCATTACATTATAGCTACTGCTAGAGTGGAGACTACTCTGACAGTAGAGACTACTGTGAATGTATAGACTATTGTGGGTATAGATGCTTCTGTGACAGCAGTCACCACTGTGGCAGTAGAGACTATTGGATTAGTAGAGACTATTGTGACAGTGGAGACTATTGTGACAGTAGAGACTATTGTCACAGTGGAGACTATTGTGACTGTAGAGACTACTGTGACAGTAAAGAATACTGTGACAGTAGAGACAATTGTGACAGTAGAGACAATTGTGACAGTAGAGACTATTCTGACGATAGAAAATTCTGTGAAAATAGAGACAATTGTGACTGTAGAGACAATTGTGACAGTGGAGACTATTGTGACAGTCGAGACTATTGTGACTATAGAGACTACTGTAACAGCAGTTACCACTGTGACAATAGAGACTACTGTGACAGTATAGAGACTAGGGTTACAGTAGAGACTATTGTGACAGTAGAGACTACTGTGACAGCAGATACCATAGTGACAGTAGAGACTATTGTTATTATAGACACTACTGTGACAGGGGTGAATACTGTGACAGTAGAGACAATTGTGACCGTAGAAACAATTGTGACAGTAGAGGCTAATGCGATTATAGAAACTTCTGTGAGTGTAGAGACTATTGTGACAGTGGAGACTATTGTGATTATAAAGACTACTGCGACAGCAGAGACACTGGTGAAAGTGGAAACTACTGTGACAGTAGAGAAAAATTGTGACAGTAAAGAGTATTGCGACTATTGATTCTACTGCGACAGCAGAGACTGCGGTGACAGTTGAAACTACTGTGACAGTTAGAGACTATTGTGACAGAAGACTACTGGCAGTAGAGCCTACTGTGACAATAGACTCTACTGTGACAGTAGAGACTAATGTGACAGTAGAAATTACTTTGATGGTAGACAACTGTGATAGTAGAGACTACTGCGATAGCAGATACTGCGGTGACAGTTGAAACTATTGTGACAATAGAGACTGTTGTGACTGTAGAGACTACTGTGACAGCAGTTACCACCGTGATATTAGAGACTACTGCGACATAAGAGACTGCAGTGACAGTAGAGTCTATTCTGACTATAAAGACTACTGTGACAGCGGTTACCACTGTGACAGTACAGACTATTGTGACAGTAGAGACTATTGTGACAGTAGAGACTATTGTGAATGTAGAGACTAATGTGATTATAGAGACTACTGTGACAGCAGTTACCACTGTGAGTGTAGTGACTACTTTGATTGTAGAGACTACTGTGACAGTAGAGAGAATTGTGACATTAGATACAATTATGATATTAGAGACTATTTTGACTATAAAAACTACTGTGATAGTAGAGATTATTGTGACAGTGGAGACTATTGTGATTATAAAGATTACTGCGACAGCAGAGACAGCGGTGAATGTTGAAACTACCGTGACAGTAGAGAAAATTTGTGACAGTAAAGAGTGTTGCGACTATAGAGTCTACTGCGACAGCAAAGATACCGGTGACAGTTGAAACTACTGTGACAGTAGAGACTAATGCTACAGCAGAGACTGCGGTGACAGTTGAAACTACTGTGACAGTTAGAGACTATTGTGACAGAAGACTACCGGCAGTAGAGCCTACTGTGACAATAGACTCTACTGTGACAGTAGAGACTACTGTGACAGTAGAAACTACTTTAACGGTAGACAACTGTGATAGTAGAGACTACTGCGATAGCAGATACTGCGGTGACAGTTCAAACTACTGACATTAGAGAATATTGTGACAGTAGAAATTACTGCGACAGAAGTTACCTCCGTGATATTATAGACTACTACGACAACAGAGACTATTGTAATAGTAGAGACAATTGTGACACTAGAGACAATTGTGACAGCAGAGATAACTCTGACTATAGGAACTTCTGTGACTGTAGGAGACAATTGTGACAGTTGAGATAATTATGACTGTAGAGACTGTTGTGACATTGGAGATTGTGACAGTAGAGACTATTGTCACAGTGGAGACTATTTTGACTATAGAGACTATTGTGACATTAGAGACTCGTTTGACAGTGGAGACTATTGTGACTATAGAGACTATTGTGACTTTAGAGACTATAGGAGCTTGTGACAGTAGAGACTTCTGTGAGAGTAGAGACTACTGTGACAGTAGAGACTTCTGTGAGAGTAGAGACTACTGTGACAGTAGAGACAATTGTTACAGTATAGACTATTGTGACAGTATATACTATTGTGATATTGGAGACTATTTTGACAGTACAGACGATTGTGACTATAGAGACTTCTGTGACAGCAGTTACCACTGTAACAGAAGAGACTATTGTGACAGTAGAGACTATTGTGACAGTGGAGACTATTGTGACAGTAGAGATTATTGTGACAGTGGAGACTATTGTGACAGTAGAGATTATTGTGACAGTGGACACTATTGTGACTATAGAGACTAATTTGACAGTAGAGACTATAGGCACTTGTGACAGTAGAGACTACTGTGAGAGAAGAGACTACTGTGACAATAGACTCTACTGTGACAATAGAGACTACTGTGACAGTAAAAACAATTTTGAGAGTAGATACAATTGTGATTGTAGCGACTATTGTGACTATAGAAACTACTGTGACAGTAGAGACAATTGTGACAGTAGAGACAATTGAGACAGTAGAGTCTATTGTTACAGTGGAGACTGTTGTGACTGTAGAGACTGGTGAAACTATGGAGACTATTGTGGCAGTAGAGACTACGTTGATATCTGAGACTACTGCGACAGCAGAGACTGCGGTAACTGTTGAAACTAGTGCCACAGTAGACACTATTTTGACACTAGAAACTACTGCGACAGCAGTTACCACCGTTACATTATAGCTACTGCTACAGTGGAGACTAATCTGACAATAAAGACTACTGTGAAAGTAGAGACTATAGTGGGTATAGATACTTCATGGACAGCAGTCACCCCAGTGGCAATAGAGACTATTTGATCAGTAGAGACTATTGTGACAGTGGAGACTATTGTGACAGTAGAGACTATTGTCACAGTGGAGAGTATTGTGACTGTAGAGACTACTGTGAGTGTAAAGAATTCTGTGACAGTAGAAACAATTGTGACAGTAGAGACAATTGTGACAGTGGAGACTATTGTGACAGTCGAGACTATTGTGACTATAGAGACTACTGTGACAGCAGTTACCACTGTAACAGTAGAGACTACTGTGACAGTAGATTCAATTGTGACAGTAGATACAATTGTGACAGTAGAGACAATTGTGACATTATAGACTATTGTGACATTGGAGACTATTTTCACAGTACAGAATATTGTGACTATAAAGACTACTGTGACAGCAGTTACCACTGTAACAGTAGAGACTATTGTGACAGTAGAGACTATTGTGACAGTGGGGATTATTGTGACTGTAGAGACTATTATGACTATAAAGATTACTGTGAAGGCAGTTACCACTGTAATAGGAGAGACAATTGTGACAATAGAGACAGTAGTGACAGTGGAGACTATTGTGACAGTTCAGACTATTGTGACTATAGACTACTGTGACAGCAGTTACCACTGTAACAGAAGAGACAATTGTGAAACTAGAGACTAATGCGACTATAGAAACTACTGTGAGTGTAGACACTATTGTGACAGTGGAGACTATTTTGACAGTAGAGACGATTGTGACAGTGGAGACTATTGTGATTATAAAGACAACTGCGACAGCGGTGAAATTTGAAACTACTGTGACAGTAGAGAAAAATTGTGACAGTAAAGAGTATTGCGACTATAGAGTCTACTGCGACAGCAGAGACACCGGTGACAGTTGAAACTACTGTGACAGTAGAGACTAATGTTACAGCAGAGACTGCGGTGACAGTTGAGACTTCTCTGACAGTTAGAGACTATTGTGACAGAAGACTACTGGCAGTAGATCCTATGGTGACAATAGACTCTACTGTGACAGTAGAGACTACTGTGACAGTAGAAACTACTTAGACGGTAGAAACTGTGATAGAAGAGACTACTGCTGTAGCAGATACTGCGGTGACAGTTAAAACTATTGTGACAATAGAGACTGTTGTGACAGTAGAGACTACTGTGATAGCAGTTACCACCGTGATATTAGAGACTACTGCGACAGTAGAGACTGCAATGACAGTAGAGTCTATTGTGACTATAGAGACTACTGTGACAGCAGTTACCACTGTGACAGTACAAACTATTTTGACAGTAGAGACTATTGTGACAGTAGAGAATATTGTGAATGTAGAGACTAATGTGATTATAGAGACTATTGTGACTGTAGAGACTACTGTGACAGTACAGACTATTCTAACGATAGAGAATTCTGTGACAATAGAGACAATTGTGACAGTAGATACAATTGTGACATTGGAGACTATTGTGACAGTCGAGACTATTGTGACAATAGAGACTACTGTGACAGCAGTTACCACTGTGACAATAGAGACTACTGCGACAGTATAGAGACTATGGTTACAGTAGAGACTGTTGTGAGTAGAACCAATTATGTTATTAGAGAATATTTTGACAGTGGAGATTATCTTGACAGTAGAGACTATTGGGACAGTAGAGACTTCTGTGACAGCAGTTACCACTGTGGCAGTAGAGACTATTGGGACAGGAGAGACTATTGTGAAAGTGGAGATGGTGACAGTAGAGTCTATTGTCACAGTGGAGACTATTTTGACTATAGAGATTATTGTGACAGTAGAGACTATTGTGACAGTGGAGACTATTGTGACTATAAAAACAGTATAGACTATAGGCCCTTGTGACAGTGGAGACTACAGTGAGAGAAGAGACTACTGTGACAATAGACTCTACTGTGACAGTAGAGACTACTGTGAGACTAGAGACAGTTTTGAGAGTAGATACAATTGTGATAGTAGAGACTATTGTGACTATAGAGACTACTGTGACAGTAGAGACAATTGTGACAGTAGAGACAATTGAGACAGTAGAGACTATTGTTACAGTGGAGACTATTCTGACTGTAGAGACTGGTGTAACTATGGAGATTATATTGGCAGTAGAGACTACGTTGATATTTTAGACTATTACGACAGCAGAGACTGCGGTAGCTGTTGAAACTAGTGCCAGAGTAGACACTATTTTAACACTAGAAACTACTGCGACAGCAGTTACCACCGTTACATTATAGCTACTGCTACAGTGGAGACTACTCTGACAGTAGAGACTACTGTGAAAGTAGAGACTATTGTGGGTATAGATACTTCTGTGACAGCAGTCGGCACTGTGGCAGTAGAGACTATTGGATCAGTAGAGACTATTGTGACAGTGGAGAATATTGTGACAGTAGAGAATATTGTCACAGTGGAGACTATTGTGACTCTAGAGACTACTGTGACAGTACAGACTATTCTGACGATAGAGAATTCTGTGACAATAGAGACAATTGTGACAGTAGAGACAATTGTGACAGTGGAGACTATTGTGACAGTCGAGACTATTGTGACTATAGAGACTATTGTGACTATAGAGACTACTGTGACAGCAGTTACCACTGTGACAATAGAGACTACTGTGACAGTTTAGAGAATATGGTGACAGTAGAGACTATTGTGACAGTAGAGTCTACTGTGACAGCAGATACCATTGTGACAGTAGAGACTATTGTTTTTATAGAGACTACTGTGACGGTGGTGAATACTGTGACAGTAGAGACAATTGTGACCGTGGCGACAATTGTGACAGTAGAGACTAATGCGACAGCAGAGACAGCGGTGAAATTTGTAACTACTGTGACAGTAGAGAAAAATTGTGACAGTAAAGAGTATTGCGACTATAGAGTCTACTGCGACAGCAGAGACACCGGTGACAGTTGAAACTACTGTGACATTAGAGACTAATGCTACAGCAGAGACTGCAGTGAGAGTTGAAACTACTGTGACAGTTAGAGACTATTGTGACAGAAGGCTACTGGCAGTAGAGCCTACTGTGACAATAGACTCTACTGTGACAGTAGAGACTACTGTGACAGCAGTACCACCGTGATATTAGAGACTACTGCGACAGTAGAGACTGCAGTGACAGTAGAGTCTATTGTGACTATAGAGACTACTCTGACAGCAGTTACCACTCTGACAGTACAGACTATTGTGACAGTAGAGACTATTGTGACAGTAGAGACTATTGTGAATGTAGAGACTATTGTGATTATAGAGACTACTGTGACAGCTGTTACCACTGTGAGTGTAGAGACTACTGTGATTGTTGAGACTATTGTGACAGTAGAGACTACTCTGACTGTAGAGACTACTGTGACAGTAGAGACTATTGTGGCTATAGATATTTCTGTGACAGCAGTTACCACTTTGGCGGTTGAGACTACTGTAACTGTAGAGAATAATGTAACAGGAGACTATTGTGACTATAGCGACTGATGTGACAGTTGAGACTATAGGCCCTAGTGAGAGTAGAGACTACTGTGAGAGTAGAGACTACAGTGACAATAGACTCATCTGTGACAGTAGAGAGTACTGTAACAGTAGAGACAATTGTGACTGTAGTTACAATTGTGACAGTAGAGATTATTGTGACTATAGAAACTACTGTGACAGTAGAGACAATTGTGACAGTAGAGTCAGTTGTTACAGTAGAGACTATTGTGACTATAGAGACTAATGTGACAGTAGATACAATTGTGACAGTAGAGACAATTGTGACAGTATAGACTATTGTGACATTTGAGACTGTTTTGACAGTAGAGACTATTGTGACTATGGAGACAATTTTGACAGTAGATACTATTTTGACAGTTGAGACTAATGTGACTATAGAAAATACTGTGACAGTAGAGATAATGGTGACAGTAGAGACAATTGTGACAGTAGAGACAATTGTGACCTTTTAGACTATTGTGACATTGCAGACTATTTTCACAGCACAGAATATTGTGACTATAGAGACTACTGTGACAGCAGTTACCACTGTAACAGTAGAGATTATTGTGACTGTAGAGACTAATGCTACAGCAGAGACTGCAGTGAGAGTTGAAACTACTGTGACAGTTAGAGACTATTGTGACAGAAGGCTACTGGCAGTAGAGCCTACTGTGACAATAGACTCTACTGTGACAGTAGAGACTACTGTTACAGTAGAAACTACTTTGACGGTAGACAACTGTGATAGTAGAGACTACTGTGATAGCAGATACTGCGGTGACAGCTGAAACTATTGTGACAATAGAGACTGTTGTGACAGTAGAGACTACTGTGACAGCAGTACCACCGTGATATTAGAGACTACTGCGACAGTAGAGACTGCAGTGACAGTAGAGTCTATTGTGACTATAGAGACTACTGTGACAGCAGTTACCACTCTGACAGTACAGACTATTGTGACAGTAGAGACTATTGTGACAGTAGAGACTATTGTGAATGTAGAGACTATTGTGATTATAGAGACTACTGTGACAGCAGTTACCACTGTGAGTGTAGAGACTACTGTGATTGTTGAGACCATTGTGACAGTAGAGACTACTCTGACTGTAGAGACTAATGTGACAGCAGAGACGGCGGTGAAATTTGTAACTACTGTGACAGTAGAGAAAAATTGTGACAGTAAAGAGTATTGCGACTACAGAGTCTACTGCGACAGCAGAGACACCGGTGACAGTTGAAACTTCTGTGACATTAGAGACCGTTACATTATAGCTACTGCTACAGTGGAGACTACTCTGACAGTAGAGACTACTGTGAAAGTAGAGACTATTGTGGGTATAGATAATTCTGTGACAGCAGTCGGCACTGTGGCAGTAGAGACTATTCGATCAGTAGAGACTATTTTGACAGTGGAGAATATTGTGACAGTAGAGAATATTGTCACAGTGGAGACTATTGTGACTGTAGAGACTACTGTGACAGTACAGACTATTCTGACGATAGAGAATTCTGTGACAATAGAGACAATTGTGACAGCAGAGACAATTGTGACAGTGGAGACCATTGTGAAAGTCGAGACTATTGTGACTATAGAGACTATTGTGACTATAGAGACTACTGTGACAGCAGTTACCACTGTGACAATAGAGACTACTGTGACTGTATAGAGAATATGGTGGCAGTAGAGACTATTGTGACAGTAGAGTCTACTGTGACAGCAGATACCATTGTGACAGTAGAGACTATTGTTTTTATAGAGACTACTGTGACGGTGGTGAATACTGTGACAGTAGAGATAATTGTGACCGTGGCGACAATTGTGACAGTAGAGACTAATGCGACAGCAGAGACAGCGGTGAAATTTGTAACTACTGTGACAGTAGAGAAAAATTGTGACAGTAAAGAGTATTGCGACTATAGAGTCTACTGCGACAGCAGAGACACCGGTGACAGTTGAAACTACTGTGACATTAGAGACTAATGCTACAGCAGAGACTGATGTGAGAGTTGAAACTACTGTGACAGTTAGAGACTATTGTGACAGACGGCTACTGGCAGTAGAGCCTACTGTGACAATAGTCTCTACTGTGACAGTAGAGACTACTGTGACAGTAGAAACTACTTTGACGGTAGACAACTGTGATAGTAGAGACTACTGTGACAGCAGTTACCACTCTGACAGTACAGACTATTGTGACAGTAGAGACTATTGTGACAGTAGAGACTATTGTGAATGTAGAGACTATTGTGATTATAGAGACTACTGTGACAGCAGATACCACTGTGAGTGTAGAGACTACTGTGATTGTTGAGACCATTGTAACAGTAGAGACTACTCTGACTGTAGAGACTAATGTGACAGCAGAGACGGCGGTGAAATTTGTAACTACACTGACAGTAGAGAAAAATTGTGACAGTAAAGAGTATTGCGACTACAGAGTCTACTGCGACAGCAGAGACACCGGTGACAGTTGAAACTACTGTGACAGTAGAGACTAATGCTACAGCAGAGACTGCAGTGAGAGTTGAAACTACTGTGACAGTTAGAGACTATTGTGACAGAAGGCTACTGGCAGTAGAGCCTACTGTGACAATAGACTCTACTGTGACAGTAGAGACTACTGTGACAGTAGAAACTACTTTGACGGTAGACAACTGTGATAGTAGAGACTACTGTGATAGCAGATACTGCGGTGACAGCTGAAACTATTGTGACAATAGAGACTGTTGTGACAGTAGAGACTACTGTGACAGCAGTACCACCGTGATATTAGAGACTACTGCGACAGTAGAGACTGCAGTGACAGTAGAGTCTATTGTGACTATAGAGACTACTGTGACAGCAGTTGCCACTCTGACAGTACAGACTACTGTGACAGTAGAGACTATTGTGACAGTAGAGACTATTGTGAATGTAGAGACTATTGTGATTATAGAGACTACTGTGACAGCAGTTACCACTGTGAGTGTAGAGACTACTGTGATTGTTGAGACTATTGTGACAGTAGAGACTACTCTGACTGTAGAGACTACTTTGACAATAGAGACTATTGTGGCTATAGATACTTCTGTGACAGCAGTTACCACTTTGGCGGTGGAGACTACTGTAACTGTAGAGAATATTGTAACAGGAGACTATTGTGACTATAGCGACTGATGTGACAGTTGAGACTATAGGCCAGAGTGAGAGTAGAGACTACTGTGAGAGTAGAGACTACTGTGACAATAGACTCATCTGTGACAGCTGTAACAGTAGAGACAATTGTGACTGTAGAGACAATTGTGACAGTAGAGTCAATTGTTACAGTAGAGACTATTGTGACATTGGAGATTATTTTCACAGTACAGAATATTGTGACTATAGAGACTACTGTGACAGCAGTTACCACTGTAACAATTTAGACTATTGTGACTGTAGAGACTATTGTGACAGTGGAGATTATTGTGACTGTAGAGACTATTATGACTATAGAGATTACTGTGACGGCAGTTACCACTGTAAGAGGAGAGACAATTGCGACAATAGAGACTGTAGTAACAGTGGAGACAATTGTGACAGTACAGACTATTGTGACTATAGACTACTGTGACATCAGTTACAACTGTAACAGCAGATACTATCGTGACAGTAGAGACTACTGCGACAGTAGAGACTACACTGAGAGTAGATTCTACTATGACAGTGGAGACTATTTTGACTATAGATATTACTGTGACAGCAGTTACCACTGTGACAGTAGAGACTATTTGACAGTAGAGACTATTGTGACAGTGGAGACTATTGTGACATTAGAGATTATTGTGACAGTGGAGACTATTTTGACTATAGAGACTAATGTGACTGTAGAGACTATAGGCACTTTTGACAGTACAGAATAATGCGAGAGAAGACACTACTGTGACAATTGTCTCTACTGTGACAGAAGAGACTACTGCGACAGTAGAGACAGTTTTGAGAGTAGATACAATTGTGATAGTAGAGACATTTGTGACAGTACATACAATGGTGAGAGTAGAGACTATTGCCTCTATAGAAACTACTCTGACATTAGACAATATTTGGACTATAGAAACTACTGTGATAGTAGAGATTATTGTGACAGTGGAGACTATTGTGACTATAGAGACTAATGTGACAGTAGAGACTATAGTGGGTATAGATACTTCTTGGACAGCAGTCACCACTGTGGCAGTAGAGACTATTGGATCAGTAGAGACTATTGTGACAGTGGAGACTATTGTGACAGTAGAGACTATTGTCACAGTGGAGATTATTATGACTGTAGAGACTACTGTGACAGCAGTTACCACTGTGACAATAGAGACTACTCTGACAGTATAGAGACTATGGTGACAGTAGAGACTATAGTGACAGTAGAGTCTACTGTGACAGCAGATACCATAGTGACAGTAGAGACTATTGTTATTATAGAGACTACTGTGACAGTGGTTAATACTGTGACAGTAGAGACAATTGTGACAGTGGAGACTATTTTGACAGTAGATACAATTGTGACAGCAGAGACAATTGTGACAGTATAGACTATTGTGACATTGGAGACTATTTTGACAGTAGAGACTATTGTGACTATAGAAACAATTGTGACAGTAGATACTATTTTGACCTTAGAGACAATAGTGACAGTAGATACTAATTTGACAGTGGAGACTATTGTGATATAGAAACTACTGTGACAGTAGAGACAATTGTTACAGTAGAGACAATTGTGACAATAGAGACTATTGTGATGATAGACTACTGTGACAGTACAAAATACTGTGACAGTAGAGACAATGCTGACAGTAGAGACAATTGAGACAGAAGAGTCTATTGTTACAGTGGAGACTTTTGTGACTGCAGAGACTGGTGTAACTATGGAGACTATAGTGGCAGTAGAGAATACGTTGATATTTGAGACTACTGCGACAGCAGAGACTGCGGTAACAGTTGAATCTAGTGCAAACGTAGACACTATTTTGACAGTGGAAACTACTGCGATTGCAGTTACCACCGCTACATTATAGCTGCTGCTACAGTGGAGACTACTCTGACAATAGAGACTACTGTGAAAGTACAGACTATTATGGGTATAAATACTTCAATGACAGCATTCACCACTGTGGCAGTAGAGACTATTCGATCAGTAGAGTCTATTTTCACAGTGGAGACTATTATGACTGTAGAGACTACTGTGACAGTAGAGAATACTGTGACAGTTGACACAATTGTGACAGTAGAGACAATTTTGACAGTAGAGACTATTGTGACAGCTGGAGACTATTGTAATTATAAAGACTACTGCGACAGCAGAGACAGCGGTGAAAGTTGAAACTACTGTGACAGTAGAGAAAAATTGTGACAGTAAAGAGTATTGCGACTATAGAGTCTACTGCGACAGCAGAGACACCGGTGACAGTTGAAACTACTGTGACAGTAGAGACTAATGCTACAGCAGAGACTGGGTGACAGTTGAAAACTACTGTGACAGCAGTTACCACTGAGTGTAGAGACTACTGTGACAGCAGAGACTACTCTGACAGTAGAGACTGCTGCGACAGTAGAGACTACTGTGGCTATAGATACTTCTGTGACAGCAGTTACCCCTGTGGCTGTAGAGACTACTGTAACAGTAGAGAATATTGTAACAGGAGACTCTTGTGACTATAGCGACTATTGTGACAGTATAGACTATAGGCCCTTGTGAGAGCATAGACTACTGTGAGAGTAGAGACTACTGTGACAATAGACTCTTCTGTGACAGTAGAGACTACTGGAATATAGAGACAATTGTGACAGTAGAGACAATAGTGACAGTAGAGACTATTGTGACTATAGAGACTACAGTGACTGCTATTACCACTGTGACAGTACAGACTATTGTGATAGTAGATACTATTATGACAGTGGAGACTATTGTGAGAGTAGAGACTATTGCGACTGTAGAGACTACTGAGAGTGAAGACTACTGTGACAATGAAGACTACTGAGACAGCAGTTACCACTGTGACAGTAGAGACTATTGATATTATAGAGTCTACTATCACAGCAGAGAATACTGTGACAGTAGAGACTATTTTGACAGTGGAGACTATCTTGACAGTAGAGACTATTGTGACAGTGGAGATTGTGACAGTAGAGACTATTGTCACAGTAGAGACTATTGTGACTATAGTGACTATTGTGACAGTAGATACTATTATGAGAGTAGAGACTACTGTGAGAAAAGAGACTACTGTGACAGTAGACTCTACTGTGACAGTAGAGACTACTGTGACAGTAGATACAATTTTGAGAGTAGATACAATTGTGATAGTAGAGACTATTGTAACTATAGAAACCACTGTGACAGTAGAGACAATTGTGACAGTAGAGACAATTGAGACAGTAGAGACTATTGTTACAGTGGAGTATATTGTGACTGTAGAGACTGGTGTAAATATAGAGACTATTGATGCAGTAGAGACTAGGTTGACATTTGAGACTACTGCGACAACAGAGACCGCCGGTAACAGTTAAAATTACTGCCACAGTAGACACTATTTTGAAATTACAAACTACTGCGACAGCAGTTACCACCCTCACAAGTGCCTATAGTCTCTACTGTCCCTGCAGTCTCTATAGTCATAATAGTCTCTACTGTCGCAGTAGTCTCTAATGTCACAGTAGTTTCAACTGTCACCGCTGTCTCTTTTGTCGATTTAGTCTCTACTCTCACAGTAGTCTCTACACTCACTGTAGTCTCTACTGTCACAGGAGAGTCTATTGTCACAGTAGTCTCTACTGTCACAGTAGTCTCTACGGTCACAAGTGTGTATAGTCTCTACGATCACAATAGTCTCTATAGTCACAACAGTCTCCACTGCCACAATAGTCTCTACTGTCATTGTGGTAACTGCTGTCACAATTGTATCTACTGTCACATTGTCTCTACTATCACAGTAGTCTCTACTGTTTCAGTACAATCTATTGTAACAGTGGTCTCTACTCTCATTGTAGTCTCTACTGTAACAAGTCCCTATAGTCTCTACTGTCACAGTGGTGACAGCAGTCACAGTAGTCTCTATACTCGAAATAGCCTCTAATGTAATAATAGTCTCCACCGTCACAATTGTCTCTACTGTCACAATTGTCTCTCCTGTCACAGTAGTTCCTATGGTCACAATTGTCGCTACTATAACAATTATCTCTACTGTAACAGTAGTCACTACTGTCACAGTTGAGTCTATTGTCAAAGTAGTCTACTCTCACAGTACTATCTACTGTCACAAGTACCTATAGTCTCTACAACACAACAATCTCTATAGTCACAATAGTCCCTACTGTCACTGCAGTCTCTGCTGTCGCAGTAGTCTCTAATGTCACGGGGGTAACTGCTGTCATATAATAGTCTCTACTGTGACAGCAGAGTCTATAGTCACAGTAGTCTCTACTGTCAATAGTCTACCGTCACACACTCTTTAACTGTCACAGTAGTTTCAACTGTCACCGCAGTCTCTGATGTCGCAGTAGTCTCTAATCTCACAGCAGTTTCAACTGTCACCGCTGTCTCTGCTGTCGCAGAAGTATCTACTGTCACAGTAGTCTCTACTGTCACTGTAGAATCTACTGTCACAGTAAATAAAGTCTATCGTCACAGTAGTCTCTACTCTCATTGTAGTCTCTGCTGTCACAAGTGCCTATAGTCTCTACAGTGACAACAGTCTCTATAGTCACAAAAGTTTCCATTGTCACTATAGTCTCTACAGCCAGTGGTAAATGATGTCACAGAAGTATCTATGGTCACAATAGTTTCTACTCTCATAGTAGTCTGTACAGTCAGAGTAGTCTCTAATGTCGCAGCTGTCTCAACTGTCAGAGTAGTCTCTACTGTCACTGTAGTCTCTACTGTCACAGTAGAGGCTATCGTGACAGTAGTCTTTACTGTCGCAATAGTCTCTATGGTCACAATAGTCTCTCCTGCCATAATAGTCTCCACTGTCACAAGAGTCTCTACTGTCACAATTGGCTCTACTGTCACAATTGTCTCTACTCTCACAGTAGTCTCTATATTCACAATATTCTTTAGTGTCACAATAGTCTCTACTGTCAGAGTAGTCTCAAATGTCGCAGTAGCTATTATATAAAGTTGGTAACTGCTGTCGCAGTAGTTTATACAGTCACAATAGTGTCTATTGTGGCAGTAGTTTCAACTGTCACAGCAGTCTCTGCTGTCGCAGTAATCTCAACTGTCACAGTAGTCTATACTGTCACAGTGGTGACTGTGGCAGTAGAGACTATTGGATCAGTAGAGTCTATTGTCACAGTGGAGACTATTATGACTGTAGAGACTACTGTGACAGTAGAGAATACTGTGACAGTAGAGACAATTGTGACAGTAAAGACAATTTTGACAGTAGAGACTATTGTGACAGGTGGAGACTATTGTGATTATAAAGACTACTGCGACAGCCGAGACAGCGGTGAAAGTTGAAACTACTGTGACAGTAGAGAAAAATTGTGACAGTAAAGAGTATTGCGACTATAGAGTCTACTGCGACAGCAGAGACACCGGTGACAGTTGAAACTACTGTGACAGTAGAGACTACTGCGACAGTAGAGACTATTGTGGCTATAGATACTTCTGTGACAGCAGTTACCACTGTGGCGGCAGAGACTACTGTAACAGTAGAGACAATTGTGAGTAGAACCATTTGTGTTATTAGAGACTACTCTGACTGTAGAGACTACTGCGACAGTAGAGACTATTGTGGCTATAGATACTTCTGTGACAGCAGTTACCACTGTGGCGGTAGAGACTACTGTAACAGTAGAGAATATTGTAACAGGAGACTCTTGTGACTATAGCGACTGTTGTGACAGTATAGACTATAGGCCCTTGTGAGAGCATAGACTACTGTGAGAGTAGAGACTACTGTGACAATAGACTCTTCTGTGACAGTAGAGACTACTGGAATATAGAGACAATTTTGACAGTAGAGACAATAGTGACAGTAGAGACTATTGTGACTATAGAGACTACAGTGACTGCTATTACCACTGTGACAGTAGAGACTATTGTGACAGTAGATACTATTATGACAGTGGAGACTATTGTGAGAGTAGAGACTATTGTGACTGTAGAGACTACTGAGAGTGAAGTCTACTGTGACAATGAAGACTACTGTGACAGTAGAGACAATTGTGAGTAGAACCAATTGTGTTATTAGAGACTATTTAGAGAGTGGAGACTATCTTGACAGTAGAAACTATTGTGACAGTAGAGACTACTGTGACAGCAGTTACCACTGTGACAGTAGAGACTATTGATATTATAGAGGCTACTGTGACAGCAGAGAATACTGTGACAGTAGAGACTATTTTGACAGTGGAGACTATCTTGACAGTAGAGACTATTGTGACAGTAGAGACTATTGGGACAGGAGAGACTATTGTGAAAGTGGAGATTGTGACTGTAGAGACTATTGTGACAGTGGAGACTATTGTGACTATAAAGACAGTATATACTATAGGCCCTTGTGAGTTTAGAGACTACAGTGAGAGAAGAGACTACTCTGACAATAGACTGTACTGTGACAGTAGAGACTACTGTGACAGTAGAGACAATTTTGAGAGTAGATACAATTGTGATAGTAGAGACTATTGTGACTATAGAGACTACTGTGACAGTAGAGACAATTGTGACAGTAGAGACAATTGAGACAGTAGAGACTATTGTTACAGTGGAGACTCTTGTGACTGTAGAGACTGGTGTAACTATGGAGATTATTTTGGCAGTAGAGACTACGTTGATATTTTAGACCACTGCGACAGCAGAGACTGTGGTAGCTGTTGAAACTAGTGCCAGAGTAGACACTATTTTAACACTAGAAGCTACTGCTACAGTGGAGACTACTGTGAAAGTAGAGACTATTGTGGGTATAGAGACTTCTATGACAGCAGTCGGCACTGCGGCAGTAGAGATTATTGGATCAGTAGAGACTCTTTTGACAGTGGAGAATATTGTGACAGTAGAGAATATTGTCACAGTGGAGACTATTGTGACTCTAGAGACTACTGTGACAGTACAGACTATTCTGACGATAGAGAATTCTGTGACAATAGAGACAATTGTGACTGTAGGGACAATTGTGACAGTGGAGACTATTGTGACAGTCGAGACTATTGTGACTATAGAGACTATTGTGACTATAGAGACTACTGTGACAGCAGTTACCACTGTGACAATAGAGACTACTGTGACAGTTTAGAGAATATGGTGACAGTAGAGACTATTGTGACAGTAGAGTCTACTGTGACAGCAGATACCATTGTGACAGTAGAGACTATTGTTTTTATAGAGACTACTGTGACGGTGGTGAATACTGTGACAGTAGAGACAATTGTGACAATAGAGACTGTAGTAACAGTGGAGACTATTGTGACAGTACAGACTATTGTGACTATAGACTACTGTTACAGCAGTTACCACTGTAACAGAAGAGACTATCGTGACAGTAGAGACTACTGTGACAGTAGAAACTACTGCTACTGCGACAGTAGAGACTACTCTGAGAGTAGATTCTACTGTGACAGTGGAGAATATTTTGACTATAGATACTACTGTGACAGCAGTTACCACTGTGACAGTAGAGACTATTTGACTGTAGAGACCATTGTTACAGTGGAGACTATTGTGACATTAAAGATTATTGTGACAGTGGAGACTATTTTGACTATAGAGACTAATGTGACAGTAGATACTATAGGCACTTGTGACAGTACAGAATATTGCGAGAGTAGACACTACTGTGACTTCTATCTCTACTGTGACAGAAGAGACTACTGCGACAGTAGAGACAATATTGAGAGTAGATACAATTGTGATAGTGGAGACATTTGTGACAGTACATACAAGGGTGAGAGTAGAGACTATTGCCTCTATAGAAACTACTCTGACATTAGACACTATTTGGACTATAGGAACTACTGTGATAGTAGAGATTATTGTGACAGTGGAGACTATTGTGACTATAGAGACTAATGTGACAGTAGAGACTACTGTGACAGTAGAAACAATTTAGAGAGTAGTTACAATTGTGATAGTAGAGACTATTGTGACTATAGAAACTACTGTGACTGTAGAGACAATTGGGACAGTAGAGACAATTGAGACAGTAGACTCTATGTTGGCAGTGGAGACTATTGTGACTGTAGAGACTGGTGTAACTAGGGAGACTATTGTGGCAGTAGAGACTACGTTGACATTTGAGACTACTGCGACAGCAGAGACCGCCGGTAACAGTTAAAATTACTGCCACGGTAGACACTATTTTGAAATTAGAAACTACTGCGACAGCAGTTACCACCCTCCCAAGTGCCTATAGTCTCTACTGTCCCTGCAGTCTCTATAGTCATAATAGTCTCTACTGTCGCAGTAGTCTCTAATGTCACAGTAGTTTCAACTGTCACCGCTGACTCTTTTGTCGCAGTAGTCTCTACACTCACAGTAGTCTCTACACTCACTGTAGTCTCTACTGTCACAGGAGAGTCTATTGTCACAGTAGTCTCTACTGTCACAGTAGTCTCTACTGTCACAAGTGCCTATAGTCTCACTGTCACAAAAGTCTTTAACTGTCACAGTAGTTTCAACTGTCACTGCAGTCTATAATGTCGCTTTAGTCTCTACTGTCACAGTAGTTTCAACTCTCAATCCTGTCTCTACTGTCACAATTGTCTCTATAGTCACAATAGTCTCTACTGTAAAAATTGTCTCCAATGTCACAATAGTCTGTACTGTCACAATTGGCTCTTCTGTCACAATTGTCTCTACTGTCACAGTAGTTTCTATAATCACAATTGTCTCTACTGTCACAATTGTATCCTACTGTCACAATTGTCTCTACTGTAACAGTAGTCTCTACACTCACAGTAGTCTCAACAGTCACAACAGTCTCTACTGTAACAGTAGTCACTACTGTCACAGTTGAGTCTATTGTCAAAGTAGTCTACTCTCACAGTACTCTCTACTGTCACAAGTGCCTATAGTCTCTACTGTCACAACAATCTCTATAGTCACAATAGTCCCTACTGTCACTGCAGTCTCTGCTGTCGCAGTAGTCTCTAATGTCACGGGGGTCACTGCTGTCATATAATAGTCTCTACTGTGACAGTAGAGTCTATAGTCACAGTAGTCTCTACTGTCAATAGTCAACCGTCACACACTCTTTAACTGTCACAGTAGTTTCAACTGTCACCACAGTCTCTGATATCGCAGTAGTCTCTAATCTCACAGTAGTTTCAACTGTCACCGCTGTCTATGCTATCGCAGAAGTATCTACTGTCACAGTAGTCTCTACTGTCACTGTAGAACCTACTGTCACAGTAAATAGAGTCTATCGTCACAGTAGTCTCTACTCTCACAGTAGTCTCTGCTGTCACAAGTGCCTATAGTCTCTAGTCACAACTGTCTCTATAGTCACAAAAGTAGAGACTGCCGTGAAAGTAGAGTTTATAGTGACTATAGACTTTTCTGTGACAGTAGAGACTACTGAGAATGTAGAGACGATTGTGACAGTAGAGACAATAGTGACAGTAGAGACTATTGTGACTATAGAGACTACAGTGACTGCTATTACCACTGTGACAGTAGAGACTATTATGACAGTAGATACTATTATGACAGTGGAGACTATTGTGAGAGTAGAGACTATTGTGACTGTAGAGACTACTGAGAGTGAAGACTACTGTGACAATGAAGACTACTGTGACAGCAGTTACCACTGTGACAGTAGAGACTATTGATATTATAGAGTCTACTGTCACAGCAGAGAATACTGTGACAGTAGAGTCTATTTTGACAGTGGAGACTATCTTGACAGTAGAGACTAATGTGACAGTGGAGATTGTGACAGTAGAGACTATTGTCACAGTAGAGACTATTGTGACTATAGAGACTATTGTGACAGTAGATACTATTATGACAGTAGAGACTACTGTGAGAAAAGAGACTACTTTGACAGTAGACTCTACTGTGACAGTAGAGACTACTGTGACAGTAGATACAATTTTGAGAGTAGATACAATTGTGATAGTAGAGACTATTGTAACTATAGTAACCACTGTGACAGTAGAAACAATTGTCACAGTAGAGACAATTGAGACAGTAGAGACTATTGTTACAGTGGAGTATATTGTGACTGTAGAGACTGGTGTAAATGTAGAGACTATTGATGCAGTAGAGACTAGGTTGACATTTGAGACTACTGCGACAGCAGAGACTGCCGGTAACAGTTAAAATTACTGCCACAGTAGACACTATTTTGAAATTAGAAACTACTGCGACAGCAGTTACCACCCTCACAAGTGCCTATAGTCTCTACTGTCCCTGCAGTCTCTATAGTCATAATAGTCTCTACTGTCGCAGTAGTCTCTAATGTCACAGTAGTTTCAACTGTCACCGCTGTCTCTTTTGTCGCAGTAGTCTCTACTCTCACAGTAGTCTCTACACTCACTGTAGTCTCTACTGTCACAGGAGAGTCTATTGTCACAGTAGTCTCTACGGTCACAAGTGTGTATAGTCTCTACGGTCACAATAGTCTCTATAGTCACAACAGTCTCCACTGCCACAATAGTCTCTACTGTCATTGTGGTAAGTGCTGTCACAATTGTATCTACTGTCACATTGTCTCTACTATCACAGTAGTCTCTACTGTTTCAGTACAATCTATTGTAACAGTGGTCTCTACTCTCATTGTAGTCTCTACTGTAACAAGTCCCTATAGTCTCTACTGTCACAGTGGTGACAGCAGTCACAGTAGTCTCTATACTCGAAATAGCCTCTAATGTAATAATAGTCTCCACCGTCACAATTGTCTCTACTGTCACAGTAGTGTCTATAACCACAATTGTCTCTTCTGTCACAACAGTCTCTACTCTCAAAATAGTCTCAACTGTAACAGTAGTCTCTATAGTCACATTAATCTCTTCTTTCCAATAGACTCTACTGTCACAATTGTCTCTAATGTCACAATTGTCCCTACTTTAACAGTAATCACTACTGTCACATTTAGAGTCTATGTCACAGTAGTCTCTACTCTCACTGTAGTCTCTACTGTCACAAGAGCCTATAGTCTCACTGTCACAAAAGTCTTTAACTGTCACAGTAGTTTCAACTGTCACTGCAGTCTATAATGTCGCTTTAGTCTCTACCATCACAGTAGTTTCAACTCTCAATGCTGTCTCTACTGTCACAATTGTCTTTATGGTCACAATAGTCTCAACTGTCAAAATTGTCTCCAATGTCACAATAGTCTATACTGTCACAATTGGCTCTTCTGTCAAAATAGTCTCTACACTCACAGTAGTCTCTATAGTCACAGTAGTCTCAATAGTAACAATAGTCTCAACTGTCACAGTAGTCTCTACTGTAACAATAGTCTCAACTGTCACAATAGTCTCTACTCTCACAATAGTCACTACTGTTAAGATTGTATCTACTGTCACAATTGTCTGTACTGTCACAGTAGTCTTACTGTCACAAGTGCCTATAGTCTGTACTTTCACAATAGTCTCTATAGTCACAATAGTCTCCACTGTCACAATAGTCTCTACTGTCACAATAGACTCTCTCTATTGTCACAATAGACTCTACTTTCACGGCAGTCTCTACTTTTGTGACTATAGAGACTGTTGTGACCGTAGAGACTATAGGCACTTGTGACAGCAGAGACTACTGTGAGAGTAGAGACTTCGGTGACGATAGACTCTATTTACTGTGACAGTAGATTATACAGTGACAGTAAAGACTAATGTGACAGTAGATACTTCTGCGACAGCAGAGACAGCGGTGACAGTTGAAACTACTGTGAGATTAGAGACTACTGCGACATCAGAGACTGCGGTGACTGTTGAAACTACTGTGACAGTTAAAGTGTGTGACGGTAGACTATTGACAGTAGAGACTACTGTGACAATAGACTCTACTGTCACAGTAGAGACTATTATATGACAGCAGTTACCCCCGTGACATTAGAGACTACTGCGACAGCAGAGACTGCAGTGACAGTAGGGACTATTGAGACTATAGAGGTTGTTGTGACAGAAGAGACTATAGGCACTTGTGACAGTAGAGTGTACTGTGAGAGTAGACTACTTTGACAATAGACTCAACTGTGACAGTAGTGACTACTGTTACAGTAGAGACTGTAGTGACAGTTGAGACTACTGTGAGTGTAGAGACTACTGTTACAGTAGAGACAATTGTGACAGTAGGATACAATTGTGACAGTAGAGACAATTGTGATTATAGAAACTACTGTGACAGTAGAGACAATTGTGACAGTGGAGACAATTGAGACAGTAGAGACTTTTGTGACAGTGGAGAATATTGTGACATTAGAGACTATTTTGAGTATAAAGACTGTGACAGCAGTCACCACTGTGACAGTAAAAACTACAGTTACAGTTGGATAACTGCGACAGAAAGAGACTGCGGTGACAGTTGAGACTACTGTGACAGTACAACCTACTGTGACAGCAGTATCACCGTTACATTAGAGACTACTTCGACAGTAGAGACTATTGTGACTATAGATACTACTGTGACACCAGTTACCACTGTGACAGAAGAGACTATTGTTACAGTAGAGACTATTGTGACAGTGGAGACTATTGTGACTATAGAGACTATTGTGACAGTAGAGACTATAGACACTTGGGAGAGTAGAGACTACTGTGACAGTAGAGATTACTGTGACAATAGACTCTCCTGTGACAGTAGAGACTACAGTGACAGAGTAGAGACTACAGTGACAGCAGAGACTACTGTGTGAGTTGAGACTACTATGACGATAGTCTCTATATACTGTGACAATAGACTCTCGTGTGACTGTAGAGGAGACTACTGTGACAGCAGAGAATATTGTAACAGGAGACTAATGTGACTATAGCGACTGTTGTAACAGTATAGACTATTGTCCCTTGTGAGAGCATAGACTACTGTGAGAGTAGAGACTACTGTGACCTTAGACTTTTCTGTTACAGTAGAGACTACTGAGAATGTAGAGACGATTGTGACAGTAGAGACAATAGTGTCAGTAGAGACTTTTGTGACTGTATAGACTACTGAGAGTGAAGACTACTATGACAATGAAGACTACTGTAACAGCAGTTACCACTGTGACAGTAGAGACTATTGATAATATAGAGTCTACTGTGACAGCAGAGAATACTGTGACAGTTAGAGACTATTTTGACAGTGGAGACTATCTTGACAGCAGAGACTGCCGGTAAAGGTTAAAATTACTTCCACAGTAGACACTATTTTTAAATTAGAAACTACTGCGACAGCAGTTACCACCCTCACAAGTGCCTATAGTCTCTACTGTCCCTGCGGTCTCTATAGTCATAATAGTCTCTACTGTCGCAGTAGTCTCTAATATCACAGTAGTTTCAACTGTCACCGCTGTCTCTTTTGTCGCAGTAGTCTCTACTCTCACAGTAGTCTCTACACTCACTGTAGTCTCTACTGTCACAGGAGAGTCTATTGTCACAGTAGTCCCTACGGTCACAAGTGTGTATAGTCTCTACGGTCACAAAGTCTCTATAGTCACAACAGTCTCCACTGCCACAATAGTCTCTACTGTCATTGTGGTAAGTGCTGTCACAATTGTATCTACTGTCACATTGTCTCTACTATCACAGTAGTCTCTACTGTTTCAGTACAATCTATTGTAACAGTGGTCTCTACTCTCATTGTAGTCTCTACTGTAACAAGTCCCTATAGTCTCTACTACTGTCTCAGTGGTGACAGCAGTCACAGTAGTCTCTATGCTCGAAATAGCCTCTAATGTAATAATAGTCTCCACCGTCACAATTGACTCTACTGTCACAGTAGTGTCTATAACCAAAATTGACTCTTCTGTCACAACAGTCTCTACTCTCAAAATAGTCTCAACTGTAACAGTAGTCTCTATAGTCACAATATTCTCTTCTGTCACAGTGGTAACTGGTGTCACAGTAGTATCTATAGTCACAATAGTCTCTACTGTCGAAGTAGTCTCTAATGTATCGGTGATACTGCTGTCACAGCAGTTTGTACTGTCACAGTAGTCTAAACTGTCACCGCAGTCTCTTTCTGTCGCAGTTATTTCAACTGTAACTGTAGTCTTTACTGTCACAGTGGTGACTGCTGTCACAGTCTTTATACTCAAAATAGTCTCTAATGTCCCAATAGTCTCCACTGTCACAAAAGTCTCTACTGTCTCAATTGTCTCCAATGTCACAATAGTCTCTACTGTCACAGTAGTTTCTATAATCACAATTGTCTCTACTGTCACAATTGTATCCTACTGTCACAATTGTCTCTACTGTAACAGTAGTCTCTACACTCACAGTAGTCTCAACAGTCACAACAGTCTCTACTGTAACAGTAGTCACTACTGTCACAGTTGAGTCTATTGTCAAAGTAGTCTACTCGATCTCACAGTACTCTCTACTGTCACAAGTGCCTATAGTCTCTACTGTCACAACAATCTCTATAGTCTCAATAGTCCCTACTGTCACTGCAGTCTCTACGGTCACAAGTGTGTATAGTCTCTACTGTCACAATTCTCTCTAATGTCACAATTGTCTCTACTGTAACAGTAATCACTACTGTCACAGTAGAGTCTATGTCACAGTAGTCTCTACTCTCACTGTAGTCTCTACTGTCACAAGTGCCTATAGTCTCACTGTCACAAAAGTCTTTAACTGTCACAGTAGTTTCAACTGTCACCGCTGTCTATGCTATCGCAGAAGTATCTACTGTCACAGTAGTCTCTACTGTCACTGTAGAACCTACTGTCACAGTAAATAGAGTCTATCGTCACAGTAGTCTCTACTCTCACAGTAGTCTCTGCTGTCACAAGTGCCTATAGTCTCTACGGTCACAACTGTCTCTGTAGTCACAAAAGTAGAGACTGCCGTGAAAGTAGAGTCTATAGTGACTATAGACTTTTCTGTGACAGTAGAGACTACTGAGAATGTAGAGACGATTGTGACAGTAGAGACAATAGTGACAGTACAGACTATTGTGACTATAGAGACTACAGTGACTGCTATTACCACTGTGACAGTAGAGACTATTGTGACAGTAGATACTATTATGACAGTGGAGACTATTGTGAGAGTAGAGACTATTGTGACTGTAGAGACTACTGAGAGTGAAGACTACTGTGACATTGAAGACTACTGTGACAGCAGACTATTGTGACTATAGAAAATACTGTGACAGTAGAGATAATGGTGACAGTAGAGACAATTGTGACAGTAGAGACAATTGTGACCTTTTAGACTATTGTGACATTGCAGACTATTTTCACAGTACAGAATATTGTGACTATAGAGACTACTGTGACAGCAGTTACCACTGTGACAGTAGAGACTATTGATAATATAGAGTCTACTGTGACAGCAGAGAATAGTGTGACAGTTAGAGACTATTTTGACAGTGGAGACTATCTTGACAGCAGAGACGGCCGGTAACAGTTAAAATTACTTCCACAGTAGACACTATTTTTAAATTAGAAACTACTGCGACAGCAGTTACCACCCTCACAAGTGCCTATAGTCTCTACTGTCCCTGCAGTCTCTATAGTCATAATAGTCTCTACTGTCGCAGTAGTCTCTAATGTCACAGTAGTCTCTACACTCACTGTAGTCTCTACTGTCACAGGAGAGTCTATTGTCACAGTAGTCTCTACGGTCACAAGTGTGTATAGTCTCTACGGTCACAAAGTCTCTATAGTCACAACAGTCTCCACTGCCACAATAGTCTCTACTGTCATTGTGGTAAGTGCTGTCACAATTGTATCTACTGTCACATTGTCTCTACTATCACAGTAGTCTCTACTGTTTCAGTACAATCTGTTGTAACAGTGGTCTCTACTCTCATTGTAGTCTCTACTGTAACAAGTCCCTATAGTCTCTACTACTGTCACAGTGGTTACAGCAGTCACAGTAGTCTCTATACTCGAAATAGCCTCTAATGTAATAATAGTCTCCACCGTCACAATTGTCTCTACTGTCACAGTAGTGTCTATAACCACAATTGACTCTTCTGTCACAACAGTCTCTACTCTCAAAATAGTCTCAACTGTAACAGTAGTCTCTATAGTCACAATATTCTCTTCTGTCACAGTGGTAACTGGTGTCACAGTAGTATCTATAGTCACAATAGTCTCTACTGTCGAAGTAGTCTCTAATGTATCGGTGATACTGCTGTCACAGCAGTTTGTACTGTCACAGTAGTCTAAACTGTCACAGCAGTCTCTTTCTGTCGCAGTTATTTCAACTGTAACTGTAGTCTTTACTGTCACAGTGGTGACTGCTGTCGCAGTCTTTATACTCAAAATAGTCTCTAATGTCACAATAGTCTCCACTGTCACAAAAGTCTCTACTGTCTCAATTGTCTCCAATGTCACAATAGTCTCTACTGTCACAGTAGTTTCTATAATCACAATTGTCTCTACTGTCACAATTGTATCCTACTGTCACAATTGTCTCTACTGTAACAGTAGTCTCTACACTCACAGTAGTCTCAACAGTCACAACAGTCTCTACTGTAACAGTAATCACTACTGTCACAGTTGAGTCTATTGTCAAAGTAGTCTACTCGATCTCACAGTACTCTCTACTGTCACAAGTGCCTATAGTCTCTACTGTCACAACAATCTCTATAGTCTCAATAGTCCCTACTGTCACTGCAGTCTCTACGGTCACAAGTGTGTATAGTCTCTACTGTCACAATTCTCTCTAATGTCACAATTGTCTCTACTGTAACAGTAATCACTACTGTCACAGTAGAGTCTATGTCACAGTAGTCTCTACTCTCACTGTAGTCTCTACTGTCACAAGTGCCTATAGTCTCACTGTCACAAAAGTCTTTAACTGTCACAGTAGTTTCAACTGTCACCGCTGTCTATGCTATCGCAGAAGTATCTACTGTCACAGTAGTCTCTACTGTCACTGTAGAACCTACTGTCACAGTAAATAGAGTCTATCGTCACAGTAGTCTCTACTCTCACAGTAGTCTCTGCTGTCACAAGTGCCTATAGTCTCTACGGTCACAACTGTCTCTGTAGTCACAAAAGTAGAGACTGCCGTGAAAGTAGAGTCTATAGTGACTATAGACTTTTCTGTGACAGTAGAGACTACTGAGAATGTAGAGACGATTGTGACAGTAGAGACAATAGTGACAGTACAGACTATTGTGACTATAGAGACTACAGTGACTGCTATTACCACTGTGACAGTAGAGACTATTGTGACAGTAGATACTATTATGACAGTGGAGACTATTGTGAGAGTAGAGACTATTGTGACTGTAGAGACTACTGAGAGTGAAGACTACTGTGACAATGAAGACTACTGTGACAGTAGAGACAATTGTGAGTAGAACCAATTGTGTTATTAGAGACTATTTAGAGAGTGGAGACTATCTTGACAGTAGAAACTATTGTGACAGTAGAGACTACTGTGACAGCAGTTACCACTGTGACAGTAGAGACTATTGATATTATAGAGGCTACTGTGACAGCAGAGAATACTGTGACAGTAGAGACTATTTTGACAGTGGAGACTATCTTGACAGTAGAGACTATTGTGACAGTAGAGACTATTGGGACAGGAGAGACTATTGTGAAAGTGGAGATTGTGACTGTAGAGACTATTGTGACAGTGGAGACTATTGTGACTATAAAGACAGTATATACTATAGGCCCTTGTGAGTTTAGAGACTACAGTGAGAGAAGAGACTACTCTGACAATAGACTGTACTGTGACAGTAGAGACTACTGTGACAGTAGAGACAATTTTGAGAGTAGATACAATTGTGATAGTAGAGACTATTGTGACTATAGAGACTACTGTGACAGTAGAGACAATTGTGACAGTAGAGACAATTGAGACAGTAGAGACTATTGTTACAGTGGAGACTCTTGTGACTGTAGAGACTGGTGTAACTATGGAGATTATTTTGGCAGTAGAGACTACGTTGATATTTTAGACCACTGCGACAGCAGAGACTGTGGTAGCTGTTGAAACTAGTGCCAGAGTAGACACTATTTTAATCGATTAACAGCCGCGTGCGTAGGCGTTGACTTTCCCTCAAACGCCAAGGCATCACAAAAATATCTGCTAGACAGGGAAAACCCCTATAGATGACGAAGCAAGCGTCAAAACTGCATTTACAGTATTATAATATTGTAGAGCACGTGATGAGGAATCGAACGATGTTTTCCTTGAAGGGCTGTGATGAACTAGTGGAATTTTATGTTTCTTTTTGTCTGAAAGTGTGTTATTACCCATTTTTTTACAGTTAGAAAGCTGCCTAAAGCTCATGATAGAGGCTTTGGACACTGAAATACTGATGTGGAGCGCCTGAAATCACTCTGGATACTCTTGCCATATTAAAAGTAAGTGAATGACTGTATTTCATGTTATATGTTTAGATGTAAAGAAATGTTTTCCAGCTTGATAAATAATGATTATTGGGAATGTAGTGAGTTTATATTATATTATTAGTTGGTATATTTGAAAATGATATACAAAATTTAGAATATATATGTTTATAATTGTATATATTATATAATTATGCTATATAATTATGCTATATAAAACTACTGTGCTTCCTCAGTGGCAAAAGAATGGTGATGTAAGGTGTAATGGTGGAGGATTCCCTTCATCGTTAGAGAGCTCACTGTTGTCATTTTCAAAATCATCAATCTGTGCTATATCAGTGGATCTTCAGATTCAGTATTGCTGACCATTTTCAAGACATCACTTGTCTCATATCTTTGTCATCTGTCATACTTATTTTGCTTGTTTATTGAAATATTATTATAATAATCTAAACAGTGTAAACACACTGTAAAACCACGATAAATTTTCACACTGCAAAAACTCCATGTTTTCTTATGGTAAGCCTCTAGACCCAGTACAGATTATTTTTAGCACAAGAACTCCTCTCAGTGTTGCCAAAATATCAGGGCCCTAACTGATATATTTTGCGAGATATAAACATAAGAGTAAGGTGTGGCATCCAAGACGCCAATTGGCGTCCACGGCGTTTCAACGCTCTCCGTGTTTGACGCCAATTGGCGTCTATGGCAGTTAATCGGTTAACACTAGAAGCTACTGCTACAGTGGAGACTACTGTGAAAGTAGAGACTATTGTGGGTATAGAGACTTCTATGACAGCAGTCGGCACTGCGGCAGTAGAGATTATTGGATCAGTAGAGACTCTTTTGACAGTGGAGAATATTGTGACAGTAGAGAATATTGTCACAGTGGAGACTATTGTGACTCTAGAGACTACTGTGACAGTACAGACTATTCTGACGATAGAGAATTCTGTGACAATAGAGACAATTGTGACAGTAGAGACAATTGTGACAGTGGAGACTATTGTGACAGTCGAGACTATTGTGACTATAGAGACTATTGTGACTATAGAGACTACTGTGACAGCAGTTACCACTGTGACAATAGAGACTACTGTGACAGTTTAAAGAATATGGTGACAGTAGAGACTATTGTGACAGTAGAGTCTACTGTGACAGCAGATACCATTGTGACAGTAGAGACTATTGTTTTTATAGAGACTACTGTGACGGTGGTGAATACTGTGACAGTAGAGACAATTGTGACAATAGAGACTGTAGTAACAGTGGAGACTATTGTGACAGTACAGACTATTGTGACTATAGACTACTGTTACAGCAGTTACCACTGTAACAGAAGAGACTATCGTGACAGTAGAGACTACTGTGACAGTAGAAACTACTGCTACTGCGACAGTAGAGACTACTCTGAGAGTAGATTCTACTGTGACAGTGGAGAATATTTTGACTATAGATACTACTGTGACAGCAGTTACCACTGTGACAGTAGAGACTATTTGACTGTAGAGACCATTGTTACAGTGGAGACTATTGTGACATTAAAGATTATTGTGACAGTGGAGACTATTTTGACTATAGAGACTAATGGGACAGTAGATACTATAGGCACTTGTGACAGTACAGAATATTGCGAGAGTAGACACTACTGTGACTTCTATCTCTACTGTGACAGAAGAGACTACTGCGACAGTAGAGACAATATTGAGAGTAGATACAATTGTGATAGTGGAGACATTTGTGACAGTACATACAAGGGTGAGAGTAGAGACTATTGCCTCTATAGAAACTACTCTGACATTAGACACTATTTGGACTATAGGAACTACTGTGATAGTAGAGATTATTGTGACAGTGGAGACTATTTTGACTATAGAGACTAATGTGACAGTAGAGACTACTGTGACAGTAGAAACAATTTAGAGAGTAGTTACAATTGTGATAGTAGAGACTATTGTGACTATAGAAACTACTGTGACTGTAGAGACAATTGTGACAGTAGAGACAATTGAGACAGTAGACTCTATGTTGGCAGTGGAGACTATTGTGACTGTAGAGACTGGTGTAACTAGGGAGACTATTGTGGCAGTAGAGACTACGTTGACATTTGAGACTACTGCGACAGCAGAGATTGCGGTAACAGTTGAAACTAGAGCCACAGTAGACACTATTTTGACAGTGGAAACTACTGCGACAGCAGTTACCACGGTTACATTATAGCTACTGCTACAGTGGAGACTACTCTGACAGTAGAGACTACTGTGAAAGTACAGACTATTGTGGGTATAAATACTTCAACGACAGCATTCACCACTGTGGCAGTAGAGACTATTGGATCAGTAGAGTCTATTGTCACAGTGGAGACTATTATGACTGTAGAGACTACTGTGACAGTAGAGAATACTGTGACAGTAGACACAATTGTGACAGTAGAGACAATTTTGACAGTAAACTATTGTGACAGGTGGAGACTATTGTGATTATAAAGACTACTGCGACAGCAGAGAGCGGTGAAAGTTGAAACTACTGTGACAGTAGAGAAAAATTGTGACAGTAAAGAGTATTGCGACTATAGAGTCTACTGCGACAGCAGAGACACCGGTGACAGTTGAAACTACTGTGACAGTAGATACAATTTTGAGAGTAGATACAATTGTGATAGTAGAGACTATTGTAACTATAGTAACCACTGTGACAGTAGAAACAATTGTGACAGTAGAGACAATTGAGACAGTAGAGACTATTGTTACAGTGGAGTATATTGTGACTGTAGAGACTGGTGTAAATGTAGAGACTATTGATGCAGCAGAGACTAGGTTGACATTTGAGACTACTGCGACAGCAGAGACTGCCGGTAACAGTTAAAATTACTGCCACAGTAGACACTATTTTGAAATTAGAAACTACTGCGACAGCAGTTACCACCCTCACAAGTGCCTATAGTCTCTACTGTCCCTGCAGTCTCTATAGTCATAATAGTCTCTACTGTCGCAGTAGTCTCTAATGTCACAGTAGTTTCAACTGTCACCGCTGTCTCTTTTGTCGCAGTAGTCTCTAATCTCACAGTAGTCTCTACACTCACTGTAGTCTCTACTGTCACAGGAGAGTCTATTGTCACAGTAGTCTCTACGGTCACAAGTATGTATAGTCTCTACGGTCACAATAGTCTCTATAGTCACAACAGTCTCCACTGCCACAATAGTCTCTACTGTCATTGTGGTAAGTGCTGTCACAATTGTATCTACTGTCACATTGTCTCTACTATCACAGTAGTCTCTACTGTTTCAGTACAATCTATTGTAACAGTGGTCTCTACTCTCATTGTAGTCTCTACTGTAACAAGTCCCTATAGTCTCTACTGTCACAGTGGTGACAGCAGTCACAGTAGTCTCTATACTCGAAATAGCCTCTAATGTAATAATAGTCTCCACCGTCACAATTGTCTCTACTGTCACAGTAGTGTCTATAACCACAATTGACTCTTCTGTCACAACAGTCTCTACTCTCAAAATAGTCTCAACTGTAACAGTAGTCTCTATAGTCACATTAATCTCTTCTTTCCAATAGACTCTACTGTCACAATTGTCTCTAATGTCACAATTGTCCCTACTTTAACAGTAATCACTACTGTCACATTTAGAGTCTATGTCACAGTAGTCTCTACTCTCACTGTAGTCTCTACTGTCACAAGAGCCTATAGTCTCACTGTCACAAAAGTCTTTAACTGTCACAGTAGTTTCAACTGTCACTGCAGTCTATAATGTCGCTTTAGTCTCTACTGTCACAGTAGTTTCAACTCTCAATGCTGTCTCTACTGTCACAATTGTCTTTATGGTCACAATAGTCTCAACTGTCAAAATTGTCTCCAATGTCACAATAGTCTATACTGTCACAATTGGCTCTTCTGTCAAAATAGTCTCTACACTCACAGTAGTCTCTATAGTCACAGTAGTGTCAATAGTAACAATAGTCTCCACTGTCACAGTAGTCTCTACTGTAACAATAGTCTCAACTGTCACAATAGTCTCTACTCTCACAATAGTCACTACTGTTAAGATTGTATCTACTGTCACAATTGTCTGTACTGTCACAGTAGTCTTACTGTCACAAGTGCCTATAGTCTGTACTTTCACAATAGTCTCTATAGTCACAATAGTCTCCACTGTCACAATAGTCTCTACTGTCACAATAGACTCTCTCTATAGTCACAATAGACTCTACTTTCACGGCAGTCTCTACTTTTGTGACTATAGAGACTGTTGTGACCGTAGAGACTATAGGCACTTGTGACAGCAGAGACTACTGTGAGAGTAGAGACTTCGGTGACGATAGACTCTATTTACTGTGACAGTAGATTATACAGTGACAGTAAAGACTAATGTGACAGTAGATACTTCTGCGACAGCAGAGACAGCGGTGACAGTTGAAACTACTGTGAGATTAGAGACTACTGCGACATCAGAGACTGCGGTGACTGTTGAAACTACTGTGACAGTTAAAGTGTGTGACGGTAGACTATTGACAGTAGAGACTACTGTGACAATAGACTCTACTGTCACAGTAGAGACTATTATATGACAGCAGTTACCCCCGTGACATTAGAGACTACTGCGACAGCAGAGACTGCAGTGACAGTAGGGACTATTGAGACTATAGAGATTGTTGTGACAGTAGAGACTATAGGCACTTGTGACAGTAGAGTGTACTGTGAGAGTAGACTACTTTGACAATAGACTCAACTGTGACAGTAGTGACTACTGTTACAGTAGAAACTGTAGTGACAGTTGAGACTACTGTGAGTGTAGAGACTACTGTTACAGTAGAGACAATTGTGACAGTAGGATACAATTGTGACAGTAGAGACAATTGTGTAGAAACTACTGTGACAGTAGAGACAATTGTGACAGTGGAGACAATTGAGACAGTAGAGACTTTTGTGACAGTGGAGAATATTGTGACATTAGAGACTATTTTGAGTATAAAGACTGTGACAGCAGTCACCACTGTGACAGTAAAAACTACAGTTACAGTTGAGATAACTGCGACAGAAAGAGACTGCGGTGACAGTTGAAACTACTGTGACAGTACAACCTACTGTGACAGCAGTATCACCGTTACATTAGAGACTACTTCGACAGTAGAGACTATTGTGACTATAGATACTACTGTGACACCAGTTACCACTGTGACAGAAGAGACTATTGTTACAGTAGAGACTATTGTGACAGTGGAGACTATTGTGACTATAGAGACTATTGTGACAGTAGAGACTATAGACACTTGGGAGAGTAGAGACTACTGTGACAGTAGAGATTACTGTGACAATAGACTCTCCTGTGACAGTAGAGACTACAGTGACAGAGTAGAGACTACAGTGACAGCAGAGACTACTGTGTGAGTTGAGACTACTATGACGATAGTCTCTATATACTGTGACAATAGACTCTCGTGTGACTGTAGAGGAGACTACTGTGACAGCAGAGAATATTGTAACAGGAGACTAATGTGACTATAGCGACTGTTGTAACAGTATAGACTATTGTCCCTTGTGAGAGCATAGACTACTGTGAGAGTAGAGACTACTGTGACCTTAGACTTTTCTGTTACAGTAGAGACTACTGAGAATGTAGAGACGATTGTGACAGTAGAGACAATAGTGTCAGTAGAGACTTTTGTGACTGTATAGACTACTGAGAGTGAAGACTACTGTGACAATGAAGACTACTGTGACAGCAGTTACCACTGTGACAGTAGAGACTATTGATAATATAGAGTCTACTGTGACAGCAGAGAATACTGTGACAGTTAGAGACTATTTTGACAGTGGAGACTATCTTGACAGCAGAGACTGCCGGTAACAGTTAAAATTACTTCCACAGTAGACACTATTTTTAAATTAGAAACTACTGCGACAGCAGTTACCACCCTCACAAGTGCCTATAGTCTCTACTGTCCCTGCGGTCTCTATAGTCATAATAGTCTCTACTGTCGCAGTAGTCTCTAATATCACAGTAGTTTCAACTGTCACCGCTGTCTCTTTTGTCGCAGTAGTCTCTACTCTCACAGTAGTCTCTACACTCACTGTAGTCTCTACTGTCACAGGAGAGTCTATTGTCACAGTAGTCCCTACGGTCACAAGTGTGTATAGTCTCTACGGTCACAAAGTCTCTATAGTCACAACAGTCTCCACTGCCACAATAGTCTCTACTGTCATTGTGGTAAGTGCTGTCACAATTGTATCTACTGTCACATTGTCTCTACTATCACAGTAGTCTCTACTGTTTCAGTACAATCTATTGTAACAGTGGTCTCTACTCTCATTGTAGTCTCTACTGTAACAAGTCCCTATAGTCTCTACTACTGTCTCAGTGGTGACAGCAGTCACAGTAGTCTCTATGTTCGAAATAGCCTCTAATGTAATAATAGTCTCCACCGTCACAATTGACTCTACTGTCACAGTAGTGTCTATAACCACAATTGACTCTTCTGTCACAACAGTCTCTACTCTCAAAATAGTCTCAACTGTAACAGTAGTCTCTATAGTCACAATATTCTCTTCTGTCACAGTGGTAACTGGTGTCACAGTAGTATCTATAGTCACAATAGTCTCTACTGTCGAAGTAGTCTCTAATGTAACGGTGATACTGCTGTCACAGCAGTTTGTACTGTCACAGTAGTCTAAACTGTCACCGCAGTCTCTTTCTGTCGCAGTTATTTCAACTGTAACTGTAGTCTTTACTGTCACAGTGGTGACTGCTGTCACAGTCTTTATACTCAAAATAGTCTCTAATGTCACAATAGTCTCCACTGTCACAAAAGTCTCTACTGTCTCAATTGTCTCCAATGTCACAATAGTCTCTACTGTCACAGTAGTTTCTATAATCACAATTGTCTCTACTGTCACAATTGTATCCTACTGTCACAATTGTCTCTACTGTAACAGTAGTCTCTACACTCACAGTAGTCTCAACAGTCACAACAGTCTCTACTGTAACAGTAGTCACTACTGTCACAGTTGAGTCTATTGTCAAAGTAGTCTACTCGATCTCACAGTACTCTCTACTGTCACAAGTGCCTATAGTCTCTACTGTCACAACAATCTCTATAGTCTCAATAGTCCCTACTGTCACTGCAGTCTCTACGGTCACAAGTGTGTATAGTCTCTACTGTAACAGTAGTCTCTACACTCACAGTAGTCTCAACAGTCACAACAGTCTCTACTGTAACAGTAATCACTACTGTCACAGTAGAGTCTATGTCACAGTAGTCTCTACTCTCACTGTAGTCTCTACTGTCACAAGTGCCTATAGTCTCACTGTCACAAAAGTCTTTAACTGTCACAGTAGTTTCAACTGTCACCGCTGTCTATGCTATCGCAGAAGTATCTACTGTCACAGTAGTCTCTACTGTCACTGTAGAACCTACTGTCACAGTAAATAGAGTCTATCGTCACAGTAGTCTCTACTCTCACAGTAGTCTCTGCTGTCACAAGTGCCTATAGTCTCTACGGTCACAACTGTCTCTGTAGTCACAAAAGTAGAGACTGCCGTGAAAGTAGAGTCTATAGTGACTATAGACTTTTCTGTGACAGTAGAGACTACTGAGAATGTAGAGACGATTGTGACAGTAGAGACAATAGTGACAGTACAGACTATTGTGACTATAGAGACTACAGTGACTGCTATTACCACTGTGACAGTAGAGACTATTGTGACAGTAGATACTATTATGACAGTGGAGACTATTGTGAGAGTAGAGACTATTGTGACTGTAGAGACTACTGAGAGTGAAGACTACTGTGACATTGAAGACTACTGTGACAGCAGACTATTGTGACTATAGAAAATACTGTGACAGTAGAGATAATGGTGACAGTAGAGACAATTGTGACAGTAGAGACAATTGTGACCTTTTAGACTATTGTGACATTGCAGACTATTTTCACAGTACAGAATATTGTGACTATAGAGACTACTGTGACAGCAGTTACCACTGTGACAGTAGAGACTATTGATAATATAGAGTCTACTTTGACAGCAGAGAATAGTGTGACGGTTAGAGACTATTTTGACAGTGGAGACTATCTTGACAGCAGAGACGGCCGGTAACAGTTAAAATTACTTACACAGTAGACACTATTTTTAAATTAGAAACTACTGCGACAGCAGTTACCACCCTCACAAGTGCCTATAGTCTCTACTGTCCCTGCAGTCTCTATAGTCATAATAGTCTCTACTGTCGCAGTAGTCTCTAATGTCACAGTAGTCTCTACACTCACTGTAGTCTCTACTGTCACAGGAGAGTCTATTGTCACAGTAGTCTCTACGGTCACAAGTGTGTATAGTCTCTACGGTCACAAAGTCTCTATAGTCACAACAGTCTCCACTGCCACAATAGTCTCTACTGTCATTGTGGTAAGTGCTGTCACAATTGTATCTACTGTCACATTGTCTCTACTATCACAGTAGTCTCTACTGTTTCAGTACAATCTGTTGTAACAGTGGTCTCTACTCTCATTGTAGTCTCTACTGTAACAAGTCCCTATAGTCTCTACTACTGTCACAGTGGTGACAGCAGTCACAGTAGTCTCTATACTCGAAATAGCCTCTAATGTAATAGTCTCCACCGTCACAATTGTCTCTACTGTCACAGTAGTGTCTATAACCACAATTGACTCTTCTGTCACAACAGTCTCTACTCTCAAAATAGTCTCAACTGTAGCAGTAGTCTCTATAGTCACAATATTCTCTTCTGTCAGTGGTAACTGGTGTCACAGTAGTATCTATAGTCACAATAGTCTCTACTGTCGAAGTAGTCTCTAATGTAACGGTGATACTGCTGTCACAGCAGTTTGTACTGTCACAGTAGTCTAAACTGTCACAGCAGTCTCTTTCTGTCGCAGTTATTTCAACTGTAACTGTAGTCTTTACTGTCACAGTGGTGACTGCTGTCACAGTCTTTATACTCAAAATAGTCTCTAATGTCACAATAGTCTCCACTGTCACAAAAGTCTCTACTGTCTCAATTGTCTCCAATGTCACAATAGTCTCTACTGTCACAGTAGTTTCTATAATCACAATTGTCTCTACTGTCACAATTGTATCCTACTGTCACAATTGTCTCTACTGTAACAGTAGTCTCTACACTCACAGTAGTCTCAACAGTCACAACAGTCTCTACTGTAACAGTAGTCACTACTGTCACAGTTGAGTCTATTGTCAAAGTAGTCTACTCGATCTCACAGTACTCTCTACTGTCACAAGTGCCTATAGTCTCTACTGTCACAACAATCTCTATAGTCTCAATAGTCCCTACTGTCACTGCAGTCTCTACGGTCACAAGTGTGTATAGTCTCTACTGTCACAATTCTCTCTAATGTCACAATTGTCTCTACTGTAACAGTAATCACTACTGTCACAGTAGAGTCTATGTCACAGTAGTCTCTACTCTCACTGTAGTCTCTACTGTCACAAGTGCCTATAGTCTCACTGTCACAAGTCTTTAATTGCCACAATAGTCTCTACTGTCATTGTGGTAACTGCTGTCACAATTGTATCTACTGTCACATTGTCTCTACTATCACAGTAGTCTCTACTGTTTCAGTACAATCTATTGTAACAGTGGTCTCTACTCTCATTGTAGTCTCTACTGTAACAAGTCCCTATAGTCTCTACTTTCACAGTGGTGACAGCAGTCACAGTAGTCTCTATACTCGAAATAGCCTCTAATGTAATAATAGTCTCCACCGTCACAATTGTCTCTACTGTCACAGTAGTGTCTATAACCACAATTGTCTCTTCTGTCACAACAGTCTCTACTCTCAAAATAGTCTCAACTGTAACAGTAGTCTCTATAGTCACATTAATCTCTTCTTTCCAATAGACTCTACTGTCACAATTGTCTCTAATGTCACAATTGTCCCTACTTTAACAGTAATCACTACTGTCACATTTAGAGTCTATGTCACAGTAGTCTCTACTCTCACTGTAGTCTCTACTGTCACAAGAGCCTATAGTCTCACTGTCACAAAAGTCTTTAACTGTCACAGTAGTTTCAACTGTCACTGCAGTCTATAATGTCGCTTTAGTCTCTACTGTCACAGTAGTTTCAACTCTCAATGCTGTCTCTACTGTCACAATTGTCTTTATGGTCACAATAGTCTCAACTGTCAAAATTGTCTCCAATGTCACAATAGTCTGTACTGTCACAATTGGCTCTTCTGTCAAAATAGTCTCTACACTCACAGTAGTCTCTATAGTCACAGTAGTCTCAATAGTAACAATAGTCTCAACTGTCACAGTAGTCTCTACTGTAACAATAGTCTCAACTGTCACAATAGTCTCTACTCTCACAATAGTCACTACTGTTAAGATTGTATCTACTGTCACAATTGTCTGTACTGTCACAGTAGTCTTACTGTCACAAGTGCCTATAGTCTGTACTTTCACAATAGTCTCTATAGTCACAATAGTCTCCACTGTCACAATAGTCTCTACTGTCACAATAGACTCTCTCTATAGTCACAATAGACTCTACTTTCACGGCAGTCTCTACTTTTGTGACTATAGAGACTGTTGTGACCGTAGAGACTATAGGCACTTGTGACAGCAGAGACTACTGTGAGAGTAGAGACTTCGGTGACGATAGACTCTATTTACTGTGACAGTAGATTATACAGTGACAGTAAAGACTAATGTGACAGTAGATACTTCTGCGACAGCAGAGACAGCGGTGACAGTTGAAACTACTGTGAGATTAGAGACTACTGCGACATCAGAGACTGCGGTGACTGTTGAAACTACTGTGACAGTTAAAGTGTGTGACGTAGACTATTGACAGTAGAGACTACTGTGACAATAGACTCTACTGTCACAGTAGAGACTATTATATGACAGCAGTTACCCCCGTGACATTAGAGACTACTGCGACAGCAGAGACTGCAGTGACAGTAGGGACTATTGAGACTATAGAGGTTGTTGTGACAGTAGAGACTATAGGCACTTGTGACAGTAGAGTGTACTGTGAGAGTAGACTACTTTGACAATAGACTCAACTGTGACAGTAGTGACTACTGTTACAGTAGAGACTGTAGTGACAGTTGAGACTACTGTGAGTGTAGAGACTACTGTTACAGTAGAGACAATTGTGACAGTAGGATACAATTGTGACAGTAGAGACAATTGTGATTATAGAAACTACTGTGACAGTAGAGACAATTGTGACATTGGAGACAATTGAGACAGTAGAGACTTTTGTGACAGTGGAGAATATTGTGACATTAGAGACTATTTTGAGTATAAAGACTGTGACAGCACTCACCACTGTGACAGTAAAAACTACAGTTACAGTTGAGATAACTGCGACAGAAAGAGACTGCGGTGACAGTTGAGACTACTGTGACAGTACAACCTACTGTGACAGCAGTATCACAGTTACATTAGAGACTACTTCGACAGTAGAGACTATTGTGACTATAGATACTACTGTGACACCAGTTACCACTGTGACAGAAGAGACTATTGTTACAGTAGAGACTATTGTGACAGTGGAGACTATTGTGACTATAGAGACTATTGTGACAGTAGAGACTATAGACACTTGGGAGAGTAGAGACTACTGTGACAGTAGAGATTACTGTGACAATAGACTCTCCTGTGACAGTAGAGACTACAGTGACAGAGTAGAGACTACAGTGACAGCAGAGACTACTGTGTGAGTTGAGACTACTATGACGATAGTCTCTATATACTGTGACAATAGACTCTCGTGTGACTGTAGAGGAGACTACTGTGACAGCAGAGAATATTGTAACAGGAGACTAATGTGACTATAGCGACTGTTGTAACAGTATAGACTATTGTCCCTTGTGAGAGCATAGACTACTGTGAGAGTAGAGACTACTGTGACCTTAGACTTTTCTGTTACAGTAGAGACTACTGAGAATGTAGAGACGATTGTGACAGTAGAGACAATAGTGTCAGTAGAGACTTTTGTGACTGTATAGACTACTGAGAGTGAAGACTACTGTGACAATGAAGACTACTGTGACAGCAGTTACCACTGTGACAGTAGAGACTATTGATAATATAGAGTCTACTGTGACAGCAGAGAATACTGTGACAGTTAGAGACTATTTTGACAGTGGAGACTATCTTGACAGCAGAGACTGCCGGTAACAGTTAAAATTACTTCCACAGTAGACACTATTTTTAAATTAGAAACTACTGCGACAGCAGTTACCACCCTCACAAGTGCCTATAGTCTCTACTGTCCCTGCGGTCTCTATAGTCATAATAGTCTCTACTGTCGCAGTAGTCTCTAATATCACAGTAGTTTCAACTGTCACCGCTGTCTCTTTTGTCGCAGTAGTCTCTACTCTCACAGTAGTCTCTACACTCACTGTAGTCTCTACTGTCACAGGAGAGTCTATTGTCACAGTAGTCCCTACGGTCACAAGTGTGTATAGTCTCTACGGTCACAAAGTCTCTATAGTCACAACAGTCTCCACTGCCACAATAGTCTCTACTGTCATTGTGGTAAGTGCTGTCACAATTGTATCTACTGTCACATTGTCTCTACTATCACAGTAGTCTCTACTGTTTCAGTACAATCTATTGTAACAGTGGTCTCTACTCTCATTGTAGTCTCTACTGTAACAAGTCCCTATAGTCTCTACTACTGTCACAGTGGTGACAGCAGTCACAGTAGTCTCTATGCTCGAAATAGCCTCTAATGTAATAATAGTCTCCACCGTCACAATTGACTCTACTGTCACAGTAGTGTCTATAACCACAATTGACTCTTCTGTCACAACAGTCTCTACTCTCAAAATAGTCTCAACTGTAACAGTAGTCTCTATAGTCACAATATTCTCTTCTGTCACAGTGGTAACTGGTGTCACAGTAGTATCTATAGTCACAATAGTCTCTACTGTCGAAGTAGTCTCTAATGTAACGGTGATACTGCTGTCACAGCAGTTTGTACTGTCACAGTAGTCTAAACTGTCACAAGTGCCTATAGTCTCTACTGTCACAACAATCTCTATAGTCTCAATAGTCCCTACTGTCACTGCAGTCTCTACGGTCACAAGTGTGTATAGTCTCTACTGTCACAATTCTCTCTAATGTCACAATTGTCTCTACTGTAACAGTAATCACTACTGTCACAGTAGAGTCTATGTCACAGTAGTCTCTACTCTCACTGTAGTCTCTACTGTCACAAGTGCCTATAGTCTCACTGTCACAAAAGTCTTTAACTGTCACAGTAGTTTCAACTGTCACCGCTGTCTATGCTATCGCAGAAGTATCTACTGTCACAGTAGTCTCTACTGTCACTGTAGAACCTACTTTCACAGTAAATAGAGTCTATCGTCACAGTAGTCTCTACTCTCACAGTAGTCTCTGCTGTCACAAGTGCCTATAGTCTCTACGGTCACAACTGTCTCTGTAGTCACAAAAGTAGAGACTGCCGTGAAAGTAGAGTCTATAGTGACTATAGACTTTTCTGTGACAGTAGAGACTACTGAGAATGTAGAGACGATTGTGACAGTAGAGACAATAGTGACAGTAGAGACTATTGTGACTATAGAGACTACAGTGACTGCTATTACCACTGTGACAGTAGAGACTATTGTGACAGTAGATACTATTATGACAGTGGAGACTATTGTGAGAGTAGAAACTATTGTGACTGTAGAGACTACTGAGAGTGAAGACTACTGTGACATTGAAGACTACTGTGACAGCAGACTATTGTGACTATAGAAAATACTGTGACAGTAGAGATAATGGTGACAGTAGAGACAATTGTGACCTTTTAGACTATTGTGACATTGCAGACTATTTTCACAGTACAGAATATTGTGACTATAGAGACTACTGTGACAGCAGTTACCACTGTGACAGTAGAGACTATTGATAATATAGAGTCTACTGTGACAGCAGAGAATAGTGTGACGGTTAGAGACTATTTTGACAGTGGAGACTATCTTGACAGCAGAGACGGCCGGTAACAGTTAAAATTACTTCCACAGTAGACACTATTTTTAAATTAGAAACTACTGCGACAGCAGTTACCACCCTCACAAGTGCCTATAGTCTCTACTGTCCCTGCAGTCTCTATAGTCATAATAGTCTCTACTGTCGCAGTAGTCTCTAATGTCACAGTAGTCTCTACACTCACTGTAGTCTCTACTGTCACAGGAGAGTCTATTGTCACAGTAGTCTCTACGGTCACAAGTGTGTATAGTCTCTACGGTCACAAAGTCTCTATAGTCACAACAGTCTCCACTGCCACAATAGTCTCTACTGTCATTGTGGTAAGTGCTGTCACAATTGTATCTACTGTCACATTGTCTCTACTATCACAGTAGTCTCTACTGTTTCAGTACAATCTGTTGTAACAGTGGTCTCTACTCTCATTGTAGTCTCTACTGTAACAAGTCCCTATAGTCTCTACTACTGTCACAGTGGTTACAGCAGTCACAGTAGTCTCTATACTCGAAATAGCCTCTAATGTAATAATAGTCTCCACCGTCACAATTGTCTCTACTGTCACAGTAGTGTCTATAACCACAATTGACTCTTCTGTCACAACAGTCTCTACTCTCAAAATAGTCTCAACTGTAACAGTAGTCTCTATAGTCACAATATTCTCTTCTGTCACAGTGGTAACTGGTGTCACAGTAGTATCTATAGTCACAATAGTCTCTACTGTCGAAGTAGTCTCTAATGTAACGGTGATACTGCTGTCACAGCAGTTTGTACTGTCACAGTAGTCTAAACTGTCACAGCAGTCTCTTTCTGTCGCAGTTATTTCAACTGTAACTGTAGTCTTTACTGTCACAGTGGTGACTGCTGTCACAGTCTTTATACTCAAAATAGTCTCTAATGTCACAATAGTCTCCACTGTCACAAAAGTCTCTACTGTCTCAATTGTCTCCAATGTCACAATAGTCTCTACTGTCACAGTAGTTTCTATAATCACAATTGTCTCTACTGTCACAATTGTATCCTACTGTCACAATTGTCTCTACTGTAACAGTAGTCTCTACACTCACAGTAGTCTCAACAGTCACAACAGTCTCTACTGTAACAGTAGTCACTACTGTCACAGTTGAGTCTATTGTCAAAGTAGTCTACTCGATCTCACAGTACTCTCTACTGTCACAAGTGCCTATAGTCTCTACTGTCACAACAATCTCTATAGTCTCAATAGTCCCTACTGTCACTGCAGTCTCTACGGTCACAAGTGTGTATAGTCTCTACTGTCACAATTCTCTCTAATGTCACAATTGTCTCTACTGTAACAGTAATCACTACTGTCACAGTAGAGTCTATGTCACAGTAGTCTCTACTCTCACTGTAGTCTCTACTGTCACAAGTGCCTATAGTCTCACTGTCACAAAAGTCTTTAACTGTCACAGTAGTTTCAACTGTCACCGCTGTCTATGCTATCGCAGAAGTATCTACTGTCACAGTAGTCTCTACTGTCACTGTAGAACCTACTGTCACAGTAAATAGAGTCTATCGTCTCAGTAGTCTCTACTCTCACATTAGTCTCTGCTGTCACAAGTGCCTATAGTCTCTACGGTCACAACTGTCTCTGTAGTCACAAAAGTAGAGACTGCCGTGAAAGTAGAGTCTATAGTGACTATAGACTTTTCTGTGACAGTAGAGACTACTGAGAATGTAGAGACGATTGTGACTATAGAGACAATAGTGACAGTAGAGACTATTGTGACTATAGAGACTACAGTGACTGCTATTACCACTGTGACAGTAGAGACTATTGTGACTGTAGAGACTATTTTGACAGTGGAGATTATTGTGACTGTAGAGACTATTATGACTATAGAGATTACTGTGACGGCAGTTACCACTGTAAGAGGAGAGACAATTGTAACAATAGAGACTGTAGTAACATTGGAGACTATTGTGACAGTACAGACTATTGTGACTATAGACTACTGTTACAGCAGTTAACACTGTAAAAGAAGAGACTATCGTGACAGTAGAGACTACTGTGACAGTAGAAACTACTGCTACTGCGACAGTAGAGACTACTCTGAGAGTAGATTCTACTGTGACAGTGTAGAATATTTTGACTATAGATACTACTGTGACAGCAGTTACCACTGTGACAGTAGAGACTATTTGACTGTAGAGACCATTGTTACAGTGGAGACTATTGTGACATTAAAGATTATTGTGACAGTGGAGACTATTTTGACTATAGAGACTAATGTGACAGTAGATACTATAGGCACTTGTGACAGTACAGAATATTGCGAGAGTAGACACTACTGTGACTTCTATCTCTACTGTGACAGAAGAGACTACTGCGACAGTAGAGACAATATTGAGAGTAGATACAATTGTGATAGTGGAGACATTTGTGACAGTACATACAAGGGTGAGAGTAGAGACTAGTGCCTCTATAGAAACTACTCTGACATTAGACACTATTTGGACTATAGAAACTACTATGATAGTAGAGATTATTGTGACAGTTGAGACTATTTTGACTATAGAGACTAATGTGACAGTAGAGACTACTGTGACAGTAGAAACAATTTAGAAAGTAGTTACAATTGTGATAGTAAAGACTATTGTGACTATAGAAACTACTGTGACTGTAGAGACAATTGTGACAGTAGAGACAATTGAGACAGTAGAGTCTATGTTGGCAGTGGAGACTATTGTGACTGTAGAGACTGGTGTAACTAGGGAGACTATTGTGGCAGTAGAGACTACGTTGACATTTGAGACTACTGCGACAGCAGAGATTGTGGTAACAGTTGAAACTAGTGCCACAGTAGACACTATTTTGACAGTGGAAACTACTGCGACAGCAGTTACCACGGTTACATTATAGCTACTGCTACAGTGGAGACTACTCTGTCAGTAGAGACTACTGTGAAAGTACAGACTATTGTGGGTATAAATACTTCAATGACAGCATTCACCACTGTGGCAGTAGAGACTATTGGATCAGTAGAGTCTATTGTCACAGTGGAGACTATTATGACTGTAGAGACTACTGTGACAGTAGAGAATACTGTGACAGTAGACACAATTGTGACAGTAGAGACAATTTTGACAGTAAACTATTGTGACAGGTGGAGACTATTGTGATTATAAAGACTACTGCGACAGCAGAGAGCGGTGAAAGTTGAAACTACTGTGACAGTAGAGAAAAATTGTGACAGTAAAGAGTATTGCGACTATAGAGTCTACTGCGACAGCAGAGACACCGGTGACAGTTGAAACTACTGTGACAGTAGATACAATTTTGAGAGTAGATACAATTGTGATAGTAGAGACTATTGTAACTATAGAAACCACTGTGACAGTAAAGACAATTGTGACAGTAGAGACAATTGAGACAGTAGAGACTATTGTTACAGTGGAGTATATTGTGACTGTAGAGACTGGTGTAAATATAGAGACTATTGATGCAGTAGAGACTAGGTTGACATTTGAGACTACTGCGACAGCAGAGACCGCCGGTAACAGTTAAAAATTACTGTCACAGTAGACACTATTTTGAAATTAGAAACTACTGCGACAGCAGTTACCACCCTCACAAGTGCCTATAGTCTCTACTGTCCCCACAGTCTCTATAGTCATAATAGTCTCTACTGTCGCAGTAGTCTCTAATGTCACAGTAGTTTCAACTGTCACCGCTGTCTTTTTTGTCGCAGTAGTCTCTACACTCACAGTAGTCTCTACACTCCCTGTAGTCTCTACTGTCACAGGAGAGTCTATTGTCACAGTAGTCTCTACTGTCACAGTAGTCTCTACTGTCACAAGTGCCTATAGTCTCACTCTCACAAAAGTCTTTAACTGTCACAGTAGTTTCAACTGTCACTGCAGTCTATAATGTCGCTTTAGTCTCTACTGTCACAGTAGTTTCAACTCTCAATCCTGTCTCTACTGTCACAATTGTCTCTATAGTCACAATAGTCTCTACTGTCAAAATTGTCTCCAATGTCACAATAGTCTATACTGTCACAATTGGCTCTTCTGTCACAATTGTCTCTACTGTCACAATAGTCTCACAATAGTCTCTACTGTCGCCTTCGTCTCTATAGTCACAATAGTCTCTACTGGCAATGAAGTCTCTGCTGTCGCAGTAGTCTCTAAGGTCAATGTGGTAACTGGTGTCCCAGTAGTCTCTACTGTGATAGTAGAGTATGTAGTCACAATAGTCTCCACTGTCACAATAGTCTCTACTGTCACAATAGTCTCTACTGTCACAGTAGTCTCTACTGTCACAAGTGTCTATAGTCTCTACTGTCACAATAGTCTCTATAGTCACAATAGTCTCCACTGTCACAATAGTCTCTACTGTAACAATAGTCTCTTCTGTCACAGTGGTAACTGGTGTCACAGTAGTATCTATAGTCACAATAGTCTCTACTGTCGAAGTAGTCTCTAATGTAACGGTGATACTGCTGTCACAGTAGTTGTACTGTGACAGTAGTCTCAACTGTCACCGCAGTCTCTTTCTGTCGCAGTTATTTCAACTGTAACTGTAGTCTTTACTGTCACAGTGGTGACTGCTGTCACAGTCTTTATACTCAAAATAGTCTCTAATGTCACAATAGTCTCCACTGTCACAAAAGTCTCTACTGTCACAATTGTCTCCAATGTCACAATAGTCTCTACTGTCACAGTAGTTTCTATAATCACAATTGTCTCTACTGTCACAATTGTATCCTACTGTCACAATTGTCTCTACTGTAACAGTAGTCTCTACACTCACAGTAGTCTCAACAGTCACAACAGTCTCTACTGTAACAGTAGTCACTACTGTCACAGTTGAGTCTATTGTCAAAGTAGTCTACTCTCACAGTACTCTCTACTGTCACAAGTGCCTATAGTCTCTACTGTCACAACAATCTCTATAGTCTCAATAGTCCCTACTGTCACTGCAGTCTCTGCTGTCGCAGTAGTCTCTAATGTCACGGGGTAACTGCTGTCATATAATAGTCTCTACTGTGACAGTAGTGTCTATAGTCACAGTAGTCTCTACTGTCAATAGTCTACCGTCACACACTCTTTAACTGTCACAGTAGTTTCAACTGTCACCGCAGTCTTTGATTTCGCAGTAGTCTCTAATCTCACAGTAGTTTCAACTGTCACCGCTGTCTATGCTATCGCAGAAGTATCTACTGTCACAGTAGTCTCTACTGTCACTGTAGAACCTACTGTCACAGTAAATAGAGTCTATCGTCACAGTAGTCTCTACTCTCACAGTGTTCTCTGCTGTCACAAGGGCTTATAGTCTCTACGGTCACAACTGTCTCTATAGTCACAAAAGTAGAGACTGCCGTGAAAGTAGAGTCTATAGTGACTATAGACTTTTCTGTGACAGTAGAGACTACTGAGAATGTAGAGACGATTGTGACAGTAGAGACAATAGTGACAGTACAGACTATTGTGACTATAGAGACTACAGTGACTGCTATTACCACTGTGACAGTAGAGACTATTGTGACAGTAGATACTATTATGACAGTGTAGACTATTGTGAGAGTAGAGACTATTGTGACTATTGTGACTGTAGAGACTACTCAGAGTGAAGACTACTGTGACAATGAAGACTACTGTGACAGCAGACTATTGTGACTATAGAAAATACTGTGACAGTAGAGATAATGGTGACAGTAGAGACAATTGTGACAGTAGAGACAATTGTGACCTTTTAGACTATTGTGACATTGCAGACTATTTTCACAGTATAGAATATTGTGACTATAGAGACTACTGTGACAGCAGTTACCACTGTAACAGTAGAGACTATTGTGACTGTAGACACTATTTTGACAGTGGAGATTGTGACAGTAGAGACTATTGTCACAGTAGAGACTATTGTGACTATAGAGACTATTGTGACAGTAGATACTATTATGACAGTAGAGACTACTGTGAGAAAAGAGACTACTGTGACAGTAGACTCTACTGTGACAGTAGAGACTACTGTGACAGTAGATACAATTTTGAGAGTAGATACAATTGTGATAGTAGAGACTATTGTAACTATAGAAACCACTGTGACAGTAGAGACAATTGTGACAGTAGAGACAATTTAGACAGTAGAGACTATTGTTACAGTGGAGTATATTGTGACTGTAGAGACTGGTGTAAATATAGAGACTATTGATGCAGTAGAGACTAGGTTGACATTTGAGACTACTGCGACAGCAGAGACTGCCGGTAACAGTTAAAATTACTGCCACAGTAGACACTATTTTGAAATTAGAAACTACTGCGACAGCAGTTACCACCCTCACAAGTGCCTATAGTCTCTACTGTCCCTGCAGTCTCTATAGTCATAATAGTATCTACTGTCGCAGTAGTCTCTAATGTCACAGTAGTTTCAACTGTCACCGCTGTCTCTTTTGTCGCAGTAGTCTCTACTCTCACAGTAGTCTCTACACTCACTGTAGTCTCTACGGTCACAAGTGTGTATAGTCTCTACGGTCACAATAGTCTCTATAGTCACAACAGTCTCCACTGCCACAATAGTCTCTACTGTCATTGTGGTAACTGCTGTCACAATTGTATCTACTGTCACATTGTCTCTACTATCACAGTAGTCTCTACTGTTTCAGTACAATCTATTGTAACAGTGGTCTCTACTCTCATTGTAGTCTCTACTGTAACAAGTCCCTATAGTCTCTACTGTCACAGTGGTGACAGCAGTCACAGTAGTCTCTATACTCGAAATAGCCTCTAATGTAATAATAGTCTCCACCGTCACAATTGTCTCTACTGTCACAGTAGTGTCTATAACCACAATTGTCTCTTCTGTCACAACAGTCTCTACTCTCAAAATAGTCTCAACTGTAACAGTAGTCTCTATAGTCACATTATTCTCTTCTGTCACAATAGTCTCTACATTCACAATTGTCTCTAATGTCACAATTGTCCCTACTTTAACAGTAATCACTACTGTCACATTTAGAGTCTATGTCACAGTAGTCTCTACTCTCACTGTAGTCTCTACTGTCACAAGAGCCTATAGTCTCACTGTCACAAAAGTCTTTAACTGTCACAGTAGTTTCAACTGTCACTGCAGTCTATAATGTCGCTTTAGTCTCTACCATCACAGTAGTTTCAACTCTCAATGCTGTATCTACTGTCACAATTGTCTTTATGGTCACAATAGTCTCAACTGTCAAAATTGTCTGCAATGTCACAATAGTCTATACTGTCACAATTGGCTCTTCTGTCAAAATAGTCTCTGCACTCACAGTAGTCTCTATAGTCACAGTAGTCTCAATAGTAACAATAGTCTCCACTGTCACAGTAGTCTCTACTGTAACAATAGTCTCAACTGTCACAATAGTCTCTACTCTCACAATAGTCACTACTGTTAAGATTGTATCTACTGTCACAATTGTCTGTACTGTCACAGTAGTCTTACTGTCACAAGTGCCTATAGTCTGTACTTTCACAATAGTCTCTATAGTCACAATAGTCTCCACTGTCACAATAGTCTCTACTGTCACAATAGACTCTACAGTCACACGAGAGTCTATTGTCACAGTATATAGAGTTTATCGTCATAGTAGTCTCAACTCACACAGTAGTCTCTGCTGTCACTGTAGTCTCTACTCTGTCACTGTAGTCTCTACTGTCACAGGAGAGTCTATTGTCACAGTAATAATTGTCAAGTGTCTATAGTCTCTACTGTCACAATAGTCTCTATAGTCACAATAGTCTCCACTGTCACAATAGTCTCTACTGTAACAATAGTCTCTTCTGTCACAGTGGTAACTTGTGTCACAGTAGTATCTATAGTCACAATAGTCTCTACTGTCGAAGTAGTCTCTAATGTAACGGTGATACTGCTGTCACAGTAGTTTGTACTGTCACAGTAGTCTCAACTGTCACCGCAGTCTCTTTCTGTCGCAGTTATCTCAACTGTAACTGTAGTTTTTACTGTCACAGTGGTGACTGCTGTCACAGTCTTTATACTCAAAATAGTCTCTAATGTCACAATATTCTCCACTGTCACAAAAGTCTCTACTGTCTCAATTGTCTCCAATGTCACAATTGTCTCTACTGTCACAGTAGTTTCTATAATCACAATTGTCTCTACTGTCACAATTGTATCCTACTGTCACAATTGTCTCTACTGTAACAGTAGTCTCTACACTCACAGTAGTCTCATCTGTCACAACAGTCTCTACTGTAACAGTAGTCACTACTGTCACAGTTGAGTCTATTGTCAAAGTAGTCTACTCTCACAGTGCTCTCTACTGTCACAAGTGCCTATAGTCTCTACTGTCACAACAATCTCTATAGTCTCAATAGTCCCTACTGTCACTGCAGTCTCTGCTGTCGCAGTAGTCTCTAATGTCACGGGGGTAACTGCTGTCATATAATAGTCTCTACTGTGACAGTAGAGTCTATTGTCACAGTAGTCTCTACTGTCAATAGTCTACCGTCACATACTTTAACTGTCACAGTAGTTTCAACAGTCACCGCAGTCTCTGATGTCGCAGTAGTCTCTAATCTCACAGTAGTTTCAACTGTCACCGCTGTCTCTGCTGTCGCAGAAGTATCTACTGTGACAGCAGTTACCACTGTGACAGTAGAGACTATTGATAATATAGAGTCTACTGTGACAGCAGAGAATACTGTGACAGTTAGAGACTATTTTGACAGTGGAGACTATCTTGACAGCAGAGACTATTGTGACAGTGGAGATTGTGACAGTAGAGACTATTGTCACAGTAGAGACTATTGTGACTATAGAGACTATTGTGACAGTAGATACTATTATGACAGTAGAGACTACTGTGACAGTAGATACAATTTTGAGAGTAGATACAATTGTGATAGTAGAGACTATTGTAACTATAGAAACCACTGTGACAGTAGAGACAATTGTGACAGGAGAGACAATTGAGAACAGTAGAGACTATTGTTACAGTGGAGTATATTGTGACTGTAGAGACTGGTGTAAATATAGAGACTATTGATGCAGTAGAGACTAGGTTGACATTTGAGACTAATGCGACAGCAGAGACGGCCGGTAACAGTTAAAATTACTGCCACAGTAGACACTATTTTGAAATTAGAAACTACTGCGACAGCAGTTACCACCCTCACAAGTGCCTATAGTCTCTACTGTCCCTGCAGTCTCTATAGTCATAATAGTCTCTACTGTCGCAGTAGTCTCTAATGTCACAGTAGTTTCAACTGTCACCGCTGTCTCTTTTGTCGCATTAGTCTCTACTCTCACAGTAGTCTCAACACTCACTGTAGTCTCTACTGTCACAGGAGAGTCTATTGTCTCAGTAGTCTCTACTGTCACAGTAGTCTCTACGGTCACAAGTGTGTATAGTCTCTACTGTCACAATTGTCTCTAATGTCACAATTGTCTCTACTGTAACTGTAATCACTACTGTCACAGTAGAGTCTATGTCACAGTAGTCTCTAATCTCACTGTAGTCTCTATTGTCACAACAGTCTCTACTGTAACAGTAGTCACTACTGTCACAGTTGAGTCTATTGTCAAAGTAGTCTACTCTCACAGTACACTCTACTGTCACAAGTGCCTATAGTCTCTACTGTCACAACAATCTCTATAGTCTCAATAGTCCCTACTGTCGCTGCAGTCTCTGCTGTCGCAGTAGTCTCTAATGTCACGGGGGTAACTGCTGTCATATAATAGTCTCTACTGTGACAGTAGAGTCTATAGTTACAGTAGTCTCTACTGTCAATAGTCTACCGTCACACACTCTTTAACTGTCACAGTAGTTTCAACTGTCACCGCAGTCTCTGATATCGCAGTAGTCTCTAATCTCACAGTAGTTTCAACTGTCACCGCTGTCTATGCTATCGCAGAAGTATCTACTGTCACAGTAGTCTCTACTTTCACTGTAGAACCTACTGTCACAGTAAATAGAGTCTATCGTCACAGTAGTTTCTACTCTCAAAATAGTCTCTGCTGTCACAAGTGCCTATAGTCTCTACGGTCACAACAGTCTCTATAGTCACAAAAGTAGAGACTGCCGTGAAAGTAGAGTCTATTGTGACTATAGAGACTACTGTGACAGCAGAGAATAATGTAATAGGAGACTAATGTGACTATAGCGACTGTTGTAACAGTATAGACTATAGGCCCTTGTGAGAGTATAGACTACTGTGAGAGTAGAGACTACTGTGACCTTAGACTTTTCTTGACAGTAGAGACTACTGAGAATGTAGAGACGATTGTGACAGTAGAGACAATAGTGACAGTAGAGACTATTGTGACTGTAGAGACTACTGAGAGTGAAGACTACTGTGACAATGAAGACTACTGTAACAGCAGTTACCACTGTGACAGTAGAGACTATTAATAATATAGAGTCTACTGTGACAGCAGAGAATACTGTGACAGTTAGAGACTATTTTGACAGTGGAGACTATCTTGACAGCAGAGACTATTGTGACAGTGGAGATTGTGACAGTAGAGACAATTGTCACAGTAGAGACTATTGTGACTATAGAGGCTATTGTGACAGTAGATACTATTATGACAGTAGAGACTACTGTGACAGTAGATACAATTTTGAGAGTAGATACAATTGTGATAGTAGAGACTATTGTAACTATAGAAACCACTGTGACAGTAGAGACAATTGTGACAGTAGAGACAATTGAGACAGTAGAGACTATTGTTACAGTGGAGTATATTGTGACTGTAGAGACTGGTGTAAATATAGAGACTATTGATGCAGTAGAGACTAGGTTGACTTTTGAGACTACTGCGACAGCAGAGACCGCCGGTAACAGTTAAAATTACTGCCACAGTAGACACTATTTTGAAATTAGAAACTACTGCGACAGCAGTTACCACCCTCACAAGTGCCTATAGTCTCTACTGTCCCTGCAGTCTCTATAGTCATAATAGTCTCTACTGTCGCAGTAGTCTCTAATGTCACAGTAGTTTCAACTGTCACCGCTGTCTCTTTTGTCGCAGTAGTCTCTACTCTCACAGTAGTCTCAACACTCCCTGTAGTCTCTACTGTCACAGGAGAGTCTATTGTCTCAGTAGTCTCTACTGTCACAGTAGTCTCTACGGTCACAAGTGTGTATAGTCTCTACAGTCACAATTGTCTCTAATGTCACAATTGTCTCTACTGTAACAGTAATCACTACTGTCACAGTAGAGTCTATGTCACAGTAGTCTCTACTCTCACTGTAGTCTCTACTGTCACAAGTGCCTATAGTCTCACTGTCACAAAAGTCTTTAACTGTCACAGTAGTTTCAACTATCACCGCAGTCTATAATGTCGCTTTAGTCTCTACTGTCACAGTAGTTTAAATTCTCAATGCTGTCTCTGCTGTCACAATTGTCTCTATAGTCAGTATAGTCTCTACTGTCAAAATTGTCTCCAATGTCACAAGAGTCTCTACTGTCACTGTAGTCTCTACTGTCACAGGAGAGTCTATTGTCACAGTAGTCTCTACTCACACAGTAGTCTCTACCGTCACAGTAGTCTCTACTGTCACAAGTGTCTATAGTCTCTACTGTCACAATAGTCTCTATAGTCACAACAGTCTCCACTGCCACAATAGTCTCTACTGTCATTGTGGTAACTGCTGTCACAATTGTATCTACTGTCACATTGTCTCTACTATCACAGTAGTCTCTTCTGTTTCAGTACAATCTATTGTAACAGTGGTCTCTACTCTCATTGTAGTCTCTACTGTAACAAGTCCCTATAGTCTCTACTGTCACAGTGGTGACAGCAGTCACAGTAGTCTCTATACTCGAAATAGCCTCTAATGTAATAATAGTCTCCACCGTCACAATTGTCTCTACTGTCACAGTAGTGTCTATAACCACAATTGTCTCTTCTGTCACAACAGTCTCTACTCTCAAAATAGTCTCAACTGTAACGGTAGTTTCTATAGTCACATTATTCTCTTCTGTCACAATAGTCTCTACTGTCACAATTATCTCTAATGTCACAATTGTCCCTACTTTAACAGTAATCACTACTGTCACAGTAGAGTCTATGTCACAGTAGTCTCTACTCTCACTGTAGTCTCTACTGTCACAAGTGCCTATAGTCTCACTGTCACAAAAGACTTTAACTGTCACAGTAGTTTCAACTGTCACAGTAGTCTATAATGTAGCTTTAGTCTCTACTGTCACAGTAGTTTCAACTCTCAATGCTGTCTCTACTGTCACAATTGTCTTTATGTTCACAATAGTCTCAACTGTGAAAATTGTCTCCAATATCACAATAGTCTATACTGTCACAATTGGCTCTTCTGTCAAAATATTCTCTACACTCACAGTAGTCTCTATAGTCACAGTAGTCTCAATAGTAACAATAGTCTCCACTGTCACAGTAGTCTCTACTGTAACAATAGTCTCAACTGTCACAATAGTCTCTACTCTCACAATAGTCTCTACTGTTAAGATTGTATCTACTGTCACAATTGTCTGTACTGTCACAGTAGTCTTACTGTCACAAGTGCCTATAGTCTGTACTGTCACAACATTCTCTATAGTCACAATATTCTCCACTGTCACTATTGTCTCTACTGTCACAGTAGTCTCTATAATCACAATAGTCTCTACGGTCGCATTCGTCTCTATAGTCACAATAGTCTCTACTGGCAATGAAGTCTCTGCTGTCGCAGTAGTCTCTAAGGTCAATGTGGTAACTGCTGTCCCAGTAGTCTCTATGTGACAGTAGAGTCTATTGTCACAATAGTCTCCACTGTCACAATAGTCTCTATAGTCACAATAGTCTCTACTGTCACAGTAGTCTCTACTGTCACAAGTGTCTATAGTCTCTACTGTCACAATAGTCTCTATAGTCACAATAGTCTCCACTGTCACAATAGTCTCTACTGTCACAATAGACTCTACAGTCACACGAGAGTCTATTGTCACAGTATATAGAGACTATCGTCACAGTAGTCTCTACTCACACAGTAGTCTCTGCTGTCACTGTAGTCCCTACTGTCACTGCAGTCTCTGCTGTAGCAGTAGTCTATAATGTCACGGGGGTAACTGCTGTCATATAATAGTCTCTACTGTGACAGTAGAGTCTATTGTCACAGTAGTCTCTACTGTCAATAGTCTACCGTCACACACTCTTTAACTGTCACAGTAGTTTCAACTGTCACCGCTGTCTCTGCTGTCGCAGAAGTATCTACTGTTACAGTAGTCTCTACTGTCACTGTAGAACCTACTGTCACAGTAAATAGAGTCTATCGTCACAGTAGTCTCTACTCTCACAGTAGTCTCTGCTGTCACAAGTGCCTATAGTCTCTACGGTAACAACAGTCTCTACAGTCACAAAAGTAGAGACTGCCGTGAAAGTAGAGTCTATTGTGACTATAGAGACTACTGTGACAGCAGTTACCACTGTGACAGTATAGACTACTGTGACAGCAGAGACTACTCTGACTGTAGAGACTACTTCGACAGTAGAGAATATTGCGGCTATAGATACTTCTGTGACAGCAGTTACCACTGTGGCGGTAGACACTACTGTAACAGTAGAGAATATTGTAACAGGAGACTATTGTGACTATAGCGACTGTTGTAACAGTATAGACTATAGGCCCTTGTGAGAGCATAGACTACTGTGAGAGTAGAGACTACTGTGACAATAGACTATTCTTGACAGTAGAGACTACTGAGAATGTAGAGACGATTGTGACAGTAGAGACAATAGTGACAGTAGAGACTATTGTGACTATAGAGACTACAGTGACTGCTATTACCACTGTGACAGTAGAGACTATTGTGACAGTAGATACTATTATGACAGTGGAGACTATTGTGAGAGTAGAGACTATTGTGACTGTAGAGACTACTGAGAGTGAAGACTACTGTGACAATGAAGACTACTGTGACAGGAGTTACCACTGTGACAGTAGAGACTATTGATATTATAGAGTCTACTGTCACAGCAGAGAATACTGTGACAGTAGAGACTATTTTGACAGTGGAGACTATCTTGACAGTAGAGACTATTGTGACAGTGGAGATTGTGACAGTAGAGACTATTGTCACAGTAGAGACTATTGTGACTATAGAGACTATTGTGACAGTGGATACTATTATGACAGTAGAGACTACTGTGAGAAAAGAGACTACTGTGACAGTAGACTCTACTGTGACAGTAGAGACTACTGTGACAGTAGATACAATTTTGAGAGTAGATACAATTGTGATAGTAGAGACTATTGTAACTATAGAAACCACTGTGACAGAAGAGACAATTGTGACAGTAGAGACAATTGAGACAGTAGAGACTATTGTTACAGTGGAGTATATTGTGACTGTAGAGACTGGTGTAAATATAGAGACTATTGATGCAGTAGAGACTAGGTTGACATTTGAGACTACTGCGACAGCAGAGACCGCCGGTAACAGTTAAAATTACTGCCACAGTAGACACTATTTTGAAATTAGACACTACTGCGACAGCAGTTACCACCCTCACAAGTGCCTATAGTCTCTACTGTCCCTGCAGTCTCTATAGTCATAATAGTCTCTACTGTCGCAGTAGTCTCTAATATCACAGTAGTTACAACTGTCACCGCTGTCTCTTTTGTCGCAGTAGTCTCTACTCTCACAGTAGTCTCTACACTCACTGTAGTCTCTACTGTCACAGGAGAGTCTATTGTCACAGTAGTCTCTACGGTCACAAGTGTGTATAGTCTCTACGGTCACAATAGTCTCTATAGTCACAACAGTCTCAACTGTCACAATAGTCTCTACTCTCACAATAGTCTCTACTGTTAAGATTGTATCTACTGTCACAATTGTCTGTACTGTCACAGTAGTCTTACTGTCACAAGTGCATATAGTCTGTACTGTCACAACATTCTCTATAGTCACAATATTCTCCACTGTCACTATTGTCTCTACTATCACAGTAGTCTCTATAGTCACAATAGTCTCTACTGTCGCATTCGTCTCTATTGTCACAATTGGCTCTTCTGTCACAATTGTCTCTACACTCACAGTAGTCTCTATAGTCACAGTAGTTTCAATAGTCACAATAGTCTCCACTGTCACAGTAGTCTCTACTCTCACAATAGTCTCTACTGTTAAGATTGTATCTACTGTCACAATTGTCTGTACTGTCACAGTAGTCTTACTGTCACAAGTGCCTATAGTCTGTACTGTCACAACATTCTCTATAGACACAATATTCTCCACTATCACTATTGTCTCTGCTGTCACAGTAGTCTCTATAATCACAATTGTCTCTACTGTCACAATTATATCCTACTGTCACAATTGTCTCTACTGTAACAGTAGTTTCTACACTCAGAGTAGTCTCAACCGTCACAATAGTCTCTACTGTAACAGTAGTCACTACTGTCACAGTTGAGTCTATTGTCAAAGTAGTCTACTCTCACAGTACTCTCTACTGTCACAAGTGCCTATAGTCTCTACTGTCACAACAATCTCTATAGTCACAATAGTCCCTACTGTCACTGCAGTCTCTGCTGTCGCAGTAGTCACTAATGTCACGGGGGTAACTGCTGTCATATAATAGTCTCTACTGGGACAGTAGAGTCTATTGTCACAGTAGTCTCTACTGTCAATAGTCTACCGTCACACACTCTTTAACTGTCACAGTAGTTTCAACTGTCACCACACTCTCTGATGTCGCAGTAGTCTCTAATCTCACAGTAATTTCAACTGTCACCGCTGTCTCTGCTGTCGTAGAAGTATCTACTGTCGCAGTAGTCTCTACAGTCAGAGTAGTCTCTAATGTCGCAGCAGTCTCAACTGTCACAGTAGTCTCTACTGTCACAGTAGAGGCTATTGTCACAGTAGTCTCTACTGTCACAGTAGTCTCTGCTGTCACAAGTGCCTATAGTCTCTACGGTCACAACAGTCTCTATAGTCACAAAAGTCTCCACTGTCACTATAGTCTCTACAGCCAGTGGTAAATGATGTCACAGAAGTATTTATGGTCACAATAGTCTCTACTCTCATAGTAGTCTGTACAGTCAGAGTAGTTTCTAATGTCGCAGCTGTCTCAACTGTCAGATTAGTCTCTACTGTCACTGTAGTCTCTACTGTCGCAATAGTCTCTATGGTCACAATAGTCTCTCCTACCACAATAGTCTCCACTGTCACAATAGTCTCTACTGTCAGAGTAGTCTCAAATGTCGCAGTAGTTATAATGTAAAGTTGGTAACTGCTGTCGCATTAGTTTATACAGTCACAATAGTGTCTACTGTGGCAGTAGTTTCAACTGTCACAGCAGTCTCTGCTGTCGCAGTAACCTCAACTGTCACAGTAGTCTATACTATCACAGTGGTGACTGTGGCAGTAGGGACTATTGGATCAGTAGAGTCTATTGTCACAGTGGAGACTATTATGACTGTAGAGACTACTGTGACAGTAGAGAATACTGTGACAGTAGAGACAATTGTGACAGTAGAGACAATTTTGACAGTAGAGACTATTGTGACAGGTGGAGACTATTGTGATTATAAAAACTACTGCGACAGCAGAGACAGCGGTGAAAGTTGAAACTACTGTGACAGTAGAGAAAAATTGTTACAGTAAAGAGTATTGCGACTATAGAGTCTACTGCGACAGCAGAGACACCGGTGACAGTTGAAACTACTGTGACTGTTAGAGACTACTGTTACAGTAGTAACTACTTTGAGGGTGGACAACTGCGATAGTAGAGACTACTGCGATAGCAGATGCTGCGGTGATAGTTGAAACTATTGTGACAAAAAAGACTGTTGTGACAGTAGAAACTACTGTGACAGCAGTTACCACCGTGATATTAGAGACTACTGCAACAGTAGAAACTGCCGTGAAAGTAGAGTCTATTGTGACTATAGAGACTACTGTGACAGCATTTACCACTGTGACAGTATAGACTACTGTGACAGCAGAGACTACTCTGACTGTAGAGACTACTGCGACAGTAGAGACTATTGTGGCTATAGATACTTCTGTGACAGCAGTTACCACTGTGGCGGTAGAGACTACTGTAACAGTAGAGAATATTGTAACAGGAGACTCTTGTGACTATAGCGACTGTTGTGACAGTATAGACTATAGGCCCTTGTGAGAGCATAGACTACTGTGAGAGTAGAGACTACTGTGACAATAGACTCTTCTGTGACAGTAGAGACTACTGAGAATGTAGAGACAATTTTGACAGTAGAGACAATAGTGACAGTAGAGACTATTGTGACTATAGAGACTACAGTGACTGCTATTACCACTGTGACAGTAGAGACTATTGTGACAGTAGATACTATTATGACAGTGGAGACTATTGTGAGAGTAGAGACTATTGTGACTGTAGAGACTACTGAGAGTGAAGACTACTGTGACAATGAAGACTACTGTGAGAGTAGAGACAATTGTGAGTAGAACCAATTGTGTTATTAGAGACTATTTTGACAGTGGAGACTATCTTGACAGTAGAAACTATTGTGACAGTAGAGACTACTGTGACAGCAGTTACCACTGTGACAGTAGAGACTATTGATATTATAGAGGCTACTATGACAGCAGAGAATACTGTGACAGTAGAGACTATTTTGACAGTGGAGACTATCTTGACAGTAGAGACTATTGTGACAGTTGAGACTATTGGGACAGGAGACTATTGTGAAAGTGGAGATTGTGACAGTAGAGACTATTGTCACAGTGGAGACTATTGTGACTATAGAGATTATTGTGACAGTAGTGACTATTGTGACAGTGGAAACTAATGTGAATATAGAGACTGTAGAGACTATAGGCACTTGTGAGAGTAGAGACTACTGTGAGAAAAGAGACAACTGTGACAATAGACTCTACTGTGACAGTAGAGACTACTGTGACAGTAGAGACAATTTTGAGAGTAGATACAATTGTGATAGTAGAGACTATTGTGACTATACAAACCACTGTGACAGTAGAGACAATTGTGACAGTAGAGACAATTGAGACAGTAGAGACTATTGTTACAGTGGAGTACATCTACACCAGTAGAGACTGGTGTAAATATAGAGACAATTGATGCAGTAGAGACTAGGTTGACATTTGAGACTACTGCGACAGCAGAGACTGCCGGTAACAGTTAAAATTACTGCCACAGTAGACACTATTTTGAAATTAGAAACTACTGCGACAGCAGTTACCACCCTCACAAGTGCCTATAGTCTCTACTGTCACAACAGTCTCTATAGTCATAATAGTCTCTACTCTCACAATAGTCTCTACTGTTAAGATTGTATCTACTGTCACAATTGTCTGTACTGTCACAGTAGTTTTACAGTCACAAGTGCCTATAGTCTGTACTGTCACAACATTCTCTATAGTCAAAATATACTCCACTGTCACTATTGTCTCTACTGTCACAGTAGTCTCTACAGTCACAATAGTCTCTATTGTCGCATTCGTCTCTACTGTCACAATTGTCTCTACTGTCAAAATTATCTCTACTGCAAAAGTAGTCGCTTCTGTCACAGTAGAGTCTATTGTCACAGTAGTCTCTACTCTCACAGTAGTCTCTATTGTCACAAGTGCCTAAGTCTCTACTGTCACAACAGTCTCTATAGTCACAATAGTCTCTACTGGCACTGCAGTCTCTGCTGTCGCAGTAGTCTCTAAGGTCACAGTGGAAACTGCTGTCCCAGTAGTCTCTACTGTGACAGTAGAGTCTATTATCACAATAGTCTCCACTGTCACAATAGTCTCTACTGTCACAATAGTCTCTACTGTCACAGTAGTCTCTACTGTCACAAGTGTCTATAGTCTCTACTGTCACAATAGTCTCTATAGTCACAATAGTCTCCACTGTCACAATAGTCTCTACTGTCACAATAGACTCTACAGTCACACGAGAGTCTATTGTCACAGTAGATAGAGTCTATCGTCACAGTAGTCTCAACTCACACAGTAGTCTCTGTTGTCACTGTAGTCTCTACTGTCACTGTAGTCTCTATAGTCACAATAGTCTCTACTGTCAAGATTGTATCGACTGTCACAATTGTCTCTACTGTAACAGTAGTCTCTACTGTCACAGTAGAGTCTATTGTCACTGTATTCTCTACTCTCACAATATCTCTACTATCACAAGTGCCTATAGTCTCTACTGTCACATCAGTCTCTATAGTCACAATAGTCTCTACTGTCACTATTGTCTCTACTGTCACAGTAGTCTCTATAGTCACAGTAGTCTCTACTGTCACAAATGCCTATAGTCTCACTGTCACAAAAGTCTTTAACTGTCACAGTAGTTTCAACGGTCACCGCAGTCTATGATGTCGCAGTAGTCTCTACTGTCACAGAAGTTTCAACTCTCAATGCTGTCTCTACTGTCACAATTGTCTCCACTGTCACAATTGTCTCCACTGTCACAATAGTCTCTACGGTCATTATTGTCTCCATTGTCACAATTGTCTCTACTGTCACAGTAGTTTCTATAATCACAATTGTCTCTACTGTCACAATTGTATCTACTGTCACAATTGTCTCTACTGTAACAGTGGTCTCTACTCTCATTGTAGTCTCTACAGTAACAAGTCTCTATAGTCTCTACTACTGTGACAGTGGTGACAGCAGTCACAGTAGTCTCTATACTCGAAATAGCCTCTAATGTAATAATAGTCTCCACCGTCACAATTGTCTCTACTGTCACAGTAGTGTCTATAACCACAATTGTCTCTTCTGTCACAACAGTCTCTACTCTCAAAATAGTCTCAACTGTAACAGTAGTCTCTATAGTCACAATATTCTCTTCTGTCACAATAGTCTCTACTGTCACAATTGTCTCTAATGTCACAATAGTCTCTACTCTCACAGTAGTTTCAACTGTCACTGCAGTCTATAATGTCGCTGTAGTCTCTACAGTCACAGTAGTTTCAACTCTCAATGCTGTCTCTACTGTCACAATTGTCTCTATGGTCACAATAGTCTCAACTGTCAAAATTGTCTCCAATGTCACAATAGTCTATACTGTCACAATTGGCTCTTTTATCACAATTGTCTCTACACTCACAGTAGTCTCTATAGTCACAGTAGTCTCAATAGTAACAATAGTCTCCACTGTCACAGTAGTCTTTACTGTAACAATAGTCTCAACTGTCACAATAGTCTCTACTCTCACAATAGTCTCTACTGTTAAGATTGTATCTACTGTCACAATTGTCTGTACTGTCACAGTAGTCTTACTGTCACAAGTGCCTATAGTCTGTACTGTCACAACATTCTCTATAGTCACAATATTCTCCACTGTCACTATTGTCTCTACTGTCACAGTAGTCTCTATAGTCACAATAGTCTCTACTGTCGCATTCGTCTCTACTGTCACAATTGTCTCTACTGTCAAAATTATCTCTACTGCAAAAGTAGTCGCTTCTGTCACAGTAGAGTCTATTGTCACAGTAGTCTCTACTCTCACAGTAGTCTCTACTGTCACAAGTGCCTATGTTTCTACGGTCACAACAGTCTCTATAGTCACAATAGTCTCTACTGGCACTGCAGTCTCTGCTTTCGCAGTAGTCTCTAAGGTCACAGTGGTAACTGCTGTCCCAGTAGTCTCTACTGTGACAGTAGAGTCTATTGTCACAATAGTCTCCACTGTCACAATAGTCTCTACCGTCACAATAGTCTCTACTGTCACAGTAGTCTCTACTGTCACAAGTGTCTATAGTCTCTACTGTCCAAATAGTCTCTATAGTCACAATAGTCTCCACTGTCACAATAGTCTCTACTGTCACAATAGACTCTACAGTCAAACGAGAGTCTATTGTCACAGTAGATAGAGTCTATCGTCACAGTAGTCTCTACTCACACAGTAGTCTCTGCTGTCACTGTAGTCTCTACTGTCACTGTAGTCTCTATAGTCACAATAGTCTCTACTGTCGCAATAGTCTCTACTGTCAAGATTGTATCGACTGTCACAATTGTAACAGTAGTCTCTACTGTTACAGTAGAGTCTATTGTCACTTAATTCTCTACTCTCACAATATCTTTACTATCACAAGTGCCTATAGTCTCTACTGTCACATCAGTCTCTATAGTCACAATAGTCTCTACTGTCACTATTGTCTCTACTATCACAGTAGTCTCTATAGTCACAATAGTCTCTACTGTCGCAATAGTCTTTACTGTCACAATTGTCTCTAATGTCACAATTGTCTTTACTGTAACAGTAATCACTACTCTCAAAGTAGAGTCTATGTCACAGTAGTCTCTGCTCTCACAGTAGTCTCTACTGTCACAAGTGCCTATAGTCTCACTATCACAAAAGTTTTTAACTGTCACAGTAGTTTCAACTGTCACCGCAGTCTATGATGTCGCAGTAGTCTCTACTGTCACAGAAGTTTCAACTCTCAATGCTGTCTCTACTGTCACAATTGTCTCCACTGTCACAATTGTCTCTACTGTCACAGTAGTTTCTATAATCACAATTGTCTCTACTGTCACAATTGTATGTACTGTCACAATTGTCTCTACTGTAGCAGTAGTCTCTACACTCACAGTAGTCTCAACTGTCACAACAGTCTTTGTAGTAACAATGGACTCCACTATCACAATTGTCTCTACTGTCACAGTTTTCTCTTTAGTCACCATAGTCTCTACTGTCACAATAGTCTCTACTGTCACAATTGTTTCTTCAGTCACAATTGTCTCTTCTGTCACAGTAGTTCCTATAGTCACAATTGTCTCTACTGTAACAATTATCTCTACTGTAACAGTAGTCACTACTGTCACAGTTGAGAGTCTATTGTCAAAGTAGTCTCTACTCTCACAGTAGTCTCTACTGTCACAAGAGCCTATAGTCTCTACTGTCACAACAATCTCTATAGTCACAATAGTCCCTACTGTCACTGCAGTCTCTGCTGTCACAGTAGTCTCTAATGTCACGGGGGTAACTGCTGTCATATAATAGTCTCTACTGTGACAGTAGAGTCTATTGTCACAGTAGTCTCTACTGTCAGTAGTCTACCGTCACACTCTTTAACTGTCACAGTAGTTTCAACTGTCACCGCAGTCTCTGATGTCGCAGTAGTCTCTAATCTCACAGTAGTTTCAACTGTCACAGCTGTCTCTGCTGTCGCAGAAGTATCTACTGTCACAGTAGTCTCTACTGTCACTATAGAATCTACTGTCACAGTAAATAGAGTCTATCGTCACAGTAGTCTCTACTCTCACAATAGTCTCTACTGTCAGAGTAGTCTCAAATGTCGCAGTAGTTATAATGTAAAGTTGGTAACTGCTGTCGCAGTAGTTTCTACAGTCACAATAGTGTCTAATGTGGCAGAAGTTTCAACTGTCACAGCAGTCTCTGCTGTCGCAGTAACCTCAACTGTCACAGTAGTCTATACTGTCACAGTGGTGACTGCTGTCACAGTAGTCTCTATACTCACAATAGTCACTAATGTCAAAATAGTCTCCACTGTCACAATATTCTCTACTCTCACAATAGTCTCTGCTGTCACAGTGGTAACTGTTGTCACAGTAGTATCTATAGTCACAATAGTCTCTACTGTCGCATAGTCTCTAATGTAACGGTGATACTGCTGTCGCAGTAGTTTGTACTGTCACGGTAGTCTCTACTGTGGCGGTAGTCTCAACTGTCACCGCAGACTCTTTCTGTCGCAGTTATCTCAACTGTCACTGTAGTCTCTAATGTCACAATAGTCTCTACTGTCACAATAATCTATACTGTCACAATAATCTCTACTGTTACAGTGGTAACTTCTGTCACAGTAGTCACTATATTCACAATATTCTTTACTGTCACAATAGTCTCTTCTGTCAGAGTAGTCTCAAATGTCGCAGTAGTTATAATATAAAGTTGGTAACTGCTGTCGCAGTAGTTTCTACAGTCACAATAGTGTCTACTGTGGCAGTAGATTCATCTGTCACAGCAGTCTCTGCTGTCGCAGTAACCTCAACTGTCACAGTAGTCTATACTGTCACAGTGGTGACTGCTGTCACAGCAGTCTCTATACTCACAATAGTCACTAATGTCGAAATAGTCTCCACTGTCACAATTGTCTCTACTGTCACAGTAGTTTCTATAATCACAATTGTCTCTATTGTCACAATTGTATCTACTGTCACAATTGTCTCTATAACAGTAGTCACTACTGTCACAGTAGAGTCTATTGTCACAGTAGTCTCTACTCTCCCAGTCGACTCTACTGTCACAACTGCCTATAGTCTCTACTGTCACTACAGTCTCTATAGTAAAAATAGTCTCCACTGTCACAATAGTCTCAACTGTCACAATAGTCTCTTTTGCCACAGTGGTAACTGCTGTCACAGAAGTATCTACTGTCACAATTGTCTCCACTGTCACAATTGTCTCTCAATTGTCTATACTGTCACAGTAGTCTCTATAGTCACAATATTCTCTACTGTCACTGCAGTCTCTGCTGTCGCAGTATTCTCTAATGTCACCGTGGTAACTGCTGTCATAGTCTCTACACTCACAGTAGAGTCTATTGTCACAGTAGTCTCTAACTGTCACAGTAGTTTCAAATGTCACAAGTGCCTATAATCTCTATAGTCTCTCCTTTCACAACAGTCTCTATAGTCAAAATAGTCTCCACTGTCAAAATATTCTCAACTGTCACAATAGTCTCTTTTGCCACAGTGGTAACTGCTGTCACAGAAGTATCTATAGCCAAAATATTCTCTAATGTCACAGTAGTCTCTACAGTCAGAGTAGTCTCTATTGTCGCAGTAGTCTCAACTGTCACAGTAGTCTCTACTGTCACAGTGGTAACTGCTGTCACAGTAGTCTCTATAGTCACAATAGACTCTAATTTCAAAATAGTCTCTACTGTCACAATAGTCTCTACAGTAACAGTGGTAACTGCTGTCACAGTAGTCTCTATAGAAACAATAGTCTCTACTGTCACAATTATGTGCACGATCACAATAGTCTCTACTGTCACAATTGGCTCTACTGTCACAATTGTCTCTACTCTCACAGTAGTCTCTATATTCAATATATTCTTTACTGTCACAACAGTCTCCACTGTCAGAGTAGTCTCAACTGTCGCAGTAGTTATAATGTAAAGTTGGTAACTGCTGTTGCAGTAGTTTCTACAGTCACAATAGTGTCTACTGTGGCAGTAGTTTCAACTGTCACAGCAGTCTCTGCTGTCGCAGTAACCTCAACTGTCACAGTAGTCTTTACTGTCACAGTAGTTTCAACTGTCACATGTGCCTATAATCTCTATAGTCTCTCTTTTCACAATAGTCTCAAATGTCACAATAGCCTCTACTGTCACAATTGACTCTTCTGTCACAATTGTCTCTACACTCACAGTAGTCTTTATAGTCACAATAGTCTCCACTGTCACAATAGTCTCCACTGTCACAATAGTCTCTTTTGCCACAGTGGTAACTGCTGTCACAGAAGTATCTATAGCCAAAATATTCTCTAATGTCACAGTAGTCTCTACAGTCAGAGTAGTCTCTATCGTCGCAGTAGTCTCAACTGTCACAGTAGTCTCTACTGTCACAGTAGACTCTACGGTCACAAGTGTCTATAGTCTCTACGGTCACAATAGTCTCTATAGTCACAATAGTCTCCACTGTCAAAATAGTCTCTACTGTCACAATAGTATCTACTGTCACAGTGGTAACTGCTGTCACAATTGTATCTACTGTCACAATTGTCTCTACTGTCACAGTAGTCTCTACTGTCACAAGTCCCTATAGTCTCTACTGTCACAGTTGTGACTGCAGTCACAGTAGTCTCTATACTCGAAATAGTCTCTAATGTCACAATAGTCTCCACAGTCACAATTGTCTCTTCTGTCACAGTAGTTTCTATAACCACAATTGTCTCTACTGTCACAATTGTATCTACTGTCACAATAGTCTCCACTTTCACAGTTGTCTCTACTGTCACTACAGTCTCTACTGTCACAGTAGTCTCTACTGCAACAGTAGAGACTGCCGTGAAAGTATAGTCTATTGTGACTATAGAGACTACTGTGACAGCTGAGACTACTCTGACTGTAGAGACTACTGCGACAGTAGAGACTATTGTGGCTATAAATACTTCTGTGACAGCAGTTACCACTCTGGCGGTAGAGACTACTGTAACAGTAGAGACTATTTTGACAGTGGAGACTATCTTGACAGTAGAGACTATTGTGACAGTAGAGACTATTGGGACAGGAGAGACTATTGTGAAAGTGGAGATTGTGACAGTAGAGACTATTGCCACAGTGGAGACTGTTGTGTCTATAGAGATTATTGTGACAGTAGTGACTATTGTGACAGTGGAGACTATTGTGAATATAGAGACTGTAGAGACTATAGGCACTTGTGACAGTAGAGACTACTGTGAGAAAAGAGACTACTGTGACAGTAGACTCTACTGTGACAGTAGAGACTACTGTGACAGTAGAGACAAAGTAGATACAATTGTGATAGTAGAGAATATTGTGACTATAGAAACCACTGTGACAGTAGAGACAATTGTGACAGTAGAGACAATTGAGACAGTAGAGACTATTGTTACAGTGGAGTATATTGTGACTGTAGAGACTGGTGTAAATATAGAGACTAATAATGCAGTAGAGACTAGGTTGACATTTGAGACTATCGCGACAGCAGAGACTGCCGGTAACAGTTAAAATTACTGCACAGTAGACACTATTTTGAAATTAGAAACTACTGCGACAGCAGTTACCACCCTCACAAGTGCCTATAGTCTCTACTGTCACAACAGTCTCTATAGTCATAATAGTCTCTACTGTCACTGCAGTCTCTGCTGTCGCAGTAGTCTCTAATGTCACAGTAGTTTCAACTGTCACCGCTGTCTCTTTTGTCGCAGTAGTCTCTACTCTCACAGTAGTCTCTACACTCACTGTAGTCTCTACTGTCACAGGAGAGTCTATTGTCACAGTAGTCTCTACTGTCACAGTAGTCTCTACGGTCACAAGTGTGTATAGTCTCTACGGTCACAATAGTCTCTACAGTCACAATAATCTCCACTGCCACAATAGTCTCGACTGTCACACAATAGTATCTACTGTCATTGTGGTAACTGTTGTCACAATTGTATCTACTGTCACAATTGTCTCTACTATCACAGTAGTCTCTACTGTTTCAGTACAGTCTATTGTAACAGTGGTCTCTACTCTCATTGTAGTCTCTGCTGTCACAAGTGCCTATAGTCTCTACGGTCACAACAGTCTCTATAGTCACAAAAGTCTCCACTGTCACTATAGTCTCTACAGCCAGTGGTAAATGCTGTCACAGAAGTATCTATGGTCACAATAGTCTCTACTCTCATAGTAGTCTGTACAGTCAGAGTTATTTCTAATGTAGCAGCTGTCTCAACTGTCAGAGTAGTCTCTACTGTCACTGTAGTCTCTACTGTCACAGCAGAGGCTATCGTGACAGTAGTCTCTACTGTCGCAATAGTCTCTATGGTCACAAAAGTCTCTCCTGCCACAGTAGTCTCCACTGTCACAATAGTCTCTTCTGTCACAATTGGCTCTACTGTCACAATTGTCTCTACTCTCACAGTAGTCTCTATATTCACAATATTCTTTAGTGTCACAATAGTCTCTACTGTCAGAGTAGTCTCAAATGTCGCAGTAGTTATAATGTAAATTTGGTAACTGCTGTCGCAGTAGTTTATACAGTCACAATAGTGTCTACTGTGGCAGTAGTTTCAACTGTCACAGCAGTCTCTGCTGTCGCAGTAACCTCAACTGACAGAGTAGTCTATACTGTCACAGTGGTGACTGCTGTCACAGTGGTGACTGCTGTGACAGTAGTCTCTATACTCACAATAGTCACTAATGTCAAAATAGTCTCCACTGTCACAATATTCTCTACTCTCACAATAGTCTCTTCTGTCACAGTGGTAACTGCTGTCACAGTAGTATCTATAGTCACAATAGTCTCTACAGTCGCATAGTGCCTAATGTAACGGTGATACTGCTGTCGCAGTAGTTTGTACTGTCACAGTAGTCTCTACTGTGGCGGTAGTCTCAACTGTCACCGCAGACTCTTTCTGTCGCAGTTATCTCAACTGTCACTGTAGTCTCTAATGTCACAATAGTCTCAACTGTCACAATAGTCTCTTTTGCCACAGTGGTAACTGCTGTCACAGAAGTATCTATAGCCAAAATATTCTCTAATGTCACAGTAGTCTCTACAGTCTGAGTAGTCTCTATTGTCGCAGTAGTCTCAACTGTCACAGTAGTCTCTACTGTCACAGTGGTAACTGCTGTCACAGTAGTCTCTATAGTCACAATAGTCTCTAATTTCAAAATAGTCTCTGCTGTCACAATAGTCTCTACAGTCACAGTGGTAACTGCTGTCACAGTAGTCTCTATAGAAACAATTGTTTCTACTGTCACAATTATCTGCACAATCACAATAGTCTATACTGTCACAATTATCTCTATTGCCACAATTGTCTCTACTGTCACAAGAGACTATAGTCTCTACTGTCACAATAATTTTTATGGTCACAATAGTCTCTCCTGTAACAATACTTTCTAATGTCACAATAGTCTCTTCAGTCACAGTTGTAACTACTGTCACAATACTTTCTATAATCACAATTGTCTCTTCTCTCACAATTGTATCTACTGTCATAATTGTCTCTACTGTAACAGTAGTCTCTACTGTCACAGTAGAGTCTATTGTCACAGTAGTCTCTACTCTCCCAGTCTTCTCTACTCTCACAAGTGCCTATAGTCTCTACTGTCACTACAGTCTCTATAGTCACAATAGTCTCCACTGTCACAATAGTCTCAACTGTCACAATAGTCTCTTTTGCCACAGTGGTAACTGCTGTCACAGAAGTATCTTTAGCCAAAATATTCTCTAATGTCACAGTACTCTCTACAGTCAGAGTAGTCTCAATTGTCACTGTAGTCTCAACTGTCACAGTAGTCTCTACTGTCACAGTAGACTCTACGGTCACAAGTGTCTATAGTCTCTACGGTCACAATAGTCTCTATAGTCAAAATAGTCTCCACTGTCACAATAGTCTCTACTGTCACAATTGTCTCTACTGTCACGCAATAGTATCTAATGTCACCGTGGTAACTGCTGTCACAATAGTCTCCACTGTCGCTATATTCGCCAAATTAACAATAGTCTATACTGCCACAATATTCTCCACTGTCACAATTGTCTCTACTGTCACAATAGTCTCCACTGTCACAATAGTCTCTACTCTCAAAATAGTCTCAACTGTAACAGTAGTCTCTATAATCACAATATTCTCTACTGTCGCAATAGTCTCTACTCTCACAATTGTATCTACTGTCACAATTGTCTCTACTGTAACAGTACTCTCTACTCTCACAGTAGTTTCTACTGTCTCAACAGTCTCTGTAGTAACAATAGTCTCCACTGTCACAATTGTATCTACTGTCACAATTGTCTCTACAGTCAAAATTGTCTCTATTGTCACAGTAGTTTCTATAGTGACAATTGTTTCTACTGTCACAATTGTATCTACTGTCAAAATTATCTCTACTGTAACAGTAGTCACTGCTGTCACAGTTGAGTCTATTGTCACAGTAGTCTCTACTCTCACAGTAGTCTCTACTGTCACAAGTGCCTATAATCTCTACTGTCACAACAATCTCTATAGTCGCAATAGTCTCTACTGTCATTGCAGTCTCTGCTGTCGCTGTAGTCTCTAATGTCACGGGTAACTGCTGTCATATTAGTCTCTACTGTGACAGTAGAGTCTATTGTCACAGTAGTCTCTACTGTCAATAGTCTACTGTCACAATAGTCTTTAACTGTCGCAGTAGTTTCAACTGTCACTGCAGTCTCTGATATCGCAGTAGTCTCTACTCTCACAGTAGTTTCTACTGTCACCGCTGTCCATGCTGTCGCAGTAGTCTCTACTGTCACAGTAGTCTCTACTCTCACTGTAGAATCTACTATCACAGTAGATAGAGTCTATCGTCACAGTAGTCTCTACTCTCACAGTAGTCTCTGCTGTCACAGTAGTCTCTACTCTCACTGTAGACTCTACTGTCACAGTAGATAGAGTCTATCGTCACAGTAGTCTCTACTCTCACAGTAGTCTCTACTGTCACAAGTGCCTATAGTCTCTACTATCACAACAGTGTCTATAGTTACAAAAGTCTCCACTGTCACAATATTCTCTACTGCTAGTGGTAACGGCTGTCACAGAAGTATCTATGGCCACTATAGTCTCTACTGTCTCAGTAGTCTCTAGAGTCAGAGTAGTCTCTACTGTTGCAGTAGTCTCAAATGTCACAGTAGTCTCTACTGTCACTGTAGTCTCTACTGTCAAAATAGTCTCCAATGTCACAATAGTCTATACTGTCACAATTGTCTCTGCTGTCACAGTGGTTTCTATAATCCCAATTGTCTCTGTTGTCACAATTGTATCTACGGTCACAATTGTCTCTACTTTAACAGTAGTCTCTACACTCACAGTAGTCTCTATTCTCACAACAGTCTCTGCAGTAACAATAGTCTCCACATTCACAATTGTCTCTACTGTCACAGTTGTTTCTACAGCCACAATAGTCTCTAATGTCGCAATAGTCTCTACTGTCACAATTGTCTCTATTGTCACAAATGTCTCTACTGTCACAGTAGTTTCTATAGTCACAATTGTCTCTACTGTCCCAATTGTATCTAATGTCACAATTATCTCTACTGTAACAGTAGTCACTACTGTCACAGTTGAGTCTATTATCACAGTAGTCTCTACTCTCACAGTAGTCTCTACTGTCACAAGTGCCTATAGTCTCTACTGTCGCAAAAATCCCTATAGTCACAATAGTCTCTACTCTCACTGCAGACTCTGCTGTTGCAGTAATCTCTAATGTCACAGGAGTAAATGCTGTCATATTAGTCTCTACTGTGACAGTAGAGTCTATCGTCAGAGTAGTCTCTATTGTCGCAGTAGTCTCTACTGTCACAGTAGTCTCTACTGTCACAGTGGTAACAGCTGTCACCATAGATAGAGTCTATCGTCACAGTAGTCTCTACTCTCACAGTAGTCTCTACTGTCACAAGTGCTTATAGTCTCTACTGTCACAACAGTCTCTATAGTCAAAAAAGCCTCCACTGACACAATGGTCCCTACTGCCAGTGGTAACTGCTGTCACAGAAGTATCTATGGCCACAATAGTCTCTACTGTCACAGTAGTCTTTACAGTCAGAGTAGTCTCTATTGTCGCAGTAGTCTCAACTGTCACAGTAGTCTCTACTGTCACAGTGGTAGCAGCTGTCACTGTAGTCTTTATAGTCACAATAGTCTCTAATTTCAAAATATTCTCTACTGTCCCAATAGTCTCTACAGTCACAGTGGTAACTGCTGTCACAGTAGTCTCTATAGACACAATAGTCTCTACTTTCACAATTATCTGCACTATCACAATAGTCTATACTCTCACAATTATCTCTACTCTCACAATTGTCTCTTCCGTCACCATAGTCTCCACTGTCACAGTAGTTTCTATAGTCACAATAGACTCTACTGTCACAGTAGTCTCTACAATCAGAGTAGTCTCTACTGACACCGTGGTAACTCCCGTCACAGTAGATTCTAATGTCGCTATAGTCGCCACCTTCACAATAGTCTATACTGCCACAATAGTCTCCACGGTCACAATTGTTTCTACTGTCACAATAGTCTCTACTGTCACAGTAGTTTCTATAATCACCATTGACTCTACAGTCACAATAGTCTCAACAGTCACAATTGTTTCCACTCTCACAATTGTCTCTACTGTCACAGTAGTTTCTATAATCACAATTGTCTCTACTGTCACAATTGTTTCTACTGTCACAATAGTCTCTACTGTCACAGTAGTTTCTATAATCACCATTGACTCTACAGTCACAATATTCTCAGCCGTCACAATTGTCTCCACTCTCACGATTGTCTCTACTGTCACAGTAGTTTCTATAATCACAATTGTCTCTACTGTCACAATTGTATCTACTGTCGCAATTGTCTCTACTGTAACAGGAGTCTCTACTGTCACAGTAGATGCTATATTCAGAGTAGTCTCTACTCTCACAGTAGTCTTTATATTCACATCATTCTTTACTGTTACAAATGTCTCTACGGTCACAGTAGTTTCAACTGTCACCGCAGCCTCTGATGTCGCAGTAGTCTCAACTGTCACAGTAGGTTACCGCTGTCTCTGCTGTCACAGTAGTCTCTCCTCTCACAGTAGTCTCTACTGTCACTGTAGTCTCTACTGTCACAGCAGTCTCTGCTGTCGCAGTATTCTCTAATGTCACTGTGGTAACTGCTGTCACAATAGTCTCTACTCTCACAGTAGAGTCTATTGTCGCAGTAGTCTCTACTCTCACAGTAGTCTCTACTGTCACTGTAGTCTCTACTCTCACAGGAGAGTCTATTGTCACAGTAGTCACAGTAGTCTCTACTGTCACAAGTGCCTATAGTCTCTACTGTCACAATAGTCTCTACTGGCACAGTAGTATCTACTGTCACAGTGGTAACTGCTGTCACAATTGTATCTACTGTCAAAATTGTCTCCACTGTCACAGTAGTCTCTGCTGTCACAATAAATTCTATTGTCACAGTGGTCTCTACTCTCATAGTAGTCTCTCCTGTCACAAGTTCCTATAGTCTCTACTGTCACAATAGTCTCTACTGCCACAGAGGTAACTGCTCTCACAGAAGTATCTAAAGCCAAAATATTCTCTAATGTCGCAGTAGTCTCTACTGTCAGAGTAGTCTCTGCTGTCAATGTAGTCTCTACTGTCAGAGTAGTCTACTGTCACAGTAGTCTCTACCGTCACAAGCGCCTATAGTCTCTACTGTCACAATAATCTCTATGGTCATAATAGTCACTCCTGTCATAATAGTCTCAAATATCACAAGAGTCTCCACTGTCAAAATTGTCTCAACTGTCACAGTGGTACCTGCTGTCACAGTAGTCTCTATAGTCACAATATTCTCTACTGTCACTGCAGTCGCAGTATTCTCTATTGTCGCGGTGGTAACTGCTGTCACAGGAGTCTCTACTCTCAGCGTAGAGTCTCTTGTCACAGTAGTCTCTAACTGTCACAGTAGTTTCAACTGTCACAAGTGCCTATAATCTCTGTCACACTAATCTCTATGGTCACAATAGTCTCTACTGTCACAATTGTCTCTACACTCACAGTAGTCTCTATAGTCAGAATAGTCTCAATAGTCACAATAGTCTCGACTGTCACAATAGTCTCTACTGTCACAATAGTCTCCACTGTCACAATAGTCTCTACCCTCACAATATTCTCTACTGTCACAGTGGTAACTGCTCTAACAGAAGTCTCTACTGTCACAAGCACCTATAGTCTCTACTGTCATAACAGTCTCTATAGTCACAATAGTCTCTACTGTCACTGCAGTCTCTGCTATCGCGGTAGTCTCTAATGTCACGGTGGTAACTGCTGTCCCAGTAGTCTCTACTGTGACAGTAGAGTCTATAGTCACAGTAGTCTCTACTGTCAAGAGTCTACTGTCACATTAGTCTTTAACTGTCACAGTAGTTTCAACTGTCACCGCAGTCTCTGATGTCGCAGTAGTCTCTACTGTCACAGTAGATTCAACTGTCACCGCTGTCTCTGTTGTCGCAGTAGTCTCTACTGTCACAGTAGTCTCTACTCTCACTGTAGTCTCTACTGTCACAGGAGAGTCTATTGTCACAGTAGTCTCTACTGTCACAGTAGTCTCTACTATCACAATTGTTTATAGTCTCTACTGTCACAATAGTCTCTATAGTCACAATAGTCTCCACTGTGACAATAGTCTCTACTGTCACAATAGTATCTACTGTCATAGTGGTAACTACTGTCACAATTGTATCTACTGTCACAATTGTCTTTACTCTGACAGTAGTCACTACTGTCACAGTACAGTCTATTGTCACAGTGGTCTCTACTCTCATAGTAGTCTCTACTTTCACAAGTCCCCATAGTCTCTACTGTCACAATAGTTTCCACTGTCACCATACTCTCTACTGTTACAATAGTCCCTACTGTCACAGTACAGTCTATTGTCACAATGGTCTCTACTCTCATAGTAGTCTCTTCTGTCACAAGTTCCTATAGTATCTACTGTCACAAATGTCTCTACTGTCACTGCCACTGTGACAGTAGGGACTATTGTGACAGTAGAGAGTATGGTGACAGTGGAGACTATTGTGACAGTAGAGACTATTGTGACAGTAAAAAAAATTGTGAGTGTAGATACTACTGTGACAGCAGTTACCACTGTGAGAGTAGAGACTATTGGGAGAGCAGAGAATATTGTTACAGTGGAGACTATTGTGACAATAGAGACTATTGTGAAAGTGGAAGCTATTGTGACTATAGAGATTACTGTGACTATAGAGACTACTGTGAGAGTAGAGACAATTATGACAGTAGAGCCAATTGTGACTGTAGAGACTATTGTGACATTTGAGACTATTGTGACAGGAGAGACTCTTGTGACCATAGAGATTACTGTGACAGTAGAGACTATAGGCACTTGTGACAGTAGAGAATACTGTGACAGTAGAGACTTATGTGACAATAGGCTCTACTCTGACAGTAGAGACTACAGTGACAGTAATGACTACTCTGACAGTAGAGACTTCTGCGATTGCAGAGACAGCGTTGACATTTGAAACTACTGTGACAGTTAGAGACTACTGTGACAATAGACTCTACTGTGAGAGTAGAGACTACAGTGACAGCAGTTACCACAGTGACATTATAGAATACTGCGACAGCAGAGACTGCAGTGACAGTAAAGAATATTGTGAGTATAGAGACTATTGTGACAGCAGTCACCACTGTGACATTAAAAACTACTGTGACAGTTGAGATAACTGCGACAGAAAGAGACTGCGGTGACAGTTGAGACTACTGCCACAGTAGAGACTACTGTGACACTAGAAACATCTGCGACAGCAGTATCACTGTTACATTAGTGACTACTGCGACATTAGAGACTATTGTGAATATAGAAACTACTGTGACAGCAGTTACCACTGTGACAGTAGAGACTATTGTGACAGTAGAGACTATGGGGACTTGTGACAGTAGAGACTACTATGAGAGTAGAGACCACTGTGACAATAGACTGTACTGTGAGTGTAGTGACTACTGTGAGAGAAGAGACAATTGTGACAGTAGATACAATTGTGACAGCAGTTACCACTGTGACAGTAGATACTATTGTGACAGTAGAGACTATTGTGACAATAGAGACTATTGTGAAAGTGGAAGCTATTGTGACAATAGAGATTACTGTGACTATAGAGACTACTGTGAGAGTAGAGACAATTGTGACAGTAGAGCCAATTGTGACTGTAGAGACTATTGTGACAGGAGAGACTCTTGTGACCATAGAGATTATTGTGACAGTAGAGACTATAGGCACTTGTGACAGTAGAGACTACTTTGACAGTAGAGACTTCTGCGATTGCAAAGACAGCGTTGACATTTGAAACTACTGTGACAGTTAGAGACTACTGTGACAATAGACTCTACTGTGAGAGTAGAGACTACTGTGACAGCAGTTACCACAGTGACATTATAGAATACTGCGACAGCAGAGACTGCAGTGACAGTAAACAATATTGTGAGTATAGAGACTATTGTGACAGCAGTCACCATTGTGACATTAAAGACTACTGTGACAGTTGAGATAACTGCGACAGAAAGAGACTGCGGTGACAGTTGAGACTACTGCCACAGTGGAGACTACTGTGACAGTAGAAACTACTGCGACAGCAGTATCACTGTTACATTAGTGACTACTGCGACATTAGAGATTATTGTGAATATGGAAACCACTGTGACAGCAGTTACCACTGTGACAGTAGAGACTATTGTGACAGTAGAGACTATGGGGACTTGTGACAGTAGAGACTACTATGAGAGTAGAGACCACTGTGACAATAGACTGTACTGTGAGTGTAGTGACTACTGTGAGAGTAGAGACAATTGTGACAGTAGATACAATTGTGACAGCAGTTACCACTGTGACAGTAGATACTATTGTGACAGTAGAGACTATTGTGTCAGTGGAGACTATTGTGACTACAGAGACTATTGTGACAGTAGAGACTATAAACAATTGTGACAGGAGAGAATACTGTGACAGTAGAGACTACCGTGACAATAGACTCTCCTGTGACAGTAGAGACTACAGTGAGAGTAGAGACTACTGTGACAGTAGAGACTACTGCGACAACAGAGACAGCGGTGACAGTTGAAACTACTGTGACAGTAGAGACTACTGCGACATCAGAGACAGCGGTGACAGTTGAAACTACTGTGACAGTTAAAGACTAATGTGATTCATAAAATTATTAATGAGATTTATAGAATTATTAATGAGATTCATAGACCAAAGCCTAAACCCACAAGTGTAGCAAGTGAAAATGTTTTAGCCATATAAAAGGAAAAGAAACATAAGAATGTTAGCCTGGTCATTTGGGCTGTGGCATAGCTACTCAGGTCCGGGGTGAGTATGTCATTGTTAGTGATGTTTGACGAGATCCTAGATCTCAAGGTCAGTTGTTACGTACTTCGTGTACGGCCCTCTTTCGAGGGGGGACTGGGATACCGGCAACTGTTCCTCCCCATCAAATAAGCTATCAGTGACTCCAAATGACTTCAGGCTTTTTCAATTTCCTTTTTGCTTTAATAAACTTGATAACTAAAGGGCCGGGGAATGCCAATGAACTATAAAAATTACAAAATTTTTTTATTTTTTTATTTTTTTAATGAGATTCATAGACCAAAGCCTAAACCCACAAGTGTAGCAAGTGAAAATGTTTTAGCAATATAAAAGGAAAAGAAACATAAGAATGTTAGCCTGGTCATTTGGGCTGTGGCATAGCTACTCAGGTCCGGGGTGAGTATGTCATTGCTAGTGATGTTTGACTAGATCCTAGATCTCAAGGTCAGTTGTTACGTACTTCGAGTACGGCCCTCTTTCGAGGGGGGACTGGGATACCGGCAACTGTTCCTCCCCATCAAATAATCTATCAGAGACTCCAAATGACTTCAGGCTTTTTCAATTTCCTTTTTGCTTTAATAAACTTGATAACTAAAGGGCCGGGGAATGCCAATGAACTATAAAAATTAAAAAATTTTCTTTATTTATTTATTTTTTTAATGAGATTCATAGAATTATTAATGAGATTCATAGACCAAAGCCTAAACCCACAAGTGTAGCAAGTGAAAATGTTTTAGCCATATAAAAGGAAAAGAAACATAAGAATGTTAGCCTGGTGATTTGGGCTGTGGCATAGCTACTCAGGTCCGGGGTGAGTATGTCATTGTTAGTGATGTTTGACGAGATCCTAGATCTCAAGGTCAGTTGTTACGTACTTGGTGTACGGCCCTCTTTCGAGGGGGGACTGGGATACGGGCAACTGTTCCTCCCCATCAAATAAGCTATCAGTGACGCCAAATGACTTCAGGCTTTTTTAATTTCCTTTTTGCTTTAATAAACTTGACAACTAAAGGGCCGGGGAATGCCAATGAACTGAAGAAATTTTAAAACTTTTTTTTAATTATTTTATTTTATTTTATTTTATTTTTTTAATGAGATTCATAGAATTATTAATGAGATTCATAGAATTATTAATGAGATTCATAGATCAAAGCCTAAACCCACAAGTATTGCGAGTGAAAATGTTTTAGCCATATAAAAAAGGAAAAGAAACATAAGAATGTTAGCCTGGTCATTTGGGCTGTGGCATAGCTACTCAGGTCCGGGGTGAGTATGTCATTGTTAGTGATGTTTGACGAGATCCTAGATCTCAAGGTCAGTTGTTACGTACTTCGTGTACGGCCCTCTTTCGAGGGGGGACTGGGATACCGGCAACTGTTCCTCCCCATCAAATAAGCTATCAGTGACTCCAAATGACTTCAGGCTTTTTCAATTTCCTTTTTGCTTTAATAAACTTGATAACTAAAGGGCCGGGGAATGCCAATGAACTGAAGAAATTTTAAAACTTTTTTTATTTTATTTTATTTTATTTTATTTTTTTTTTTTAATGAGATTCATAGAATTATTAATGAGATTCATAGAATTATTAATGATATTCATAGATCAAAGCCTAAACCCACAAGTATAGCGAGTGAAAATGTTTTAGCCATATAAAAAAGGAAAAGAAACATAAGAATGTTAGCCTGGTCATTTGGGCTGTGGCATAGCTACTCAGGTCCGGGGTGAGTATGTCATTGTTAGTGATGTTTGACGAGATCCTAGATCTCAAGGTCAGTTGTTACGTACTTCGTGTACGGCCCTCTTTCGAGGGGGGGACTGGGACACCGGCAACTGTTCCTCCCCATCAAATAAGCTCCTCTCCAAATGACTTCAGGCTTTTTGAATTTCCTTTTTGCTTTAATAAACTTGATAACTAAAGGGCTGGGGAATGCCAACAAACTAAAGAAATTTTAAAACTTTTTTTTTTTTTTTTTTTTTTTTTTTTTTTTTTTTTAATGCGATTTACAGAATTATTAATGAGATTCATAGATCAAAGCCTAAACCCACAAGTATAGCGAGTGAAAATGTTTTAGCCATATAAAAGGAAAAGAAACATAAGAATGTTAGCCTGGTCATTTGGGCTGTGGCATAGCTGCTCAGGTCCGGGGTGAGTATGTCATTGTTAGTGATGTTTGACGAGATCCTAGATCTCAAGGTCAGTTGTTACGTACTTCGTGTACGGCCCTCTTTCGAGGGGGGACTGGGATACCGGCAACTGTTCCTTCCCATCAAATAAACTATCAGTGACTCCAAATGACTTCAGGCTTTTTCAATTACCTTTTTGCTTTAATAAACTTTATAACTAAAGGGCCGGGGAATGCCAATGAACTGAAAAAATTTTAAAACTTTTTTTTTTTTTTTTTTTTTTTTTTTTAATGAGATTCATAGAATTATTAATGAGATTCATAGAATTATTAATGAGATTCATAGATCAAAGCCTAAACCCACAAGTATAGCGAGTGAAAATGTTTTAGCCGTATAAAAGGAAAAGAAACATAAGAATGTTAGCCTGGTCATTTGGGCTGTGGCATAGCTACTCAGGTCCGGGGTGAGTATGTCATTGTTAGTGATGTTTGACGAGATCCTAGATCTCAAGGTCCGTTGTTACGTACTTCGTGTACGGCCCTCTTTCGAGGGGGGACTGGGATACCGGCAACTGTTCCTCCCCATCAAATAAGCTATCAGTGACTCCAAATGACTTCAGGCTTTTTCAATTTCCTTTTTGCTTTAATAAACTTGATAACTAAAGGGCCGGGGAATGCCAATGAACTGAAAAAATTTTAAAACTTTTTTTTTTTTTTTTTTTTTTTTTTTTTAATGAGATTGATAGAATTATTAATGAGATTCATAGACCAAAGCCTAAACCCACAAGTGTAGCAAGTGAAAATGTTTTAGCCATATAAAAGGAAAAGAAACATAAGAATGTTAGCCTGGTCATTTGGGCTGTGGCATAGCTACTCAGGTCCGGGGTGAGTATGTCATTGTTAGTGATGTTTGACGAGATCCTAGATCTCAAGGTCAGTTGTTACGTACTTGGTGTACGGCCCTCTTTCGAGGGGGGACTGGGATACCGTCAACTGTTCCTCCCCATCAAATAAGCTATCAGTGACTCCAAATGACTTCAGGCTTTTTCAATTTCCTTTTTGCTTCAATAAACTTGATAACTAAAGGGCCGGGGAATGCCAATGAACTGAAAAAATTTTAAAACTTTTTTTTTTTTTTATTTTTTTATTTTTTTAATGAGATTTATAGAATTATTAATGAGATTCATAGAATTATTAATGAGATTCATAGATCAAAGCCTAAACCCACAAGTATAGCGAGTGAAAATGTTTTAGCCATATAAAAGGAAAAGAAACATAAGAATGTTAGCCTGGTCATTTGGGCTGTGGCATAGCTACTCAGGTCCGGGGTGAGTATGTCATTGTTAGTGATGTTTGACGAGATCCTAGATCTCAAGGTCAGTTGTTACGTACTTCGTGTACGGCCCTCTTTCGAGGGGGGACTGGGATACCGGCAACTGTTCCTCCCCATCAAATAAGCTATCAGTGACTCCAAATGACTTCAGGCTTTTTCAATTTCCTTTTTGCTTTAATAAACTTGATAACTAAAGGGCCCGGGAATGGCCATGAACTTAAGAAATTTTAAAACTTTTTTTTTTTTTTTTTTTTTTTTTTTTTTTTTTTTTTTTAATGAGATTTATAGAATTATTAATGAGATTTATAGAATTATTAATGAGATTCATAGATCAAAGTCCAAACCCACAAGTGTAGCAAGTGAAAATGTTTTAGCCATATAAAAGGAAAAGAAACATAAGAATGTTAGCCTGGTCATTTGGGCTGTGGCATAGCTACTCAGGTCCGGGGTGAGTATGTTATTGTTAGTGATGTTTGACGAGATCCTAGATCTCAAGGTCAGTTGTTACGTACTTCGTGTACGGCCCTCTTTCGAGGGGGGACTGGGATACCGGCAACTTTTCCTCCCCTTCAAATAAACTATCAGTGACTCCAAATGACTTCAGGCTTTTTCAATTTCCTTTTTGCTTTAATAAACTTGATAACTAAAGGGCCGGGGAATGCCAATGAACTATAAAAATTTAAAAATTTTATTTATTTATTTATTTTTTTTAATGAGATTCATAGAATTATTAATGAGATTCATAGAATTATTGATGAGATTCATAGAATTATTAATGAGATTCATAGATCAAAGCCTAAACCCACAATTATAGCGAGTGAAAATGTTTTAGCCATATAAAAGGAAAAGAAACATGCACCACATGAAACATATGTGAATGCAGACTTGCATATTCAGCAATACTAATCAGCATATCATTGGAATCAAATGAGTATGCAGGATTGGCTACTAAGCAAATCCAGACTCAGCATAAGTCTGCATGTGGACACTTTCAGGATACTACTGTTATGCAGTTACTGCATAATCAGTACACATATTAGTGAATACTCTCTGCATTTTCACAACATTCATTTGGTATGCATATAGGTATACCTATCCTTTGAATTCTATATAATTATTAATAATTATTATTATTAATTAATGTGTAATTAAATTTGAATCATAAAATTTAATATTATGCAAAAGAGACCAAAGAAACTAAATAAATAATTATTATTGTTTTAGTCTGAAAAAGAATCTGAGTTGTAATCAAGTTCATCGATATCATCAGTACTATAGCTAGTGCTGGTACTAGTACTGCCGGATTCTTGAGATAGTACTTGAGTGTCTGTACCCGTTGTAGCAGTTGGATCTTCATCCACAGAAATGAACGCAGTGGGGCAATCAGTTGGCGATGGTCTCTTTGAAGGTGATCCTGCTCTCCGAATTTTTGCTTCTACCCACTTGGACTTCCTCTTTTTTTCATGACGAACATCCAACTTATGGAAAAATGAATTTAAACCTAACCAAGGAACGAAAAAAGGAAAATAAATTAAAATGATGAATAATATGGTATCCTAAAGCCAGGATTTCATAATAATTAATTAATAACTACAGCTATATGTACATTTACATATTTATTATTATAGTATATAAGATATCATTGTAGAGAAACAAAAATTACAAGAAAATGTGCAGCACATAAAAATAATTATGCATTATTTAAACAAAATAGTTTTACTGCGGCCCATATAGACAAAGAATCCACACGGACAGTACATGGGTATAAATATGGTGAAACAAGAAGGTAATTCACATTAAAATGAGTACGATATATACGTACAACATACTGACAGATACATGAGTAACATATATAACACAATGACAACTATGGTAGAAAGTAATTCACAATTTCATATTACACTGACAGATACCTGTGTAAGATATCCACAAAGCATAACGTGAACGACAACTAAATATGACAAAAATAATTCACATTACACTGACAGATACCTGAGTAAGATATCCACAAAGCATAACGTGAACAACGACAACTAAATATGACAAATATTATTCACATTACACTGACAGATACCTGAGTAAGATATCCACAAAGCATAACGTGAACAACGACAACTAAATATGACAAATATTATTCACATTACACTGACAGATACCTGAGTAAGATATCCACAAAGCATAACGTGAACAACGACAACTAAATATGACAAAAATAATTCACATTACACTGACAGATACCTGAGTGAGATATCCACAAAGCATAACGTGAACAACGACAACTAAATATGACAAATATTATTCACATTACACTGACAGATACCTGAGTAAGATATCCACAAAGCATAACGTGAACAACGACAACTAAATATGACAAAAACAATTCACATTACACTGACAGATACCTGAGTAAGATATCCACAAAGCATAACGTGAACAACGACAACTAAATATGACAAATATTATTCACATTACACTGACAGATACCTGAGTAAGATATCCACAAACCATAACGTGAACAACGACACAGTGACAGAAAGACATTTCACAGTGTGTATACTGACAAATTAGAGAGAAAAAAGAAGTGATCATAGTCTGCTCACTTTGTGAACGCCACGGCAGTGAATGCGTAACAATAACATTTTCATCTTCATGATCGCTCTCATCAGTCATAAAATCGACAGTAACTTTCTTCCAAACTGGTTGTTCAGAGGACTTGACATAACTTCCTCTACGATCAAAGAGCTATTGTAAAAGAGATAGAAAGCACATTTGAAGTCATTGATCTAGTTATCATTATCCTTACTCGGTGACGGCGGGCACATCCTCTCCTGTCCTTCTTCCTTTTCTTAACTATATCTAATTGTGCTCCAGCTGCTGATAACTCTCTGTAGGAGCGCTTTTGTGTTTCAAAGTGGCGATGAATTGCACCTATAATTGTATTTAATACTTTGTCTTGGAAATTATAGAACTTACGATGAAGATCATGAGCATTATAACTGAACTCTTTCATTTCCTTCTTTATTTCGTCAAATATCCTTTTGTTATTTACGTGGTCAGCCCTATTGAATAGAAGCAATTAAGAGGATGTATTAACCCAAAAGCACAGAATATTTTACTTGCCAAGTTAATTATATTTATTACAGTCACAAGCTAAGTCTATCTGAACATATTGGTTAAGTACATTCAAAATATACACTTAAGTACAGTATACTTATTGCACTTGTACCTTTCATCGAAATCAAATTCTTTGTCCAGTACAGAGTAGCAAGATTTAACTTTTTCCTACAAAAATATAAATCACATAACTTATACACACTATGTAGTAAATCACAGTGAACATAACTTCTTTAAAATTTTGGTTATATATTTCATAGATGTGGAGGAATTTTACTATATAGAGTATAAATGCACTTCACATACCATAATTATAGTACTATAAGTCTCATTAGCAATCCCAGTATAAAGTCATCAACCACAAGTGTAATATCAGTTTCTTATAATATAGTAACTCAACAAATAGATTTAATAAACCAAAGAATTTATACAACAAGAGAACATATGGATAAACAACATAAGGTCCATTTATAGTAACAATCAAGTGATATTAATTTACACCTAAAGTACAAGTAATCAAATGGTACACAGCTCTGCATCAGTGGTGATATGCCACAACAAGATATCACTGTAAAATTAATTATCTGAATGCAATTTGTCAGTTTTACTACAATTACAATAATAGAGTTGTAGCCAGTAATCTCAACTTCATATTCTTACAATAAATTTCCAGATGCTAACTACATTATAGTTTTAGTTCACTAGTTGAATTACAAGATATCTGGGACTTATATGGTATGCCAATCATTACTGCATCTATGTCTCATGCAACAATAACCGTATATCTTACCAACATATCCTTCACAACTTTTTTGCTTTTTTTACAACCAGCGTTGTGGTCAATTGCTTGTGATTTCTCCAATGTTTCAATTTTATCTGTCAGAACATTAATTTGACTGGCTTGATTGTCCAGTTTATCCAAGATGGACTCTAAAATCCTCTGTTGGTTATTCAGCAACTGCTTAGATGAAATTTCAGGCGAAATTGGAGTTGAAGAAGATAAAGAAGAAGAACGTCGAGGAGTAGTTGAAACATAGCATCTACCAGACATGGTGATTTCAAGATTTCCCGCTCAGTATATTATGGGCGTGCGCACTGCTACCAAAAATTATAGATCTACGTACTCGATTATACATGGATCGTATACATCGTCGTAGAAAGATGTTCTGCCCTCACTGCCACAGAATTTTTGGGAAAACTGCCTACTATCGCCATAAGCTGAAGTACTATAACTCAGATAATGACTGTTGGACAGAACAATCAACAAACATTTTTAAACCAGATGGAGGTAATGTTGAGTCTAGCACAGTAAATGCACTGGACCAGGAAATGCTTCTTCAAGATGAAAGTCAGTATCAAGAAGATGACCAAGATGTAGACACATTAAATAATGTGAGTATCTATCTCGTAGTTTTTGATGCATGCATATGCATGTGAAATTTGAATTGCGACACATTTACTTTAATAAATTTATTGGTTTTAATTGTATAGGAAACTGATGTTGCTAGTGCCAAGGAAGAAGATGATACAGAAGAGGAGATGGAATTACAAGAGGTAAACTATGGTATAATATTTACTTGTTTGTAATTCGCTGCGATAAACATGTATAATTATGATTATAGCAATTATATAATTATTAATTTTTTTATTGTATATAAATTATATATAATTATATATATATAGGCCATCCTCTCAGAACTTGTTGAATTGGCTGCTGATTCAGAGGATGACGATTATGATGATCCACAAACACAGACATTGAATCCTGCATTCCGATTCCTAATCATGATTCTATTGTTTTGGCAATCAGTTTACAAAATTACTGATAGTGCTATAGCAGTGCTATGAAAACTACTGCTAATTTTCTTCAATGCTTTTAGCAGACTGTTTCAAGTACCGGCTATTCGTGAAGCTGCAGAAAAGTTGCCAAAGTCATTGCCAACACTGCGGAGAGAAGTAAATATTGACCTAAACACTTTTGCTCAGTACGTTGTTTGTGTAAGATGTCATTCTCTATATGAATACAAAGAATGTCTTACTGAAAGAAATGGAAAGCAAGAATCTATGAAATGCATGTTTGTGGGATATCCTAGACATCCACAGCAGTCTCGACGGCAACCTTGTGGTGAAATGTTACTCAAATATGTAAAGAGTGTTAGTGGAAAGTGTAGGCTTAAACCTCGTAAAGTCTTTTGCTCTTATGATTTAATTACTTCAATATCAAAAATATTGAATGAAAATGGTATCATAAATTTACTACAGGAGTGGAAATCAAGAGTTAATAGTACCATTTGTCTCAGCGATGTTTATGACGGCCGACTCTGGAAAGAGTTTCAAGCACAATGTTCCAACGATTCTAATTCTGTTTGTGAAGTTGTCAACCTTGCATTCATGCTCAATGTCGATTGGTTTAATCCATTCAAAACAGGGACATACTCTGCAGGTGTAATTTATCTCACTATACTTAACATTCCAAGGAGATTCAGATTCAAAGAGAATTATACTATCCTTGCAGGTTTGATACCAGGACCACACGAACCAAGTTTATCGTTGAATTCTTACTTAACACCTCTAGTTCAGCAGTTGGATGCTCTCAATGATGACATTAGAGTGAGTACAGTCAATAATGGTAACATTATAGTTTATGGAAGATTGCTGTGTGTGTCTTCAGACATACCTGCTTCCCGAAAAATTTGTGGTTTCCTTGGTCATCATGCAAAAATGGCTTGTAACAAATGTTATAAAGAATTTAAACGTGTCAATGACAAAACTGATTACTCAGGTTATGACGTTTCAGGGTGGAAACTTCGAACTAACTGCAATCATAGGAAGTATATTGCACCATACTACAAGTTAGAGACGCAAAAGAAGAGAAAAGAGCTGGAAAATAAGTATGGAATTCGTTCTTCGGTGCTACTGGATTTACAATACTTTGATGTTATTAGAAGTTGTGTTATTGATCCAATGCACAACCTTTTCCTGGGAACATCAAAGCATATTATGCATTTGTGGTTGAGCAACAAAATTTTATCTATCAAAGATTTGACTACAATCCAAGACAAAGTTAATTCTTTGAATGTGCCAAATGAGATTGGTAGAATTCCTTGCAAGATTGCTTCATCCTTTGCTGACTTCACTGCAGATGAATGGAAGAACTGGACACTTATATACTCTCTGTATTGTCTTCATGATGTGTTGCCACAATCACATTTTCAGGTATGGAAAATGTTTGTCAAGGTGTGCAGAAAGCTTTGCAAACACAACATTCTCATTCAAGATGCACTGGAAGCACAGACACTGCTCGTTGCATTTAACAAAAGAATAGAAGGTTTGTATGGTCCTCAAAGCTGCACAATGAATATGCATTTACACTGCCATATTTTCGAATGCATATTAGACATGGGCCCTATTTACTCTTTTTGGTGCTTTCCTTATGAAAGAATGAATGGGCTCCTGGGTGCTTATCCTACAAATAACCACAACATCACTGTGCAGATGATGAGAAAGTTCTTAATGCATTCACAACTTGCTCATTCTTTGCTAAAATGTCAACTTCCTACTGACCTCCATAGTGACTTAGATAGTTCTGTGCATCTTTTAAATAGAACTGCTTCCTTATCTGGTTCTCAACAACTCTCAGTTACTGAGTCTTTGGCATATGAACAGATGAGAGACTTCATCCATTTAAATCCTGCTCTCGTTGACCTGCAATGTTTAAACTGTACTTGTTGCTTGGCATCACCAATTAAAGAAACATTTTTTGATTCATTTGAGTTAGATCAAATAAAAGATATTTATACAAATGTTCTATATGGACCTGAATGTGAAATAGATGTTCCCAGATTACATTTGTCATCCCAAAACTGTGTGATTAATGAACAATATTTTACATCGGAATTTTCCCTCACACAAAAATCTTCATACATTCATGCACATTGGCCAAAACAAAACCTTCAGCTAGGGAATGTTCAGAAATTCGTTCTTCATACAGTCCAAATACGCCAAAGAGGCTCATCAGAGATTGTGAAGAAAAGTTACATTATGGCATTTGTTAGATGGAATGATTGTTTGGATTTTTCCCAGTTTAATCAGTATAAAGAAACATTCTTTACTTGGTCTACACTTCAGTCACACAGTTCATTTCTTCCAGTTCATAGGATTTTTTGCAAAGCAGCTGTTGGAATAACTGATTTAAGTTATAGTGGTATAAAGTTGAGAATAGCTGTTTCAGTTCCAGTTCATGAACCTATTTAAACTGCATCATACATAATTGTAGCTATATATGTTAATTACTTACAATGACTATATCAAGTTTGGTTATAGTTGCACACGCACAGTAATTAATTTTCAGAATAATTATATATATATCATGTAAAATTACTCAACAAATCACAATGTACCCATGGAAAAGGTAGTGCACTTATTTAATTAATGCATACATATTATAATAATATTATTATACATTAAAATTACAAGCAAAACTGATGTGTACATCCATCAATGAACTTCATTTTTCTCAAGGGCTAGATGGACAAGTTTTCCTGCTCTGCTCTGTGATTCAATAATTTCATTACGCCAGAAGTAACGCACCGTCTCTTTTTCTTCTAATGCCTTTGCCTCAAGTTTCTTATATTCGATCTTTAGTTTTCTGTAGGCATCACGATAATGCCTTTCTCCACTAACAGCTTGATTTATCTCTTTTTTTAGTCTATTATGATACACTGTCAGTGCAACTTTGTCAAGGGCACTAATGGAGGAAGTTTTAAGTAATGGCTCCTTTACTTTTGGATCCTTAAAGCTTGGAGAACTGTCTGTATACCATGAATATTTAGATTTCATTGCCATCCACTCCTCATGAACTTTATCACGAACAAGCTGGTCTTCAACTAAAAGGTCATCAAATCTCCAATCTCCTGGAAACTCATCACTGGATTTATATCTTGTAATATTCACTTTTTCTAAAGTTTCTTGTTTAGCACACTCCAGACTCTCTTCTAATGGTGGCTTACAAGACATCAGCCAACTCTCTACTTTCCCCTCGTAGTCAGTTGTGTTACTGTGGCTCCATGGAGGAGTTAGGAATGGCTGATCATCCTTTAGTGACTGACTGGCTGATTGTTCAGACAGTTTGATTGAAGTTTCTTTAATATTTTGTTGTCTTCTCCTTTTTTGAAGTGCTCGAAGTCTTCGTTTAGCAACTATCGATCTTTTCCCTCCCATGGAAGGTGCGTGTCTAATATACACGAGTCTGCATTTGTAAATGTAGCTCAGTATACGGCCGTTATATTATTAGTATAGTTGTTAACGACATACTCGTCGATATATTAGTCTACATTACAGACGTATGTATTATTGACGATACTAATGCATACGGTACACTTTCACGCGGTGATAAGAATGTTAGCCTGGTCATTTGGGCTGTGGCATAGCTACTCAGGTCTGGGGTGAGTATGTTATTGTTAGTGATGTTTGACAAGATCCTAGATCTCAAGGTCAGTTGTTACGTACTTCGTGTACGGCCCTCTTTCGAGGGGGGACTGGGATACCGGCAACTGTTCCTCCCCTTCAAATAAGCTATCAGTGACTCCAAATGACTTCAGGCTTTTTCAATTTCCTTTTTGCTTTAATAAACTTGATAACTAAAGGGCCGGGGAATGCCAATGAACTAAAGAAATTTTAAAACTTTTTTTTTTTTTTTTTTTTTTTTTTTTTTTTTTTAATGAGATTTATAGAATTATTAATGAGATTAATAGAATTATTAATGAGATTCATAGATCAAAGCCTAAACCCACAAGTATAGCGAGTGAAAATGTTTTAGCCATATAAAAGGAAAAGAAACATAAGAATGTTAGCCTGGTCATTTGGGCTGTGGCATAGCTACTCAGGTCCGGGGTGAGTATGTTATTGTTAGTGATGTTTGACGAGATCCTAGATCTCAAGGTCAGTTGTTACGTACTTCGTGTACGGCCCTCTTTCGAGGGGGGACTGGGATACCGGCAACTGTTCCTCCCTTTCAAATTAACTATCAGTGACTCCAAATGACTTCAGGCTTTTTCAATTTCCATTTTGCTTTAATAAACTTGATAACTAAAGGGCCGGGGAATGCCAATGAACTATAAAAATTTAAAAATTTTATTTATTTATTTTTTTTTTTTAATGAGATTCATAGAATTATTAATGAGATTCATAGAATTATTAATGAGATTCATAGACCAAAGCTTAAACCCACAAGTGTAGCAAGTGAAAATGTTTTAGCCATATAAAATGTAAAGAAACATAAGAATGTTAGCCTGGTCATTTGGGCTGTGGCATAGCTACTCAGGTCCGGGGTGAGTATGTTATTGTTAGTGATGTTTGACAAGATCCTAGATCTCAAGGTCAGTTGTTACGTACTTCGTGTACGGCCCTCTTTCGAGGGGGGAATGGGATACCGGCAACTGTTCCTCCCCATCAAATAAGCTATCAGTGACTCCAAATGACTTCAGGCTTTTTCAATTTCCTTTTTGCTTTAATAAACTTGATAACTAAAGGGCCGGGGAATGCCAATGAACTGAAGAAATTTTAAAACTTTTTTTTTTTTTTTTTGTTTTTTAATGAGATTTGTAGAATTATTAATGAGATTCATAAAATTATTAATGAGATTCATAGATCAAAACCTAAACCCACAAGTATAGCGAGTGAAAATGTTTTAGCCATATAAAAAGAAAAGAAACATAAGAATGTTAGCCTGGTCATTTGGGCTGTGGCATAGCTGCTCAGGTCCGGGGTGAGTATGTCATTGTTAGTGATGTTTGACGAGATCCTAGATCTCAAGGTCAGTTGTTACATACTTCGTGTACGGCCCTCTTTCGAGGGGGGACTGGGATACCGGAAACTGTTCCTCCCCTTCAAATAAACTATCAGTGACTCAAAATGACTTCAGGCTTTTTCAATTTCCTTTTTGCTTTAATAAACTTGATAACTAAAGGGCCGGGGAATGCCAATGAACTATAAAAATTAAAAAATTTTATTTATTATTATTTTTTTTTAATGAGATTCATAGAATTATTAATGAGATTCATAGAATTATTAATGAGATTCATAGATCAAAGCCTAAACCCACAAGTATAGCGAGTGAAAATGTTTTAGCCATATAAAAGGAAAAGAAACATAAGAATGTTAGCCTGGTCATTTGGGCTGTGGCATAGCTACTCAGGTCCGGGGTGCGTATGTCATTGTTAGTGATGTTTGACGAGATCCTAGATCTCAAGGTCAGTTGTTACGTACTTCGTGTACGGCCCTCTTTCGAAGGGGGACTGGGATACCGGCAACTGTTCCTCCCCATCAAATAAGCTATCAGTGACTCCAAATGACTTCAGGCTTTTTCAATTTCCTTTTTGCTTTAATAAACTTGATAACTAAAGGGCCGGGGAATGCCAATGAACTGAAAAAATTTTAAAACTTTTTTTTGTTTTTTTTTTTTTTTGTTTTTTTTTTTTTTTTTTTGTTTTTAATGAGATTTATAGAATTATTAATGAGATTCATAGAATTATTAATGAGATTCATAGACCAAAGCCTAAACCCACAAGTGTAGCAAGTGAAAATGTTTTAGCCATATAAAAGGTAAAGAAACATAAGAATGTTAGCCTGGTCATTTGGGCTGTGGCATAGCTACTCAGGGCCGGGGTGAGTATGTCATTGTTAATAATGTTTGACGAGATCCTAGATCTCAAGGTCAGTTGTTACGTACTTCGTGTACGGCCGTCTTTCGATGAGGCACTGGGATACCGGCAACTGTTCCCCCCCATCAAATAAACTATCAGTGCCTCCAAATGACTTCAGGCTTTTTCAATTTCCTTTTTGCTTTAATAAACTTGATAACTAAAGGGCCGGGGAATGCCAATGAACTGAAGAAATTTTAAAACTTTTTTTTTTTTTTTTTTTTTTTAATGAGATTCATAGAATTATTAATGAGATTCATAGAATTATTAATGAGATTCATAGATCAAAGCCTAAACCCACAAGTATAGCGAGTGAAAATGTTTTAGCCATATAAAAGGAAAAGAAACATAAGAATGTTAGCCTGGTCATTTGGGCTGTGGCATAGCTACTCAGGTCCGGGGTGAGTATGTCATTGTTAGTGATGTTTGACGAGATCCTAGATCTCAAGGTCAGTTGTTACGTACTTCGTGTACGGCCCTCTTTCGAAGGGGGACTGGGATACCGGCAACTGTTCCTCCCCATCAAATAAGCTATCAGTGACTCCAAATGACTTCAGGCTTTTTCAATTTCCTTTTTGCTTTAATAAACTTGATAACTAAAGGGCCTGGGAATGCCAATGAACTAAAAAAATTTTAAAACTTTTTTTTGTTTTTTTTTTTTTTTTTTATTTTTTTAATGAGATTCATAGTATTATTAATGAGATTCATAAAATTATTAATGAGATTCATAGAATTATTAATGAGATTCATAGATCAAAGCCTAAACCCACAAGTATAGCGAGTGAAAATGTTTTAGCCATATAAAAGGAAAAGAAACATAAGAATTTTAGCCTGGTCATTTGGGCTGTGGCATAGCTGCTCAGGTCCGGGGTGAGTATGTCATTGTTAGTGATGTTTGACGAGATCCTAGATCTCAAGGTCAGTTGTTACGTACTTCGTGTACGGCCCTCTTTCGAGGGGGGACTGGGATACCGGCAACTGTTCCTCCCCATCAAATAAGCTATCAGTGACTCCAAATGACTTCAGGCTTTTTCAATTTCCTTTTTGCTTTAATAAACTTGATAACTAAAGGGCCGGGGAATGCCAATGAACTAAAAAAATTTTAAAACTTTTTTTTTTTTTTTTTGTTTTTTTTTTTGTTTTTAATGAGATTCATAGAATTATTAATGAGATTCATAGAATTATTAATGAGATTCATAGATCAAAGCCTAAACCCACAAGTATAGCGAGCGAAAATGTTTTAGCCATATAAAAGGAAAAGAAACATAAGAATGTTAGCCTAGTCATTTGGGCTGTGGCATAGCTACTCAGGTCCGGGGTGAGTATGTCATTGTTAGTGATGTTTGACGAGATCCTAGATCTCAAGGTCAGTTGTTACGTACTTCGTGTACGGCCCTCTTTCGAGGGGGGACTGGGATACCGGCAACTGTTCCTCCCCATCAAATAAGCTATCAGTGACTCCAAATGACTTCAGGCTTTTTCAATTTCCTTTTTGCTTTAATAAACTTGATAACTAAAGGGCCGGGGAATGCCAATGAACTGAAGAAATTTTAAAACTTTTTTCTTTTTTTTTTTTTTTTTTTTTTTAATGAGATTTGTAGAATTATTAATGAGATTCATAGACCAAAGGCTAAACCCACAAGTGTAGCAAGTGAAAATGTTTTAGCCATATAAGAGATAAAGAAATATAAGATTGTTAGCCTGGTCATTTGGGCTGTGGCATAGCTACTCAGGTCCGGGGTGAGTATGTCATTGTTAGTGATGTTTGACGAGATCCTAGATCTCAAGGTCAGTTGTTACGTACTTCGTGTACGGCCCTCTTTCGAGGGGGGACTGGGATACCGGCAACTGTTCCTCCCCATCAAATAAGCTATCAGTGACTCCAAATGACTTCAGGCTTTTTCAATTTCCGTTTTGCTTTAATAAACTTGATAACTAAAGGGCCGGGGAATGCCAATGAACTATAAAAATTAAAAAATTTTATTTATTATTATTATTTTTTTAATGAGATTCATAGAATTATTAATGAGATTCATAGACCAAAGCCTAAACCCACAAGTGTAGCAAGTGAAAATGTTTTAGCCATATAAGAGGTAAACAAACATAAGAATGTTAGCCTGGTCATTTGGGCAGTGGCATAGCTACTCAGGTCCGGGGTGAGTATGTCATGTTTAGTGATGTTTGACGAGATCCTAGATCTCAAGGTCAGTTGTTACGTACTTCGTGTACGGCCCTCTTTCGAGGGGGGTCTGGGATACCGGCAACTGTTCCTCCCCATCAAATAAGCTATCAGTGACTCCAAATGACTTCAGGCTTTTTCAATTTCCTTTTTGCTTTAATAAACTTGATAACTAAAGGGCCGGGGAATGCCAATGAACTGAAGAAATTTTAAAACTTTTTTTTTTTTTGTTTTTTTTTGTTTTTTTTTTTTTTTGTTTTTTTTTGTTTTAATGAGATTCATAAAATTATTAATGAGATTCATAGAATTATTAATGAGATTCATAGATCAAAGCGTAAACCCACAAGTATAGCGAGTGAAAATGTTTTAGCCATATAAAAGGAAAAGAAACATAAGAATGTTAGCCTGGTCATTTGGGCTGTGGCATAGCTACTCAGGTCCGGGGTGAGTATGTCATTGTTAGTGATGTTTGACGAGATCCTAGATCTCAAGGTCAGTTGTTACGTACTTCGTGTACGGCCCTCTTTCGAGGGGGGACTGGGATACCGGCAACTGTTCCTCCCCATCAAATAAGCTATCAGTGACTCCAAATGACTTCAGGCTTTTTCAATTTCCTTTTTGCTTTAATAAACTTGATAACTAAAGGGCCGGGGAATGCCAATGAACTGAAGAAATTTTAAAATTTTTTTTTTTTTTATTTTTTTGTTTTTAATGAGATTCATAGAATTATTAATGAGATTCATAGAATTATTAATGAGATTCATAGATCAAAGCCTAAACCCACAAGTATAGCGAGTGAAAATGTTTTAGCCATATAAAAGAAAAAGAAACATAAGAATGTTAGCCTGGTCATTTGGGCTGTGGCATAGCTACTCAGGTCCGGGGTGAGTATGTCATTGTTAGTGATGTTTGACGAGATCCTAGATCTCAAGGTCAGTTGTTACGTACTTCGTGTACGGCCCTCTTTCGAGGGGGGACTGGGATACCGGCAACTGTTCCTCCCCATCAAATAAGCTATCAGTGACTCCAAATGACTTCAGGCTTTTTCAATTTCCTTTTTGCTTTAATAAACTTGATAACTAAAGGGCAGGGGAATGCCAATGAACTGAAAAAATTTTAAAACTTTTTTTTTTTTTTTTTTTTTTTTTTAATGAGATTCATAGAATTATTAATGAGATTCATAGACCAAAGCCTAAACCCACAAGTGTAGCAAGTGAAAATGTTTTAGCCATATAAAAGGAAAAGAAACATAAGAATGTTAGCCTGGTCATTTGGGCTGTGGCACAGCTACTCAGGTCCGGGGTGAGTATGTCATTGTTAGTGATGTTTGACGAGATCCTAGATCTCAAGGTCAGTTGTTACGTACTTCGTGTACGGCCCTCTTTCGAGGGGGGACTGGGATACCGGCAACTGTTCCTCCCCATCAAATAAGCTATCAGTGACTCCAAATGACTTCAGGCTTTTTCAATTTCCTTTTTGCTTTAATAAACTTGATAACTAAAGGGCCGGGGAATGCCAATGAACTAAAGAAATTTTAAAACTTTTCTTTTTTTTTTTTTTTTTTTTTTTTTAATGAGATTTGTAGAATTATTAATGAGATTCATAGAATTATTAATGAGATTCATAGATCAAAGCCTAAACCCACAAGTATAGCGAGTGAAAATGTTTTAGCCATATAAAAGGAAAAGAAACATAAGAATGTTAGCCTGGTCATTTGGGCTGTGGCATAGCTGCTCAGGTCCGGGGTGAGTATGTCATTGTTAGTGATGTTTGACGAGATCCTAGATCTCAAGGTCAGTTGTTACGTACTTCGTGTACGGCCCTCTTTCGAGGGGGGACTGGGATACCGGCAACTGTTCCTCCCCATCAAATAAGCTATCAGGGACTCCAAATGACTTCAGGCTTTTTCAATTTCCTTTTTGCTTTAATAAACTTGATAACTAAAGGGCCGGGGAATGCCAATGAACTGAAGAAATTTTAAAACTTTTTTTTTTTTTTTTTTTTTTTTTTTTTAATGAGATTTGTAGAATTATTAATGAGATTCATAGAATTATTAATGAGATTCATAGATCAAAACCTAAACCCACAAGTATAGCGAGTGAAAATGTTTTAGTCATATAAAAGGAAAAGAAACATAAGAATGTTAGCCTGGTCATTTGGGCTGTGGCATAGCTGCTCAGGTCCGGGGTGAGTATGTCATTGTTAGTGATGTTTGACGAGATCCTAGATCTCAAGGTCAGTTGTTACGTACTTCGTGTACGGCCCTCTTTCGAGGGGGGACTGGGATACCGGCAACTGTTCCTCCCCATCAAATAAGCTATCAGTGACTCCAAATGACTTCAGGCTTTTTCAATTTCCTTTTTGCTTTAATAAACTTGATAACTAAAGGGCCGGGGAATGCCAATGAACTGAAGAAATTTTAAAACTTTTTTTTTTTTGTTTTTTTTTTTTTTTGTATTTTTTTTTGTTTTTTTTTGTTTTTAATGAGATTCATAAAATTATTAATGAGATTCATAGAATTATTAATGAGATTCATAGATCAAAGCCTAAACCCACAAGTATAGCGAGTGAAAATGTTTTAGCCATATAAAAGGAAAAGAAACATAAGAATGTTAGCCTGGTCATTTGGGCTGTGGCATAGCTACTCAGGTCCGGGGTGAGTATGTCATTGTTAGTGATGTTTGACGAGATCCTAGATCTCAAGGTCAGTTGTTACGTACTTCGTGTACGGCCCTCTTTCGAGGGGGGACTGGGATACCGGCAACTGTTCCTCCCCATCAAATAAGCTATCAGTGACTCCAAATGACTTCAGGCTTTTTCAATTTCCTTTTTGCTTTAATAAACTTGATAACTAAAGGGCCGGGGAATGCCAATAAACTGAAAAAATTTAAAAACTTTTTTTTTTTTTTTTTTTTTTTTTTTTTTTTTTTTTTTTTAATGAGATTTATAGAATTATTAATGAGATTCATAGAATTATTAATGAGATTCATAGATCAAAGCCTAAACCCACAAGTATAGCGAGTGAAAATGTTTTAGCCATATAAAAGGAAAAGAAACATAAGAATGTTAGCCTGGTCATTTGGGCTGTGGCATAGCTGCTCAGGTCCGGGGTGAGTATGTCATTGTTAGTGATGTTTGACGAGATCCTAGATCTCAAGGTCAGTTGTTACGTACTTCGTGTACGGCCCTCTTTCGAGGGGGGACTGGGATACCGGCAACTGTTCCTCCCCATCAAATAAGCTATCAGTGACTCCAAATGACTTCAGGCTTTTTCAATTTCCTTTTTGCTTTAATAAACTTGATAACTAAAGGGCCGGGGAATGCCAATGAACTGAAGAAATTTTAAAACTTTTTTTTTTTTGTTTTTTTTTTTTTTTGTTTTTTTTTGTTTTTTTTTGTTTTTAATGAGATTCATAAAATTATTAATGAGATTCATAGAATTATTAATGAGATTCCTAGATCAAAGCCTAAACCCACAAGTATAGCGAGTGAAAATGTTTTAGCCATATAAAAGGAAAAGAAACATAAGAATGTTAGCCTGGTCATTTGGGCTGTGGCCTAGCTGCTCAGGTCCGGGGTGAGTATGTCATTGTTAGTGATGTTTGACGAGATCCTAGATCTCAAGGTCAGTTGTTACGTACTTCGTGTACGGCCCTCTTTCGAGGGGGGACTGGGATACCGGCAACTGTTCCTCCCCATCAAATAAGCTATCAGTGACTCCAAATGACTTCAGGCTTTTTCAATTTCCTTTTTGCTTTAATAAACTTGATAAATAAAGGGCCGGGGAATGCCAATGAACTGAAGAAATTTTAAAACATTTTTTTTTAAATTTATTTTTTTAATGAGATTCATAGAATTATTAATGAGATTCATAGACCAAAGCCTAAACCCACAAGTGTAGCAAGTGAAAATGTTTTAGCCATATAAGAGGTAAAGAAACATAAGAATGTTAGCCTGGTCATTTGGGCTGTGGCATAGCTACTCAGGTCCGGGGTGAGTATGTCATTGTTAGTGATGTTTGACGAGATCCTAGATCTCAAGGTCAGTTGTTACGTACTTCGTGTACGGCCCTCTTTCGAGGGGGGACAGGGATACCGGCAACTGTTCCTCCCCATCAAATAAGCTATCAGTGACTCCAAATGACTTCAGGCTTTTTCAATTTCCTTTTTGCTTTAATAAACTTGATAACTAAAGGGCCGGGGAATGCCGATGAACTAAAAAAATTTTAAAACTTTCTTTTTTTTTTTATTTATTTTTTTTGTAATGAGATTTATAGAATTATTAATGAGATTCATAAAATTATTAATGAGATTCATAGAATTATTAATGAGATTCATAGAATTATTAATGAGATTCTTAGATCAAAGCCTGAACCCACAAGTGTAGCAAGTGAAAAGTTGTAGGCATATAAACGAAAAAGCAACATAACAATGTTAGCCTGGTCATTTGGGCTGTGGCGTGGCTGCTCAATTCCGGGGTGAGTATGTCATTGTTAGTGATGTTTGACGAGATCCTAGATCTCAAGGTCAGTTGTTACGTACTTCGTGTACGGCCCTTTTTCGAGGGGTGGACTGGGATACCGGCAACGGTTCCTCCCCATCAAATAAGCTATCAGTGACTCCAAATGACTTCAGGCCATTTCAAATTTGTTTTGGCATTGATTTATTGAATAAACTTGATAACTAAATGTTAGCGCAATATTGATAAGCCAAAATAATTAAAAAAATTTTTTTTTTTTTTTTTTTTTTTTATTAATTATTTTTTTGCTTTGATTTATTTAGTAAACTTGGTAAACTAAATGCCAGAGCAATACTGATGACTGTTGTATTTTGCTAGATTTTCAAGCCTTAGAGCATTGAGCCTGTTTTTCAAAATTGTTCCCATTTCCAACACTGGTGTCTCTATTGTATAGAATTATTAATGAGATTCATAGAATTATTAATGAGATTCATAGTTAAAAGCCTGAACCCACAAGTGTAACAAATAAAAAAGTTGTAGGCATATAAAATGAAAAGCAACATAACAATGTTAGCCTGGTCATTTGGGCTGTGGCGTGGCTGCTCAATTCCGGGGTGAGTATGTCATTGTTAGTGATGTTTGACGAGATCCTAGATCTCAAGGTCAGTTGTTATGTACTTCGTGTACGGCCCTCCTCCGAGGGGGGACTGGGATACCGGCAACTGTTCCTCCCCATCAAATAAGCTATCAGTGACTCCAAATGACTTCAGGCCATTTCCATTTTTTTTTGGCATTGATTTATTGAATAAACTTGATAACTTAATGCTAGCGCAATATTGATGAGCCGAAATAATTTTAAAACTTTTAATTTTTTAATTTTTTAATTTTTATTTTAAATTTTTTTTTGCTTTGATTTATTTAGTAAACTTGGTAACTAAATGCCAGAACAATACTAATGACTGTTGTATTTTGCTGGATTTTCAAGCCTTAGAGCATTGAGCCTGTTTTTCAAAATTGTTTCCATTTCCAACACTGGTGTCTCTATTGTATAGATTTATTAATGAGATTCATAGTATTATTAATGAGATTCATAGATCAAAGCCTAAACCAACAAGTGTAGCAAGTGAAAAAGTTGTAGGCATATAGTAGACACTGTTGACACTTTTTATATGGAGCCATGATTTTAAAAAGAGGTATATACAACTGTTAAAACAAAAACTACAAAAAAAAATCACTGGTAATTTAAACCGTCAAGACTACACCAATGGCAGTACAATCCTTTTCACCTACTATGTGGCCCAAAGGCAGGAACCTCCGACCACCACATATAAGTATTAAAATTACTAGAAAATGTAGAAATATTGTGGGGGCGAGCCGGTGGATAGGAAACACGGACCACAGATCACGGATTACGGATCAGATATCATGTGACAAGTGCATGATATGCTTTGATCACATGCACAAGAGAACTTAGTCTCGCGCAGCCAACCTCTCCTCCCTGGGGAGGAGGGACCGGCTACGCGAGACTAAAGAGAACTGATAGTGCTTTTTGATGTGTAAGAGTAATATGTAAGATGTTTTTCTTAGGTGGACTAGGACTGCATTTCAACATAAAGGTATGTGAGTTGTTACCATTTATGTTGTTGCTCAAAATTAATGAAAACGGTATTCTTAATAGTAGCTTTTTAACTGACTGCTGGGTTGTGCCTTTATAGTTGACTTATAGCTATAAATCACTGCCCATGATTGATAATTTATTAGAGTGTTCGTATGAATTAGGGTTGTTGGGTGTTCTTTATTACATGCCTGCAAAGGAGTGGGCCTCACTGCCAGACCAAAAATGGCATTCATATACTTTTTTCATCACAGAATGGAATATGTTTGGTGCAAGACAGCAGATCTAGAGAATTGAGAAGCCAATTGCAGTTTTAATTATTATTATTATAATAACACAAATAGTATAATCAGTTAATTAAGGGTATTAAGCAGATGGTTAAATAAGCAGATGGCTAACTAGATGTCAGATTGTCAGTATAGCAGGGAACCAAAAGGAGTGCCAAATTCTTGTTCTATCAATGTCTGATACAATGGCACAGACAGTTTGTCTTTCAGACCCTCAGGAATAATCAGCTGGTTAGAAACTGAAAATGTAGTGTTGGTGATCGTGATACAAGACTTCGTCGCATGGCAATGGGAATTAACTGGAATGTTCATACACTGCTTGTCAAGATATTTCTGGTTACCTTATGAACAAGACAGACATCATATAGGGGGACTGGGATACCGGCAACTGTTCCTCCACATCAAATAAGCTATCAGTGACTCCAAATGACTTCAGGCTTTTTCAATTTCCTTTTTGCTTTAATAAACTTGATAACTAAAGGGCCGGGGAATGCCGATGAACTGAAAAAATTTTAAAACTTTTTTTTTTATTTTTTTATTTTTTAATGAGATTCATAGAATTATTAATGAGATTCATAGGATTATTAATGAGATTCATAGAATTATTAATGAGATTCATAGATCAAAGCCTAAACCCACAATTCAAAATTAATGAAAACGGTATTCTTAATAGTAGCTTTTTAACTGACTGCTGGGTTGTGCCTTTATAGTTGACTTATAGCTATAAATCACTGCCCATGATTGATAATTTATTAGAGTGTTCTTATGAATTAGGGTTGTTGAATGTTCTTTATTACATGCCTGCAAAGGAGTGGGCCTCACTGCCAGACCAAAAATGGCATTCATATACTTTTTTCATCACAGAATGGAATATGTTTGGTGCAAGACAGCAGCAGGTCGTTTCTGCTTTGGTTTGCCACCTTTTTCTCCAGCTCCATCTGGTAAACTGTGGTATACTAGTGACGACAAGTTTGCTTTGCGTTTCCTCTTGGTAATTTGTTGAATAAACTTCTCAAGACATCCAGTTACCTCTGCTACAGCAACAGTATGGCTACAAAAACCATATGCAGCATATCTGGGACAATGCTTATCACAATTGAAAATAGTGTCATTCTTTTCACCACAGGTTACCATATGAGGAATTGAAGAAGTTGTACTTGCCACCATTCTACTCCTTCAGAAAGGATCTCCAGGAATTCGTACAATTTGACCTTCTGTATGCACTAATTCTGTGGCCTCATTCCACACAGCCTTTAAAATGGTTTCATCAACATCAATCGACTCTATAACCGTCTCAGAAGACATAGATAGTTCTGGTTTAAATGTATCCTGTTCTTTGCGCCAATCTCCAACAGACACATCAGCTTTTTTTTTCTCACTAAATTGTTCATTGACAAAATCATAAACATGTTGAATAAACTCTGGCAGACGATTTTTCTGGTACTTAACATGTATTTTAAGTAACTTATTCATCGACTCACTTCTGTTGTTATAAAATGGAATTGGTGGAGAACCCAGGCCAGCTTTAACTCTCACTGATGATATAACACTTTCAGTGAAGATGTTGCTATAATTTAAACAAAACCAGTCATAAAACACACATTTCCTTCCTTGGTTCAACAGGAAAGAATGATGACCACTTTCAAGGTTATTCCATTTTTTCTCCAGAGGCATAAGCTTTTGAAAAAGTCATCAGTGTCAGCTGCATCAGCAAAACCAATCTCCTTCACTCGATCGCCTATCACTCTAAAAATATCGCATATGATTTCTTTTATTCCCATTTTGTTGAACTGTAAGTCCTGTAGTTTATTCTCAATGCTATCCTTCACATGTTTGAGACATTGCAGGTGAACTGCATCTGGAAAGTTGTCCTTCACTGCATTGCATAACGCCAATTCACTGTCAGTTCCCACTGCCTTTAATTGCTTTACTTCAGGCTTTAATGATACCAGCTGAGTCATGAAGTAGTTGTACACACCATGATGCATCTGCTGATGAAGTAGGACTAGGCCAATGAAAGTTGGAAAACCTTAATTTTTTTATGCAAATATTTAATTAATGGAAAGACGATGGGGGTGAAGAAAAAAGAGCAAAGGTTGAAGGTAGGGTCAAGGTGCATGTTCCCGAACTTACTCCTGTTTGTACAATTTACAACTAGTTGATGTAATTGTGCATCTGTGGCAAGAACACACATTTGAGTGGGTAAAAGTTGTAATGATCTGATAAAACGGGACATCTTTGTTTTGTGCAAGTCAACCAAAGCCATAATAGGATCACTTGCTGTGGGAAAAAGCTGACGTTTTACGGTTGCTGCCTGCTGTTTGTTACAGGGTAAGGCACTGACACCCGCTGGATTCTCAATCCCTCCTAATTGTTCCTCCACCTTCTTGCATGCCTCCTTTGGTTTACAGGTTTTGACTGCATCTCATAGCAATTCACTTGTACTAACTAGGTGGCTGTCGCTTGTACGGAGTTAAGGTATTTGAGTTCCTGTGAGACACTCTTGGGAGAGCGTGTGCTTCCTCACTGAAATTATACTTTATCAACTGTAGTTGGACATGTACTCCAGAATTATCTAAGGAAAATATAGCTGATAATTAATTATTAATTATAATTAAGAACTGGTCAAAACATACCTTGAAGCGATACAATCATTTTCTTGAAATCTTTGGAAGCTTTACACAAAAAGTATGTTCACATTAAACACCAGTGTTTCTCTTTGGGTGGTTTGCCACCTTGTTGAATAGTAGTAACTTTGAGCCATTTCTGGTCTGCTTCATTTGTAACGCTAAGGTACAGTTCTCCTACTCCATTGTTTATCCATGAAACCATTGTCGTCACATTTCACATCATCAAGATTGGAGAATTCTGAAGTGTTGACTAAAAATAAGGCATTTACATCTACACACTTTGGAACAGTCTGGCAAATGGTTTCATCATTAATACCATGGCCAAGAAGAATGGATACAAGATTCGACGTACTATCAGTGTTATGTACATCAGGAAGGATAGGCCATTTCTCATTGAACATTAATCTATACAATCATGATATAATTATGGTTACAGAATATTTTTGTGGCTCAGTTGTAATAATTATGTACATGTACATTTGTACGTTAGAATTACACAGATAATTCTCTTTGAACTAATGATAGTTGATTTACAATCTAAAATTTAACAAATTCTTACCTATCACTCATATCACTTTCTATACTCGAACCAGCTTCATCATCACTATAAAAATATAAGTATCAATTATACAAAACGATGGCCAGAGATTATATCTAAACACAGAGGATATATCACATCTATAGCTAATATCTGTACCTACCTGTAAAGGCTCTCCTTCTTCAATATAAACGTTTCGGCCCTTTCAAATAGTTCACTATCCCTAAAAATTGCTGCGAAAATAATTTATGTTAACTTCAGTACTTCAATCTGTCAGTACCTGTCGTTGTCAGAGGAGATGTAAATAATGTTCTGACCATTGGCATCATCATCAGACTCAGAGTCAGAGGAGAGAACAATATCCTCGACTGCAGCCACGCTCGAACACTGCATGTGTCATGCATGTGGCTTGAAACAAATACATAGCTTTAGTGATTCGTAATTCGTGATCTATGTTCGTGTTTTCTATCACTTTCCGTTTTTTAATGTTGTAATTTTACACCATCCTGTCAGAGAGGAAGTACCACACCTACTTATTAGATCACTAAATTTCACTGCAACGACTGGGTCTTGGGTGTACCACACCCCAAATTACTGTAGATTACGAGAGTATACCAATGTGGTGGCGGCATGTCGGCGTTCTATTGTCCAAAACGCCCACGCTTTGTTTGATGTGGTCTATCGGTGCTTTGATTCAAGTGTCTGCCCTTTGATGTTACTTTGAATTTCAAATATAAAAAAAAAGTGAAAGGAGAGTAGAACGGGATGTTGATGTATTGTGTGATGTTGGGAGAATAAGTGACAAATAGCGTTCGCTTGCAGACTTGAGTAGATGCTGTGCTTGAAGTAATTGGTAAGCAAGGTTGAGGTGACTGTTAGATTGCTCCAGTAGTTGGAGAAAGTTGCAAATTGCCTGTATTCAGTTGCAAAGAAGGTTTTGATTTTAATGAGATGCTGAGCCACACCTCTCAATTAGTATATTAATATATATATAATATTATACATCCATGGTAGGTGTGGTTGGAATTATTATTGAAATCAGTTCATTATTTTTTTTTCAAAAGCCCCCGGGTTACAAATCTGTAAGTTATGACGTGCCGTTTGTAACAGCCAATCCCACTCTATTATTTGCGCCTGCGCATGATATTAAAAGGCTTGGGACTGGAAAGGGGGGTCTGGGGGGGCAGAGCCCCCCCAGTTTAGGCCCTGGGATTGTTAGGGTTATCATCCATATTGTTTGAGTCGGTGGTTCGCGCATGCGCAAATAATAGAGTGGGATTGGGATTTGACTGTTACAAACGGCACGCCATAGTAAGTCCCATCCACCAGGGGCAAGCCTTCATGAGTTTATACGCATGCGCATTGCTACATTCACGTTTAGTTGCACAGGAAATAGAAGTGAAGAGATCATGGCCAGTAGTAACTTGAAAAGGAAATTTGAATTTGATGTATCTGAAATTGGAGAGGAAATACATTCTGGAGCTTTGGTTCACGGTAGAGTAATAGAGATGTCGCCAATAAAAAATAGCTGGAAAAATAAAGATATAAAATATGTTGAAGGCCAGTTAACTAATGGAAAGGAGGTATGCAGGTTTATATCGTTCGATGTAAAATTAGAGATGACATTGAGAAGTTGATGGATAGAGAAGAAAATGTGTGTTTGAACAATTGTGGTGTAAAAAAAATAGAACAGGAGACGGATATGAGGTCGTATTGACGAAAAGGTCAGCTGTGTTTAGTTCACCCAAGAAGTTTAAGATAGATGAGGATATGACGAAAAAAGTAGTGAAATGCACATGATGGTGAGTAATTTGGAAAAGTTAGAGCGTATAGAAGATGTAGCTGGGAATGCAGGAAATAGAGTTGGAATTCAAGGAAAGTTGGTGTCAGCAAAAGCAGTGGAAAAGATAAAATCGAAAGAAATAATTTACAAGAAAAAAGAATGCGTTATAAGTGATTGTGTAAGTAAAGCGTATCGTTTGGTTGTTTGGGAGGATTTGGTGGATAAAGTGGGAAAAGGAAATGCTATTCGATGACAAATGTGTCTGTTAAGGCCTACCAGGGACAGAAATAACTGCAATTGATGTCGAGCTAGGAGAGATTTGTGAAAACTTTGGTGATGGGAAATTGAAGTTTGTTGGTGAGGTTGTAGGGATCGTTTCATTTACAGAATGTGCAGGTTGTACTGTTTGTGCTGCAAAAGTTGATAGTGTAAACGAGGTTATTGGTATATGTTCTAAGTGTGGATTGAAGCAGAAGTTAGCACGGTGCAGAAAAAACTGAGCTACACGATTGATTATCGAGAATACAGACAAGAAGAAGTGGACGGTGTCCATGTTTTCTGATATAATTGATTTGTTAATACGTCCGGGGCCAAGTGAAGAAGATGAAGATGATGCAGCAGATGATGATATAGAAACAAAGCTGCTTTGTTCTAATGTAAAAGAATTTGTCATTAATTCACAAAACATTGTGATTGCTTTGAACGACATTGAAGTGGCATGAATGTTAATAACTCAGTAATGAACTGAATCATACTTTTTGTTATAATTAATAAGTTTGTTATTCATGCATGATAGTCATGTTAGTTTGTCAGTGAAATCTTGTAAACTGAACTATGCCTGCTGGCATGCCAATTAACGCCATACGTGTGAATTCATTGTTCCAACAGATGTATAATAGTCGCAGCTTATTGAACATTAATTTCTATTGGCTGTGCAAAATATTGTATTCAGTGGAGACTAACACTAGAATTTTCCAGACCAATATCTGAGTTGCGTGTGCCCTATGTGGTAGATTGATACTGGCATTTCATTGGTGAAATTATTAACACGTGAATCATAACCCGAGTTACTCAGTTGTGTATGTCTGGATTATGGGTAATTATTCATCTATGCATGTTGAAAATAATCAGTGTGACAAGCTAAGCAGGCACGAATAGATTGTGGAACTCAAGTTTCTATAAGGATGTATGGTTGGGCAAGTGAAACTTGTTCTACTGATGTTAAGGAATGTGGAAAACAATCTACCTGTACCTACCCATTGGAAATGGAGACCAGGATAAAAGAAGAAAACAGAGGAAGCCAGCATATATTGGACACTAAAGTTGATCAGATTCATGATTTGCACAAGGAAATGGGAGCAGTCAAAGACAGAGAGAGGCAGTTGAGATTGGAGTTGAACATTTGAGAAATGACGCTTCGATGTTGCACAATAAAGTGGCATGGTGGGAGAATACAAACAGAGTAGAAGAGGAAACAAGAAAAAAAATTATTTGAAAAAAAGCAGAGAGCAAGAATTGCTCAAAATAAAAGAAAAGGTTCGTGTAGAAGAACAGGAAAGAGTTCATGTTAAAAGGGAATTGGAGGAAGAGGCAATAGCAAAGTACAAAAGACCTCAAATGTACTAAAGCAATTAAGTTCTGTTTAACTGGCATGCAGGCCTTATGAACTTATTAACTTTTATTAATTACAAAATTGTAATTAGAAAATGTGTTAATATTTATTTTTAATGTGTTCCTTTAGTACTATCATATAGTTATTATCACAATTATGTAACATAAACGATTGTTCATCATGAGGAACACAAGTGCATGGTGTATGCACAGTACAGATGGTTGAAGAAGATATGAAGTCTGTGCCTACCTATGAAAGGTTAAGATAGGTCTGTGCCCACAGTGCATGGGCCTGTGCCTATGAAATGTTAAGATAGGTCTGTGCCCACAGTGGGCCTGTGTCTATGAAAGGCTAAGATAGGTCTAGTCTGTGCCCACAGTGGGCCTGTACCTATGAAAGGCTAAGATAGGTCTAGTCTATGCCTATGAAAGGCTAGGATAGGTCTGTGCCCACGGTGGGAAAGGCTAGGATAGGTCTGTGCCCACAGAGGGCCTGTGGCTATATCTGTTGTCCTCTTGCAGGACATAAGGAATACCTAAAACAAAAAGACAAAGTATAAGCAGAGATAATAATTATTAAAACTTATCTTATAGCGATAGTTTCTATAGGTGCAAAAGGAGTGGTTCACTTCGAAGGTGGAGAGGAAGTGGCTTCGTCCATCCACTTTGATGAAGGAGAGGGAGTGTCTTGGTCCATGTACTCCGATGGAAGAGAGGGAGTGGCTTGGTCCATCCACTTTGAAGGGGAAGTGTCATGGTGTATGTAGAGTGAAGAAGAGTGAGTGAAGTGGTCGAATACTCTATTTGGAGGTGGGGAGGGTGGGGAGGATGTGACTTGCACTACCAAATAAAAATAATGTAAAATTCATTGTGTATACAATGTGTACATGAATGGTGGGGAGAAGAGGAGATCAGTGATGCATCTCACAAGGGATATGGCAACAAAGGTGAGACCACCACAAAACACTTTTTGCCAACATCGACAACTGTTCCATCCAAAGTCAGGCCCTGTGACTTGTGTATTGTCACAGCCCAGGCTAGTTTCAATGGCAGCTGGAGACAGGAACAAGAGCTACCAGACAATGACCAAAACCTGCGCAGTGGTGTAATGGGTACTGTACTGTCAGAGAGGGTGGGACCAGAGTAGTGGTCTAACAGTACATTAACAGCCACTGGTAGAGAGGGAGGGGCTTGGCCATCTTTGTAGCATATGGCTTGAATTGTTCCCATGGCACCATTGACCACGCCGATGTCAACCCAGAGATTGGAGGACAACATGACACGGGCACCCTTGGCTAGACACACGATGGGCTCTAGACCACCAGCATCATCAGAGGAAGCTTTGGCAGCATTAGAACCAGAGTGGACAGCTTTGATCATGGCAACTAGCTGACCACAGGCATGGAGTTTGGAGATGTTGTGTTCCACTACAGCCTCAACAGTAGGGAACAGACAGAGGGCATCGTTGAAGGCAAAGATGTCAGAGATTTGAGCAGGTGCTCTCGTCATGAGGTGTTTCCAATCGTCTTCAGTGACTTCACCATTCTTGAGTCTGAGGAAGATTTGACGGAATAGAACTTGACTGGGGTCCTGTCCTGCCTGTCTCATGACCTGGTCTAATACCACAGCATGGTCGAATGATTGATAACCACTGGCACCAATATCTGAGAGGGCGGAGCTAGTAGAAGAGGTATACAGTGGTAGATCCATTACTGGGGATAGTTGACCAAAGTCACCAAACAGTAGACAGAACATCCTCCTAGTACTTGGTTAGAGTGATGGGGAAACACCTGACGGAGTCGTCTGTCAACTTGTCCAAACATCTTCCTTCCGACCATTGACATCTCATCAATGATAAGGTACTCCATACGTGCTAACAACTGTTGTAACCTGTTGAGGTGTTCTCCTTCAATGTCCTTGAACCCTCCTTTGGTAGGGAAGTTGAGGAGAGAGTGGAGGGTGTGGCCATCAACGCTGAACGCTGCCACTCCAGTGGGGACCACAACACGAACCTTGTCCTGGAGGAGAAGTCTCAGACAGTGGATAAGGTAAGACTTCCCTGTACCAGCTGTCCCTGAGACTATCATTCTAGATGAGTCTTCACAACGTTGTAAGTTGATAGTTGCTTTCCCTGTAGACATGACAGATTGGCAGTAGCGGTGAACGGATGCTCCTGTGCTGGCTGGCATTCCCTAGTGATGAATATAGGTAACTCCTCTAGGTTGGGGTAGGCGGCAGAAGAGGCTGACCAGTCGTAGTCATCATCACAACATAAGTTGGTGGTGAAGTCAGCATTGCAGCAACAGATGAGCATCCATTCTTCCGTTGCTCATGGTTGTCTAGTAGTGTTGTCTAGTTCCTACATGTATAACATAAAATTAGACTACAAGTGAAGGTATCGTTAAGGGAAAAAAACAAATGTACTACATGTGTATGTAAAATAGAGGCATATATGATTTGACATAATAATTATAACGCAAACATAAACACTTAATGTAAGTGACAGTCTTATCAATGTATCTGATGAGTTCCTGTTGATGGGATGGATCTTCGGATGATTCAATCTTCTCCACATCAGGAGCATCCTCTAGCCAGGTCACACCATGGACATAAAGACTGCCTCTATGTTGGTACTCAAATCGTAGCCAGTAGTCCTTAGCCTTTAGAAAACCTTTATAGAACACATCTATGAATTTGACAATACGTTGAGAGAAGAACCAATCAGCCAGACATGGATTCGCCTTTGATCTCGATGATGAGCTGTTGGTGTGATCTTCTACACCAAGGAGACAAGCCAACTCGGGCCACTGGAGGTCAGCAGCACTGTGTGTGAAGAATACAGTGGGTAGACCTAGTGTGTTCACAGTAGCGATGAGACGACTTTTCTGTTTCATCCAAAACTCTCGGGTTCCATGAAGACTGGCACCAAAGTGTAGGACTCTGTTGGAAAATGCTTCGCTAACTCGAACCATGTCCCTCAGTTCATCAACAGTGAGATGACCATCGTGAGGATTTTTACGGACGTATATCCTCCCTGTCTGCAGAGCTTGATGTCTCATCTCAGTGTTTAAGGCAAAGTATCTACAGAAAATAACAGATTTTAAATTAATTAACAGTAGGTAAAAATGACACATAGTGTAGCACTATAATTATTACATACATACATACCTGAAACGAGGGTGTTTTGCAAAATCTTTGATCATCAGGTGTTTGAAGTAGTTGCCCATAGTCACCGATTGTGGTCTGGGGACGAGATAATCAGCTGCACCAGTGGAGAATAAAGTGGGAAAGGCACAGGACATGTACCCTTCGGTTGTGAATTCATTGATGGGATTCCCACTGGTTGATGGCCAGCTGACAACAACTTTGATCGATAGACTGTTGTATGACTTCCTGCTCTGTAACACCTCTTGTTGGCATTGGAAGAAACGTAATTCCAAGGTGTGCATCATGAGGGTCCTTGTAATTTAGTATTGGGATAGTGTCAACCTCAGTTGATTATGATACTGTCATTGTTTATAGGTTTGACAGCTCACCATCTGTAGGTAGGATACTGTCATTGTTTATAGGTTTGACAGCTCACCATCTGTAGGTAGAAGGGCCAATACACTGTGGTCAATAGTAATGTCGCGGTAGTAGATATTGTTCTCTACCAACCACTGGAGTGCCTTAAGTACTACCGATTGTTTCTCTCTGAAATCTTTGTGCGAGTCAGTAGCACCTTCCTTCCTGACAATGATAACATCAAGGTCAGCAGGACAACGTGGCAAGGTGTTAACAAAGGTGGCAATATCCTGTGGCAGGTTTAGAACATGACCACTGTACCCGTACTGGCCATGTGGGAGATGGTAGATAGCCATGATAGGTAGAACCCGTGATATTAGCATTTCCTCTACCTGTGACAAACCTTGTTAAAAAAGTTAATTAATAATGTTTAAAAAGTTAATAAATATGTGGAATAACTATATTACTTACCTGTAGGCAGTGGCGTACCTGAGCCTGGGCCTACCCGGGCCTGGGCCCGGGCATCAACGATCAACTGATAATTGATAATTATATTCATTATTAATTGTTTTGTATAATAATTATATTCATAACGAATAATTATGCATACTTGTAATAACCATTAACCACGTTGTAATGTGAGCGATCGTTTTCCGAGAATTAAAACTTATTTGAGAACAATAATGACTGAGAAGAGACTCACAGATGTTACACTTTTATCCATCGAGAATAATCTAATGGACAGTATTTGTTTGGACGACAGAATTCGAAGGAAAAGAGTGTTGCCTTAATACTTTTGTATAAAATTTTAACTATTAATAACAAACTGAACACGCCCACTTCCTGGTGCCCTACCATCAATTTTCTTCCAGGTACGCCCCTGCCTGTAGGCAAGATGGTACTGGGCCGGGATTCATTTCATTGCTCTCAGAATAAAGCTTTGGGCTAGATGAGTCTCGTGAATATCGGATACATTCAATATCAGATGACTCATGAGAATTTTTAAGAATGATTTCGTGGCAAGTAGAACATGCAGAAGATGAACTCAGATTCGCCAAATCAGCATGGTATTTTTCTATCTTCTGACTTTGTGTGCGCAATTGTCTTGTTTATTGGTGTCCGTCTCTGTCGAGCTGCAGTCTCCGCTGTTTTTCTTCTGGTGTTTCTAAAGACATTCTTTCCTGCCGATTATGACTTAGCTGAGCTAGTCTGGCAGCTCTCTGGTCATCACTTTCAGCAGACAGTCTTTGTCACTGATTGTGACTTAGGTGAGCTAGTCTAGCAGCTCTCTGGTCGTCACTTTCAGTAGATAGTCTTTGTTGCTGATTTTGATTTCCTTCGTTCACGATAGGCCTTTCGACGGTCAAGCCTAGCATGACGTTTTTCAGGAGTTTCTGATTCTCTACCTGTCTATCTGAGATCCTGCGTTTTTTCAGTCGCTCTTGGCACTGTTCAGGACTTTCTTCTTGTCGTGTTCTCTTCACACTCATTTTAGTTGAAATCGAATCAGCCATTTTGAACACGTCTGTACAGATAAAGTGCAAGTCGCATGCTGATTTATTTTATTTTCATCACATGTATTATAAGAGTTTTAACGGTAAGAAGTCGTGTCTGTATATATATCTTGACGAAATCTCGTTTACACGACTAGTGTGGGGCTCACTCAGGCTCGCCCCATAATTATTAATGCTGACTCTGCAATTTTATATATCCAAACTTGGCTGCTGGAATTCTTGTTATACAGCTTGTGCAAAAGTAGGACACCTACCAGTATGTGTACTCTTGTATAACAACACCTTTTTGAACTGAAAAAGACCCTCCAGGTTAGCCTAAGTATAAATAACGCCATGTCTTTTGAACCAAGAAGTTTAATAAAATTTCACACATCCGTTAGAAAGAGTGTGGAATTTACGTGATGTTGATACTCTAATTTCGATCTCTAGATGAACAACTTTGCTTATTTCGTAGTAACAGACAGACAGACAGACCGACACGACTAACTACCGTAATTTTTCGCTGCGCATGCGCACTGAGGATTAATAATTGCTATGACATCTACCACTGACCTGTGGAAGCCACTGACTGTGGCACGGGGCAGCTATGTTAAGGCATGACACATTACAATTCCAGACACTACATATGATATAACACACACAAACATGCTGCTAACCTGAAAATGGTTCAGTAACTACTGTTGCTGATGATGAAGACTGCTAGGTTGATGAAGAGTGATCTAAGAGAGCCGCCTGAAGTTCCATCCTGATGGCTGATGGTTTCTTCCGTGGTCGTCTCGATCCACAGCAGAGAGCAACAGAAGAGTTGACCAATACCAATGAAAGAGGAGCTACTGAACTTTGCCGAATACAACTAAATAACGATGAAACTGGACCTCCGCAAAGCTGACTATCCGACTAATGACAACTGTGCTGCGCTCTGACCATGTGCTTCATGCGGGTGGACATGCCTAGGCCTCGTTCTGACGTGACATGATGTTAACTATGCTTAAAAGAATTATTTTCAAGAATCATAATTTATACTACAAATGTAATTAATTTTGTTTAATAAATGAATAAAGTAAATGTTACATCTCTCGCTTTGTCTTCCTGTTCTAAACGCCTCTTTCTTTGCCTTGACTCGTTCATCTTATCGTTCTGTGTAGCATGTCTTTTGTTTGTGTAAAAATTGTTCAAAAAATTCTCAAGCAATTGCGGACAGAGACACTACATACTGTTGTTATGGTAATTTCCTGAAACTCGATCTTCTATTCTAGTTAACACAATTTCTGAAATGCCTCATATTACTCATTTTACTTGATTATTAAATTCAAACTTGTCATATACAGTCAAGCAATTGTGGACGCATAGGCACTACGTACTGTTGTTAATGTTATGGTAATTTCCTCAAACTCAATCTACTATTTTAGTTCACACAATATCTGAAATGTTTTATACTTCTATTGACCAAAAACGCCAGAAATGTCATCATCTTTTTATACTTTCATTGGCCAACTTAATGCAGCTCTGTTAGAATCATTTCTATTCCTTTGTTCTTTTCTCTATTAATAGGGTGGTAAAACCAACATTTCATGTGATGAAAGCTATAGTCCAAAAAATACCCACAAAAAAAAAACTACAGGACACAGGGTTACAATAACCACTGATAGTGGTAATGGGCCTGGCAAGGGCAGAAAAAAATAAATAAATAATAAAATAAAATAAATAAATATTATCAATAATAAATATATATTATATTATATAATTGCGTGATATTTCTCTATTATAGCTTATTATATCACTATCCAAAGATGTCCTGAACACTCTTTCTACTATTGTCTCCAAAGCTCTTCTCCCTCCCTGCCTAATTCTATAGCTGATTCTCGTCCATCTTTCCCATTTGAAAATTAGACATTGATGTGTGCATGTTGACGTGATTTTCTTTCGCTCTCTCTCTCTCCCACTCGGTTCCATCATCTTTGTACTTGTCTTTTCTGTTCTAAACACCTCTTTCTTTGCCTGACTCTTTCATCTTATCACGCTGTGTAGCATGTCTTTTTGTTTGTATAAAAATTGTTCTTGCTGAAACTATTACTCACTTTACTTTATTATTAAATTCCAACTTGTTACATTCGAGCAATTGCAGACACATAGACACTACATACTGTTGTTTAGTCTGGCGTTGTCGACCACTTTGCATACGAGGAAGTGGTCTGGAGACACTCATATACTAAACTCGTTCTGCAGCAGCTATAGCTGTGGCGGTTAATTATTGCATACCTTTACCTTATGAATCTCATTATGATTCATGAATATTGTCATAGAAGCAACATGGAAGGTACATCAAAACAGAACATATTCTTTCTCTTGTTTCTAATGGCCCCGTCCATCCTCCCTTAAACTTCTTTCTCTTGGACAAGAGGATAAATCTATGTTACAAGCACAGCAAAACACGTGTTTACACGTCTTAAATTATTAATTACATTCCGGACATTCCATCAGAACAAGTTTAGTATATGAGTGTCACCAGACCACTTCCTCGTATGCAAAGTGGGCGGCAACGCCAGACTAACTGTTGTTATGGTAATTTCCTCAAACTTGATCTACTATTTTTCACACAACTGAAATGTCACACACATCCATTGACCAAAAACACATTTCAGAAATGTCATCATCTTTAACTTAACCCCTTGCGCAGCATACTGCACGGGGGAAATAGAGTAAAGTGTCAATTATCGGACACTAACGATACTCGGACGCTATAGCGCTCTCTCTACCACTTCAACTGGAATTACTACACCATAGTAAGAAAGTATACTAAGTAATATCCCTGCATAACAAGTTCCATGACGATCGCTTGCTTGGTCTTGAGGTATTAAGGTGATCAAAATCAGGCTTCGGATCCGACTTAACCCTTAGAGCACTGAGCCTGTTTTTCACAATTCTTCCCATTTCCAACACTGGCGACTCTATTGCATATAATTTGGCCACCGTTCACTTTCTCTACCCCAAACTTGGCTCCTTTTCCGACATGGAGTACTACTTCCACCAACTTGCTTACCGGGACTCGAAAGTCCCCAAGCGCATCGTAGGATCAAATCAAATGCAGTGCTCTCCCTCTTTTGACTGGAACTGGGGCTAACAAAATGACCCCACTGCATGTTGGCACCAGCTACACCCACGATTTCAGGTTTCACAGCAAAGAAAATTCCTCAGCTACCCACCAGAGGGCGTGGGCGGGGTCAAAAAATGCTAAATTCGTCGGCAGCGAGGATGCTGCGCACCCTTCGAACCTTCGCATTAACGGGGGGGGCACCCCCCTTTAAAATTCCCCCCCGTAGTCGTTATTTAGGCCAAAGGGCGGCCGAAAAAACATCAACTTTTTTACCCACGTTCCTCAGCTTGTGCTTAACGCCAATTACAAGCATTTGGACAGCTTCGTGTAGCCAGGAACAGACGGCGAACCACGTAGGGGTGAAATGTCACATATATGTGACATCAGTGCTCTAAGGGTTAAGGATCAATCATCGGGACGTGGATATATTACAGCTCGTCCCAGCCACACCCACTAGTTTAATTGTTGAGCTAAGCAGCAGATGTACCTCAATAGTTGTGTTACTCGTATTTCTCTTCACTGACCTCTTGTTCTTCACTGTGTTGCTGAATAGTTGCATGGAATATTAACAATGAAAGAATAATGGTAGATTCTAAATTGAGAAACTTTAATTTGCAGCTTTGTTATACACGATTCTACCCTGATTTAAGGTACATTATACTCAATATTTAATGTAGTTATCATCAAGCTGTGTAATGCATTACCACAATAGACATTAGTATCTATAGTGATCAGATCTAAAGATCTTTTAATTTGTAAACTAAACGTATAAACAGATTTTTGCTAGTTTCTATGTCCATTAATCCCTAACCGGATTTCCTTTTAAATGTGCATTAGACTGAATACCTCCATTTATTTATGTGTCTCTCCAAGCCCAATTGTTCACTGTATAATAGACTGGTAATAGTATTTAATATTGATGGAAGATAAGGATTTTGGTAATGAAACTAAGGATCTTTGCTAGTTTCTACGTTTTCATCATCCCTAATTGGATTTCATTTTAATGGTGAATTATACTAAATAACTCCATTTAATTGTGTGTCTCTCCAAGCCCAACAGTTCACTGTATAATAGACTGGTAATAGTATTTAATAGTGATGGAAGATAAGGATCGTTGATAATGAAGCTAAGGATCTTTCCTAGTTTTTAGGTTTTAAACATCCCTAATTGGATTTCATTTTAAAGGTGCATTATACTGAATATCTCCATTTAATTGTGTGTTTCTCCAAGCCCAATTGTTCACTGTATGATAGACTGGTAATAGTATTTAATAGTGATGGAAGATAAGGATCGTTGGTAATGAAGCTAAGGATCTTTCCTAGTTTTTAGGATTTAATCATCCTTAATTGGATTTCATTGTAAAGCTGCATTATACTGAATGACTCCATTTAATTGTGTGTCTCTCCAAGCCCAATTGTTCACTGTATAATAGTATTTAATAGTGAGGGAAAATAAGGATCGTTGGTAATGAAGCTAAGGATCTTTGCTAGTTTCTATGTGTTAGTCATCTCTAATTGGATTTCATGTTAAAGGTGCATGATACTGAATAACTCCATTTAATTGTGTGTCTCTCTAAGCCCTTTTGTTCACTGTATAATAGACTGATCACAGTATTTAAAGCGACAGAAGATAAGGATCTTTGGTAATGAATCTAAGGATATTTGCTAGAGTCTATGTTCAAATCATGCGGAATTGGATTTCAGTTTAAAGGTGCATTATACTGAATAATTGTGTGTCTCTCCAAGCCCTGTTGTTCACATATATAATAGACTGGTAACAGTATTAAATAACAACAGATTAAACTTAGCTACAATAATTACATGTCTTCATAGTATCATAGAGTGTGACATAATTTCATTTAAGGATCTTTGACATTTCCTTAGTATCGATTTATTCTAATTTGATGCTCTTGTCAACTCATTTGATTGTGTATGTCTTCAACCCCTGTTGTTCTCTGTATCGAATATGGAGGAAGGTATTTCATAGTTTCTAAATCACAGCAAATTGTCTTTGCCAGTTCTTATGTTGCATTCATCCCCTGTTTTCTATGTTCTCTGTTAGTTTTTTCTCTTGCAAATATTTATCTAGTGTCAGTTTAAAATGTTGTTTTAAATTACATTTTCTAGCTTCTATCTGGAATCATCTGTTAATTAAAGGTTCTAAAATCAGCTGCTCTTTTATTGAAGTAATGGTTACTTTGATGGATTGTTATGCCATGTTGTGATGCAGTATTAAAAGCAAACAAGCTTTTTCTGTCATGAAATGGTATGATAGCCCAACAAATAACTAAAATATTCAGAATTACAACACTTCAGAACATTCTTTGTGGTACAGAAATGCATTTATTAATTACGTATGTGAAGTCATGCACGAGTTAAATACCACTTTTAAATTAAAGAATCTATCCATTGTATGTGTGTGAGCACTATTGAATCATTTGTGTTTATCTTTCTCTCTCCATCTGATATTTCTTCAAGCCTTCCATTATTATATTTTGATCTCTTCATCAAATGTCACTCATAGTTTTCTACTTTAACATAATTATTTTCTGAAATCAACATCCATCCGTCTACACCGGGATACCCTTAAGCTTTTTCTAGACTTGCAATGGCAATAATTATAGCTAGTTTGTGAAATAATCTATGTATATTGCAGTCAAAGTAGGTAAAAAATATAGCAAACAGAGTAGACTGAACTCAATAATTACATTTAATTGTATGCATTTTCAACTCTTCTTGTTTGGTGAATATTAATCATAGTCTGGTGAAGAACGACTGGACTTTGAGACACACACACAATTACTGAATGTAAATATTGAGTATAAAGTTTCACGTTTACAAAATAATCAAGTTTGGAATGATGAGAATAAAGAAACCAGTATTGATCGCTAGCTTCAGTTTAGAAACTACCAAACATCCTAAAATTCAGTCACTACTGCACTTTATCACAATCAGATTAAGTGACATAACATTAGGATCTTTGGTATTTTCTGAAATTAAAGGATCTAAAGTGAAGCCGAATCCTGAAGCAGAACGATTAAAAGTGGGTGTAACTTGAAAACAATACATAAAATATCAAAATATGCACTATGTGCTGCTTCAACTATTGGAATAAATGGTATTAAGAATGTGTGAATTCATAACAATCTGAATAACTGACTAATTGACAGCTAATAACCTGAATAACTGACATTTTGTTAATCCTCGCAACTGTACTAACCAATTAAAGAGTTATTTTAACAATTTTATTTTTGCAGTGAAGCAATTGGTATATGTTATGTTGGTTCTAATGCTATGGTATTGTATTGTATTTATGTATTGAGTTCATATTTTGATATATCGTTTTCAAGTTACACCCACTTTTAATCATTCTGCTCCAGGATTCGGCTTCACTTTTGGATTATAATAGGCTTTGTACATAAACTACATATTTGAGACCATCACAATCCATGAATCTACTGAAGCAATTGGAATATATTAGGTTTGTTCTAATGTCACAAGGAACCCTATATAGAAACCATTCAAAACGCATTAGATCCTTTAATTTCATGAAATACCAAAGATCCTAATAATATCAGATGGAGAGAAAGATAAACACAAATGATTCAATAGTGCTCACACACATACAATGGATAGATTCTTTAATTTAAAAGTGGTATTTAACTCGTGCATGACTTCACATACGTAATTAATAAATGCATTTCTGTACCACAAAGAATGTTCTGAAGTGTTGTAATTCTGAATATTTTAGTTATTTGTTGGGCTATCATACCATTTCATGACAGAAAAAGCTTGTTTGCTTTTAATACTCCATCACAACATGGCATAACAATCCATCAAAGTAACCATTACTTCAATAAAAGAGCAGCTGATTTTAGAACTCTAATTAACAGATGATTCCAGATAGAAGCTAGAAAATGTAATTTAAAACAACATTTTAAACTGACACTAGATAAATATTTGCAAGAGAAAAACTAACAGAGAACATAGAAAACAGGGGATGAATGCAACATAAGAACTGGCAAAGACAATTTGCTGTGATTTAGAAACTATGAAATACCTTCCATATTCGATACAGAGAACAACAGGGGTTGAAGACATACACAATCAAATGAGTTGACAAGAGCATCAAATTAGGATAAATCGATACTTAAGGAAATTTCAAAGATCCTTAAATGAAATTATGTCACACTCTATGATACTATGAAGACATGTAATTATTGTAGCCATGTTTAATGTGTTGTTATTTAATACTGTTACCAGTCTATTATATATGTGAACAACAGGGCTTGGAGAGACACACAATTATTCAGTATAATGCACCTTTAAACTGAAATCCAATTCCGCATGATTTGAACATAGAAACTAGCAAATATCCTTAGATTCACTACCAAAGATCCTTATCTTCTGTCGCTTTAAATACTGTGATCAGTCTATTATACAGTGAACAAAAGGGCTTAGAGAGACACACAATTAAATGGAGTTATTCAGTATAATGCACCTATAAAATGAAATCCAATTAGGGATGACTAACACATAGAAACTAGCAAAGATCCTTAGCTTCATTACCAAAGATCCTTATCTTCTGTCGCTTTAGATACTGTTATACAGTAAACAATTGGGCTTGGAGAGACCCACAATTAAATGGAGTTATTCAGTATAATAATGAAATCCAATTAGGGATGATTAAAACACAGAAGCTAGCAAAGATCCTTAGCTTCATTACCAACGATCCTTATTTTCCATCACTATTAAATACTATTACCAGTCTATTATACAGTGAACAATTGGGCTTGGAGAGACACACAATTAAATGGAATTATTCACCTTTAAAATGAAATCCAATTAGGGATGATTAGAACATAGAAACAAGCAAAGATTCTTAGCTTCATTACCAACGATCCTTATCTTCCATCACTATTAAATACTATTACCAGTCTATTATACAGTGCTTGGAGAGACACACAATTAAATGGAGTTATTCAGTATAATTCACCTTTAAAATTAAATCCAATTAGGAATGATTATAACATAGAAACTAGCAAAGATCCTTAGCTTCATTACCAACGATCCTTATCTTCCATCACTATTAAATACTATTACCAGTCTATTATACAGTGAACAATTGGGCTTGGAGAGACACACAATTAAATGGAGTTATTCAGTATAATGCACCTTTAAAATGAAATCCAATTAGGGATGGTTAGAACATAGAAACAAGCAAAGATCCTTAGCTTCATTACCAACAATCCTTATTTTCCATCACTATTAAATACTATTAGCAGTCTATTATACAGTGAACAATTGGGACACACAATTAAAAGGAGTTATTCAGTATAATGCACCTTTAAAATGAAATCCAATTAGGGATGATTAGAACATAGAAACTAGCAAAGATACTTAGCTTCATTACTAAAGATACTTATCTTCCATCACTATTAAATACTATTACTAGTCTATTATACAGTGAACTGGAGAGACATATATAAGTTGTAATTATTGAGTATAATTCACTATTAAAATGAAATCCAATTAGGGATGATGAAATTAGCAAAGATCCTTATCTTCTGTCGATTTAAATACTGTGATCAGTCTATTATAAAGTGAACAATTGGAGAGATACACAATTAAATGGAGTTATTCAGTATAATCCATCATTTACCTAATAAGAAATATAATGGTATGCTATTGACATTTGATAGCAAAACCATAAAAGAGAAGTCCTAGAATGATGCACAGTAATTCGGTATATGTACTACAAATAACTGAGACAGGAAAAACAAAGGAGAATTCAAGTTATTAAATTCGTACTGCTATGGTTTCATGATGGCAGAGCAAGTAAAAGTAATTTTGTTGAAAATAACAAGAATAAATTACTAAGTACTATTTTTTTTGTAGGTAGATAGAAGGAGAGCTAGGCAAAGAAATACTAGGAATTGGAACGTTTGGTCAGTATTTATTTATACAGCTGCTTTATTAACAAAAACTATAACCTATTAGATGGAAAAATGGATGGATAAAAGTGAAGCAATTGTGCCTAGTGTTGTTGTTATGTACCTGAAACCTGAGGGTAGAAGGCATCAAACTGTTTGGATTGGTATGCAAAATATAGTAATAGAACAAGAGTGTGCATATTCTATGTCCAATCAGCCAATTGATACTATTATTTTGTCGTTTATAGGACCAAAACATATGTCACCATTTACAAGAAACAAGAATGTGCAAGAGGCATTTATGCAAGCTGCCCTAAGGATTAAATGTGAGCTGAGTTGTTTTAGTATGACATTTGGACTACTTTTTAATACGAGCGCCGTCAGGACGGGACCCTCACCTACGTGGCAAAGTGATACAAAGCACTACTCTAAATATAATAAAGTTTGTGTATGAAACAAATAATACTTTTGTTACATATAAATTTGAAAAACATTTATGGGCATTAAAACTGTTATAACTTTATATCCTAAAAGACAAAATAAGAATATCAATGAAAGAAATATATATATGTATAATTTGTATAATTATCTATCTTACATATTATTCTCTGTTTTCCTTCGAAAAACAATGAAAAAGTTCTCAAGTCTACCTCTAAAGGCTCCAATGTGTGAAAACGTAGTGAATTTTTATATATATCTTACATCTTGTTCTCTGAAGTCTCCAACGTGTGAAAACATTTCACTCTATTACGTGTTTAGCATTCAGTGCACAAGACCATGCCTGTAGGTACAGGTGGAGCTAAGTAGCTTGCATCAATGATGGTGTAGTATAGTAGTAGACTAGTAGCAACCATTACCTCGATTGTTTTTGGTTTGAAGTGTTTCTTGGCTAGCGACAGACCATGAAACAGGATAACTTGTGTTTGTGTGTCCATATATACTCTCGTTATTGCCCTCGTTTCATCTTAAAGTCGTGAAACGGTAACTGTGAGTTATAAAAATTGTCATAACTTTAGAACCAAAAGGTTTTAGAAGATTTCCCACGTTATTTTTTTTCCTTGTATAATTTGAAGTCTACCAGTACCCCGTTTGAAATGTCAATGTTTTTATTTTTCCAGAAAAATTGCTAACACACAGACACACACACAGACACACAGACAAAACGATTACCGTACCCTTCCGCCTACGCTACGCGGCGAGGGTAAATATATGTCTATAGACAAATATTATTAAAAAGTAGTCTAGTTTATCACAATTTTAGTTATAGTTGTAGTTAATTAACTGAAAAATTTAGGCTTACTGAAAGGTTTTTAACTATATATAACTAAAAGTGCCCATTATTAGCTGTTTTAGTTATTGCTGCAGACCTGTAATTTAGTTATAAAGTCATAATGCCTGGAGTTTTAGTTTTAGTCATAGTTAACTAAAACAACACTAATGCAAGCCTTATAATCTGTAATTACGTTTTTGCTCTTATAATTAAATTCTAGCTGGTGATGAAAAGCAACCAGTGGAGAAAAACAGAATTTGTCTTATGTCGAGAAATGTTAGGGACTATACCTCTGATGTACTATCAAGGATTCTCCCACGAATTATGAACCCACATGGTAAGCAACATACTTTTTTTTAAAGCAGTTATGGTGTCTGTCAGTATAATTGTTATTGAGTTCTTCTGTTAGGAAAGAGAGGTGGATTTTACTGTCAAAAGAACAAGCCTAAATGGTTTCCACGTTGTATACAATTTAAACCTCCAACTCACCCTAAAGGTTTGAACATTGGTTAAATGATTTCTCTGTATATCTTTTAATTATATAGAAGGACAAAAAAAATACACCGTCAATGAGATGCAAGACATTTTGCAGGCCTTCATTGAAAAATGCCCTGCAATGTACACAATGTAAGATAAATTGTATTTCCAATATGTCAATATTAACATGTATATATATATACTACTGCAGCACAAGTGAGATTGTAGGTAATGCATCAGTTGTTAAATCGAATGGTTGTACATCTGAAGAGATCACTAATGAAATTGAGTTGGATGATGAAAATATGATTGTTGAGGAGTTAGCTGAAGAACCAGAAGAACATGAAGATATGATTGTTGAGGAGTTAACTGAAGAACATGATGAACATGAAGATATGGCTGTTTTGGAAGTTGAGACTGTTAAAGTGAGTAGTTTGAAATTGAATAGCTAACTGTGAAAGAGAAGAAATTTACAATAATGCCAATATGTTATTATTATTGAGGTAATTTGTTGCTGTGCTTTATAATAGAACTTACCAAAAATCCTGAAAGGTTTGGCCCAAAGTAACTGGAAAGACTTTCACAGAGAAGCAATTCTGCTAAAGGAAAGTGTAATTTTGCCAAAAGAATTTAGTCTATTTAAGGAATATGATAGCATACCTACAGCTGAAAGGTACATGTGTGTTAGTTACTACCTTAGATATTTGTAAGACCACTGTCAATATAGCAACCCTATGCCTCTTTTTGAAGCTGCATTGACTTTGGTAAATTTTGGTGGTACTGTTCATCATCTCAAAACAGCAACTATATTTCATGCATTGCAAAGTTATGGAGATTACTTTGAGAAGGTTAATAATTTAGAATTACTGCTATTATGTACAATATTAATTTTAATAAAATTGATCCAGTTCTGTTCAGAGACAGAAGATGCAGCTCATGCCCAACAGTTCATAAATCTTGTGTCAAGTACAATGGAAATATTAAATTTTGTTAACCGCCCCAAAGAAAATCCATCAAAGAAGGAATTAGTGCAATACATTTTGCAAGAAGAAATTAAAGCAGTAGCATCTCCAAGAAGTGGTGGTGAGAATATAAAAACTTAAATGTTTGGTATTGTATAACTTCTGAACAATTTTAATATTTCTGAACTTTTATGATACCATAACTACCGCAGGGATACTTCAAGCTCAATTTTTGTCAGGATTGCTAGGAACAGATATACATGTAGAATGTAGTAGAAGCCAATCTGAAAAGACGTTAAAAATTTCACCTTGCCATGGTATTTCACATGGAGTTATATGCTTTATACAACAGATGGGTACACCATACTTTTCTGTGGTCCCTATACTGCAATCACAGGGTAATAATGTGTTAATGAATCATACTGAAACCTAATAACACTTTGTACTTTATAGACCAAAAATTAAAAATGAGTATTACACAGATAGTATCTGAGACATGTGTTATGGAAAGAAGTGGACAATGTGTTTTAGGAAAAGTGAAAGTCATTGATTGGATTGAATGTGAGAGGTGTTTCAGTTGGGCTCATGCTCCCTGTGTGGGTTTAGCAAACAAACACAATTCTGGGTTTGTCTGTTGCTCCTACATACTCCCTGATCCATACAGACAGTAAGATATCCAAATGTCTGTGTATGTATAGAATGTATCATGTGGTCTTTCAACAGAATATTGAACGTAACTAGATTCAATAGAAACTCTGTTCTTACCTTATTTGACATCATAAGTTTGTATCCGAATTGTGAAGTATCAGATGGCATAATTGATTTTGTAGTTAGGTATTACATGTGTTATGTATTGTGCTCTACAAAATTGAAGTTTTTTTTTAGACAATTGCTACCACATTCATCAGAAGTATGTGTAATAGAGTCAGCTTTGTATGAATCAATAGCAAGAGCTGTTAACAAATCTGGGACAGAAAAGACAGAGGCTCTTCTACAGTCTCTGAAAACTGTCACTGGAGGAAGAAATTTGACATCAAAAAAAACAATTTTGTTTCCATGTAGACCAAGGTATAATTTGTAGTCAAGATTAAAGGTAAGTGACATTCCTATTATACTTAGATCTGTTAATCACTGGATTCTTGTGGCTGTGGATCAACATTCAAAAATGTAATCTAATAATATTTGTTTCAATTCATCAGATGATTTTAGCACTTGCTTTTTCTTGTACTATACAGAATATACATAATGGACTCATTATCTCCAAGCCAATTACTACCATACAGCATTGAAGTTGCAAATGATCTACAAGAATTTTTGAATGTTACACTGAACACTATTCCATTTAGCATTCAAGCTTATTCAGTAAGTAAAACATAAATATTAAATATGGCTTCATCATATTTAATGTGTGAATGAATCATTAAATTTAATGTTTGAAATGAATTGATGTGTGAATGAATCATTAAAAGAGCATATAATTTGTAGGTCTCAATGCAGATAGGATTGAATTGTGGGGTAAATGTTATAAAGAACATGTCTGTGATTACAGAGGTGAATAATCTCATTACATCAGTGAAACAGTATCTTACATATTATATTATAGCTTGGTGAGATTAACTTGGAATTACAGAAAAATTATGATTCTGCATTATTATGTGGAGAATTACTTCTAAAGATTTTTGAGCATCAGTAAGATTACTTCTTGTTGTGTCATCTGTTTATGTTATCATGATTATATAGGAAGTATTCAGTTTCCAGCCGAAAGTCAGTGAGAATTCGAAAACTACACGAGCAAAAGTTCTAATGACTGACTGGTGACCATAAACATTATACTTATTTACAACGTATTTTCAATTGTACATAGTATTATGCAAATATTTATTGAAGTAATACATGTATTTCACTCTATAAGGACTACAATGAAAATCTCATTAAATTACTAAAAGGAAATGTAGAGGATGGATTGGAGGTAAAATTTAATTCATCAAAATCGTGGTTGTTAAGAGTTTAATACCTTGCAACATAGATTATTAATGATGCAACAAAAGGCCGCTGTGTAATTGCTTCAAAACCTTTTTATTCAAACCAATTCCTCTGTGAATATGCTGGAGAGCTAATTGATCAAAAAAAAGGAATGAATAAAGCAAACCAATGCTATATTTTCTACTTCAGGTTTAAAGGCAAAAATCTATGGTAGGTATGGTAATTAATAAATAGGTCTTGTAATTATGTGTACCATGTATGTATGTATGTATGTGTTTCACAGCATTGATGCAACAAAAGAAAGCGGACGCCTTGGTCGGTTAGTTAACCACAGCAAAACATATCCGAATGCTGCTGTGAAATTGATAGAGGTAGACGGTGTGCCTAGATTATATCTGTTTGCTAATCAAAACATTCCAAAAGGTGCTGAGATATTGTACGATTATGGGGAGAGACGGAAAACACAACTTCAAGAGTATCCATGGCTAACTCAGTGATTTTGTTTACTATTTGAATAATTATTGTTAATGACCATTCTATAAAATAAAGTTACGAATTTAGTATTTGTTATGATACCAGAGATAGAGATTACAATGAGCAATGAAATGGTCTTTGTTCATATATGATAATGATGATTTAATTCATTTAAGTAATGAATTGCTTTGCTCAACGACCTGACTATTTATGGCCACAAATTGTGGGTACAGACTCATGTTGTATCCAGATGAGCATCCTAAGGAGATAGTAATGTATCATCATTTAAGGGTGCAGGATAATTGTAAAGAATTTTGTTACTATCGATATTTACAATTTACATGTTTTACCTTTATGTCCTTGCCAATGGAACTTGTCAACTAAAAAGCGACTTTCTTTAAAGAAGAGTGGTTCCCTATTGAGGCTGTAATTATGCAAGTTACAGCTATTGTCATATATTATAACACTGGGAGCTATGTGGGAAATGGTAAAAATAATTAATTAATCTGCACATTCAGTACAGCAGAAACCTTCTGTGTAGTGTCCAGCAGATCTACAAAGGAATACCAGCTTGCCAGGAAGTGGTGGTAAGTAAAGGAACCCATGAATGCCATATCACATGCATCTTCATGAGCCTTCTTCAGTACACTATATTGAGTGAATATTGTCGTTCTTTAGTGAGAAAAGAGCACAAAATTAATGTGTCATAAGTAGTAAGTTACATCCCAAGTATCATACCTTCCTAAAAGAAATAGAAACATAACTTCCCTCATTACTTCATAAGCAATGCAAAACTTCCCCATGTTCAGAAGACAAACATTCTGTCTATCAAAATGAATTGTTGCTCCACATTGTGTACATCGTTTACATGTCACTAGTATAACAATATATTGTTATCGATTCAGTAAAAATGAATAATAAACAAGCTACCTTTAGCTGGAAAAGAATTGTTGGAAAGAATTATCAAGGTTTCTTCAGACAAGATGTGATCAACGAGTAATGAATTACAACTGCAAATACAACAAGTAGTCATATCTGAATGCAGAACAGTAAGGCCATAATGGAGATTGAATCTTTCTATGTGGCTCAACGTCAAAATTCTAGAAAGTTTTGGGGGCAACAAAAATGGAATTTTCTTCCATGAGCGGCATTGGAGGGTTCTATAACTAGAACGTTGTGTGTTACTTGAATCAGATTGCACTTCCATCTGCATCAACTGCAGTATGGGTGAAGGGTCTATTTGTGTGTCAAACAATGTCTTAATGTGTTGAACATGTTGACAAGAAGTCTTATTAAAACAACAAGTAGTACAGATTATCTGTTTTGATGTAGAAACAGACAAAACACCATAACCCAATTGGTCAGTATGGATACACACATCTCCTTCTTTTCCAACAGGTATTGTTTTTTCCAACTGCAATGGTGACAAAGTGCAAACTAATTTGTTTTCATGCATGCACCATGCATACATAAACAAATACACAGGCATACCTTGGATGAGTCCCCACCTGGAATCATGTAGTTATGATCTATTATGTGCAAATGTAGTAACAATTATGTTCTGATTTAAATGTGAGGATCTCTTATATACATACATTACTAACATAAACTTTATGATGCAAAAACAAATGTCCCTAATGAAAAAAATTCCTAGTGATACAACATAGAAACCAAGTGGAACCACACAAGATTTAATTCCTAAATACATTTTAGTATTATTGATTACAATACTCTCACCTGATAAATCATATTCTGGGGAAAAGGAATGTATTCCATCATTTACAAGAAGCCGTACAACACCAATATGAATGCATTCAGGTCTTAACTCAATAAATCTCTCCACATTTGTCATAACATGTGTACTTAGACTACAAACAAAGTCAGCTCTGAGCTTATCACATGAGCAAGAATACACCCACTCTGCAGTTCCTCTGAATGACTTCCCAAATCGAGAAACAAACTGGTAAGTATGGTGCTACAGAATTGAAAGGTTAAAGATAAATGATTGTTTTTACTAGTTAATACCTTCAATATTGCAGTAACTGGTGAAATATCTTGGACAATAAACACCCTCAATGTTTCATCTATAGGTACAATGGATGCTTCAGAAACTAGCTGATAAGCATATGTCTCAATAAAAGAAGACTCTCGAGTAGTTGATTCAGTCTAATAAAGGAATTATAATTGAGGTAATCAACAATGTTGATGTTGTACCTGCTCAGTACTGGTTGATGACACTTCATGAATATTTGTTGTGAATGATGCAATTTCATGAAGTACTTCATAGTTATCAATTACCGCAGGAGAACCATCACGATTATTTTGAGAACCAACATCTTCATTTTCACTGTGAGCAATTTTCGATGAAGAACCTAAAATAAAACTTCAGCATAACAGACAAATCCTTATTTTGTGTTAGTACTTGAAGGAGATTTTTGTTTTCTTCTACGCTTTAGATGAGGTGAAGAGAAATCAAATTTATCCTCTCCTATCCCACAGAAAGTTTTTGACATTAGTTTTCTGTTTTCAGCTTCTGAAGGACAAATCTGTAGTGTGATGTTTGCATTGTAAAAACATGGTATTTCACTAAAACAAATGAACAGGTTCTATTATACATTTAGAATTTTTAGCATAGTATATACTTTGTTCACCAAACACTATTATAGCAAATGAACTAATTTCTTTAGTGCAGCACTACATTTGTTTAGTATGTTGGTAACACAGTACGTTATAGCATACGACTGTAAACCTTTTCTTATACACTAGTGTTTTCTCATGCATGCTATTAACTATTAACTATTGTTAAGTACACGTGTATCTTGTAATTATAAATTACCAATCACTTTACAGTCTGTTGGGCTTGCAAATATTATGATAGAGAGAAATTGCATCTATGACATACTAGGGGGTTACTAGAATTCAAATGGAAAGTGGTATTATAAGTGCATGCATTTACATGATTATTGGTATTGGTAATTATCAGTGCTTATGATTTTGCAGTTACAATTTCAGTTTCATAATTAGTTATCAACATTCCTAATTATCTGCATACAAATTTTTTGGGCGGAAAATGCGTGATTAAACATACTTAATGAACTGCACATGTCAAATTAATAATTGATTAAAATAATTGATTTAAAATTTTTCAAAATTGTTTGCAACGATCCATTAATTAAGCATATCTCTAATCCAAAAATTGACAATGTCTGATACTTTAATGTATTAGGTGCATCAGATTTAAGTATTTGCAAAGCACTTGCGCCACAACCAAATAAATTTGTAGAGAATATTTTAGTTGTTATTGAAGCCAAAACAGACACAGTATACTGAGCTTTCATAGGGACTACAATAGCATTTCAAAATGATGAGTAAATGTGGAAGACTACTTTTGCTTTACATAATAGTAAGTTACAATCCTGAGACTCCCCAAAATAATATGTCAAGGGAGTCAACACTAGCTATAACAACAGAAATACATACCTCTCTACTAGTCTCTAGTAAAACATTTACTGGATGAATGATCCTAAGTAGAAAGTAAAGAAATAACAAACCTGGATTTAATATATTATACTCGATAATATACTTACCATGATGAAGGATCCGAAGCCTGAATTTGGAATTTGATCACCTTAATACCTCCATGATGAAATAATCTCGTGCTGGAGGTGTGGCTGGGAACAAGAATCTGGATAGTAGTAGTATGAACGTTGTCGTGATGGATCCTTGTGTCGGATCCGAAGCCTGAATTTGATCACCTTAATTAATACCTCTGGTCTTGGAGTTATAAGCTTGCAAAAATGAATTTCGGACACCCCTATGATCGGAAAAATTAATATATTCACGGGCAGCTATCCATACGTCTTATAGACCAGCTGGAAATGAATGGCTACTGTACCATCTGCTGCAACAACATCTACTCTAGTCATAAACCAAATCTCGTCTCTTAGAGTTGCTTGATTGATTTTTTGTATTCAACTATCTGCACCATTCTGAGCAATCAATAACCGGCCACGCCTTTTTGTAAATAGTACAGTGTTTAAGGTTGTAGTCTTTTCCGTGGGCGGATGCTACTCCAATCAGTTTCTAGTCTTGCAAGCTTCTTGCTGCATACGATCTGGTTCCATTCTGTATTTTTTGGAAGCCACACCCACCCGGGGGTATAATTATTGGGCCTAAATGTTTTCACTGATAGTTTATTTTCAGAAACAAACCTAAACACGCCCCACGGGTGGTGGGAAACAATGGCGGGTAACTGTAGTTGCTCTCTGAGAAAGATCGGAGTTTGATAGTGCCTAGAAAGGTAGATTTTATGGTTTCAGTGAAAAGCTACAGAATTCAGCTTTCTTCAGCCTCTTGTAACTATAAAAGTAAAAGGAATTTCCAGAAAACGGCTCTATTTGTTTTCTCTAAATGCATTGTACTTGGTGCATGCCATGATTGGTGGGCGTGGCTTTCTCCGTTTTGTACTTATTGCGATTACAAAAATGGACATTTTATATATGTTTTATCACTTCCAGGACCCTATAAAGGTGATTAGAAGATATGAAGGTTGCCATTACACCAGGTTAGAGTCATATTATATAATATTCTATTTTGAAACTGATTGGAGTCGCATCCGCCCACTCCCTAGTACCACCTTAATTGGAAGTATAATTTTTAGGATTTTTTTGTGACCAATAAAGTTAGAAGAATTTATTATTTCCAATTGAACTCTATACTAATTAGGCCTACAAAAGGTGTGGCCGATTATTGATTGTTCGAAGTGGAAAAATCAGACAAGCAACTATAAGAGACGAGATTTGGTTTATGACTAGAGTAGATGTTGTTGCAGCAGATGGTACAGTAGCCATTTATTTCCAGCAGTTCTTAATTAAGACGTATG